>OZ038418.1:17913441-18336441 GCA_964036255.1 Caenorhabditis virilis | reverse complement strand
TGATTTTCAGCATTTCAATAATAAAAATCTGAAATTGACGTACGTGAACCGTACGTGAAAAATATTTTTCCAGAAAGTACCAAGTGTGATATATCATTCGAAAGCTAGAGACGCAGAGAAACGGGTGAGAGATATTTCGAAAGCTAGAGACGCAGAGAAACGAGTGAGAGATATGACGTACGTGAAAAACACCGCCAAGACAACAGCTGTGAGATATCATTCGAAAGCTAGAGACGCAGAGAAAAGAGTGAGAGATAATTCGAAAGCTAGAGACGCAGAGAAAAGAGTGAGAGATAATTCGAAAGCTAGAGACGCAGAGAAAAGAGTGAGAGATATGACGTACGTGAAAAACACTTACAAGACAACAGCTGTTCATGCGCCAAGTCAGATATGTTGGGATAAATGGCCGAGGACTAGAAACCCCCGAGGGACTAACTATCCACAACCTGTGTTTCTAGGCCATATGTTTGGGCGTCACATTAGTTTTTGTTGTGGGAAAGCAGTCAAGCTCTTTTTTAGCCTGTTCGGGATCAATTTTGTAGTTTCTAGTCGCGCCCTAGATTTTATTAGCTGCGGCTAGTATTTTATTTATTCTTTACATTCTAGTGAACCTTTTCTTTAAAATTTTTCAGCCATTCATTATCGAAAAAAATGGCTCTCTGCCAAATTGTGTAACATCTGGTTATTTCCACTCTCATCTTCCCGTGAACCTAGTTTTATACAAGGGACACCACTTTACTGATATTATAAACTGAGCAATATTTATATATTTCAATATACTGTGGGAGCTCCCGTAAAAACATCTGTAAATTATGAATATCAGATATGTCAGGTATATAGGGCAGGGGTGTTGGGTATCAATTGAAACAGAATTTTACGGCAGAAATTATAAAGTGCACAATATGACGTGAGACTTCCCGCAAAAACTTCTGCAAAAGAATACTGACCCATTCATTTTCTGTCAGATGGGAGGTTGAAAAGGGCCAGAACGGGTTTCCATAAGCTGCCAACTGGGATTTATAGCACAACTAAATTTCCTGCCATCAAATCTGAAAATGGAGAAATTCTGTAACTGTTAGAATCTTCACTTAACACAAGTGGAGACAAAAGTCCGTGAAAACATCAAATGTGATATAGCATTAAAAATCTGGAGTTTCAGAGAATCTGAAAACGATGAAATTTGAAACTGGTAAAATCAAAAAACGAGCGGAAACAAAAAAAAAGGGGGAAAATCTTCACTTCGTGTACTTCAGAGAAATTGAAATATTCCAAAAACACAACATCTATTACATAAAACTTTACAACTAACCACAAACAACCACGATTACCTTCAAAAATAAGAAAAAAGAAGAGGGTCTTCATTGACAATGGCTCGAAATTTTGGTAACTGTCAAAATTGACTTCAACTCTACGAACATTAATGTATTCTTTGTTTAAATTTGTCCATCGTATATAATGAACAATTATAATATGGGTGGAAATCATGGCGCGGTCATGGTGTAGTTTAACCATCTATTGTTATACCAAATGTATGAACATGTTTGGATCAAAACCACGTTGTGAATATGCCACAGCATCTACCGAACTTTGGAAATGCTACCGAACTTTGGAAATGCGCCAACTACCGAACTTTGTACCGAACTTTGGAAATCTACCGAACTTTGGAAATGCGCCAACCAGGATCCTAGTTTTTAACAATGACCCAATGTATGTTTTACAACGAAATTATTACAATGACGTTTTCTCAGTGGGTGGCGGGAACACAGGAGAGGTAGGAGATGAGCGATGCCGCAAGAGAAAAACGTCGTTGCTGAGGATCAACCACTAATGATCGGTGATTGGTTGATAGTACTAGCAGCTCAATTTAGCAAAGGAGTAAGCGCGCTCTAGTGAAAACGAGGTGCTCGAATGGAAATATAACGAGGAGGCTACTATACGCAGACAACTATCTGTCGGCAATTTAGCAAAGTAGTAAGTGCGCTCTAATGAAAACGAGGTGCTCGAGTGGAAATATAACGAGGAGGATACTATACGCAGACAGCTATCTGTCGCCAATTTAGCAAAGCAGTAAGTGCGCTCTAATGAAAACGAGGCGTTCGTAGGGAAATATAATGAGAGGAGGCCCTACACGCAGACAACTACCAAACAACACTCTCTTACGGAAGCCCACTGTTACTAAACCTATTTTGTGAGATATCAAAAAGAAATGAAATATGGCAGTTATTAAAAAATCATTTTTGTTCACTTCTTCAGGAAATATGTCTAGATTAGAACCTAATATCAGATGATGATCTCGTGTTAGTGGTGAATTCGAGATTGATTTCGTCAAGGTTTAGCAAAAACAGGAATCTGTAGATGGACTTATGATGGAATTATTCGACATCTTCATCAAAATAGCAATTTATTTAGGCGATGCAGACCACAACATTGGGTTCAAAAAGATGAACCAGCGCATACATCCTTTCAAGAAGCGGTTCAGTAGAAAAGTCGACTTTTTATGAATTCTTAAAGAAAAATACACATTTTGCATTATTTCGATAAAAACCATCAGAGTCCACTCGTACATGACAGGAGTTTGTTGAAAGCCCTTCACGTGGTTATGGTTTACGGGGAACGACCAACTTTTGAAAAACTTAAGCTTCTATGGAAAAGTTTGATTAGAAATGTAAATTATAAGTGTTTCATACATGTTTTTCTGATGTGGTTAAACAATTCCGAGGGGTTAGAATGATATAGTATTCGTGTTTATTAGATAACAAAAAAATGTACTTGCGGATATAGATACAACTTTCAAATTCTTGTTATTTTTAAAATTGGTATGTATTCTCAATTCACAAAATCTGGAGCGAAAAAGAGTAAGAAGGGGCTAGCAATACAGAAATAACACTTTGGTTTCATCAAACCAGTGGTTGTTTCAATAAGGTAGATATTGAATCATGCTAAATTCTTGAAATTGTGGGGTTTGCGATAAGTTTTTAAAGGATAGGCACAAAGGTAAAAAGTTATGCGCCAGCTGTGGTCACCTCAACTGTCCCGAAGATGATAGTGGTGAAGCAACAATCTGTCAAGATTGTAGTTGGAAATTCGTAAGATTGCTAGAATGAATTTAAATTGTTAATCTCCAAAAGCGAATGTTGCAATACCCTGAGCGAATGTTGCAATACCTTGTTGAATTAAAAACAACAATTATTGATATTTAATCCAATTTTACCGAGAATTCCGGGAATTGAAATACATACCAACGGGTAACCTAACAGATTTATAACCAAAACGGTTTTATAAAGCAACCATATGAATATTTATTCTTACTAATTTAACTAATTCATGATTATAACCTTAAAAAAATTATTTCTACATTAAACTTATTCAAAAAAACAAAAACAACATTTACCACTCAAACATCCAACATTTTACTCTCAAACATCCAACATTTTACCCTCAAACACCCACGATCACCTTTCAAAAAAAACAAAAAAACGGAAATTTCAACTTGGGAGAGTAAGCATTCCCACCCGTTTTGAAACTTCATACAATTCTAAGCATTCTTTAATACTGACTTATTGAGATCTTGTTTTCTATACAACACTTTTGAAAAGTTTTCTTGTCAAATTCTGCTATAACTGACTCCTACATGCTACAGAGAGGGGGTATTATTAATTTATCTCAAAGTTTTCATGTAAGTTTTCTAACGTTCCACTTAGAAAAGTCAATGTGATACATAGTTTTAGAAAATCAATGTAAGACATAGTTCATGATTTTTGTTAGTTCGTGATGAAATCATTTTCAGAAGATGTTTGCTTCAACATATATGTTCTGTTAATCTTGATTCTTAATGTGAACTTTTCAATTCTGAACTTTATTTATCACTGAATTCACTCTTGATCAGTGAAGATGTACTGGGGTGAGGGTTTTTATTCATAAGGGTTGATTAATCAGATTCCCAAATATCCTGCTTTTTCAGAGAATTACAAATTAAAGATATACACATGTTTATTATTAAATATGTTTAAAAATTGAAATATAGGAAATGTCGAGAATAATCCAAGTTTTCTGAGTGAAATGTTGTGAAAAATTGTGGTTGACAGTGTACCATTGTGAATCTTGACATCATTCTTCATTAAAGGGAGTACTAATAGTTTGTTTCTAAACTGAATCGATGAAATATCCAATTAAGTCAATGTTTTGAGAATGGGGTGAAGTTACTTGACTGAGACCCTTGGAAACTATAACCTAAGAAAAATTATTATAGACACGGGGTGTTACATCTGTGCACAACTGTACTTTCACGATCGTTTGAACTAACTTCTGATAAATCGAGTGGCTTGCATTAATAAAATATTCTTCTGATAAACTTGATCCAATTTCAGTAGACTAATCATGAAACGATAAAGATTTCAGTTGTGTCACTAAAGCCAAGGGTCCATCAAGACGAGCTCGTCATCATCCCAATATACTAAAAAATCATCTCATCTACTCGCTACAATTGAAACTATCTTCACCAATCTGAAAGTCATAACACATACCAATCACTGATTATTCATGGGTGATTCTTAGTATACGAAACCTCATGATTTTAAAATTGAACTAGTTTGGCAATAATAGGGATATAGTTCAGTTGATGCTATTTCTGTTTTTGTCCTGTGGATTAAATGAAATTTGTAGTGAATTATCTTCCTCCTGAAAAAGGCTCCATAGGGGATCCTATTTATAGTGCAGATTGTTCCATTGATAACGGATGTCTTAGCACTCCATTCTAATAATTAGAGTTTAAAAAAAATGACAGTGGTCACTTTGATATCAGAAAATCAATGAAATCGTATGATTAGAAAGAACACCTACGGAAAGTTGTACCTGAATTGGTCAGAGAAAAAACGTTCTCAAATTGTTGCTGGAGTGAAACATGTTTTTTATTCTATCGAAAAGTATAAACTAGACACCTGCTGTTCAATTTCCTACGTGTACACCTGGTTGTTCTAAATCAGAAGAGCAGCTAACGTATGAATCAAGAACTGATTTCCGATAAGACGTTTCAATGAAATAACATATGAGTGGTTAAAAATGGATCATTTCAGGTTCTCAACGATGTTGATAAATCCTGCATAGAGTTTCCATAATGTGGTTTTCTAAAGATAAAAATGCCAGATGGCATAGATGTTTTAGGTCTTTTTGATTCAAAAATTGAGAAGTGAGCCAAGGGGATATCTCGATATTTCAAACAGAGTAATTTAAAATTTTAATTCAACATTCACACTCCATTGTTCTTACGTGCGGCTTATTCGGAAAAAAGTTTGAAAATCAGAGTTTCAAATGAAAAAATATTCCAAAAACACAACATTTATTACATAAAACTTTACAACTAACCACAAGCACCCACGATTACCTACAAAAAATCAAAACTCAAACATCCAACATTTTCCACTCAACCTATAAGATGCGAACATCAACGAGCTAGTCCTCTTAATTATGTAATGACTCTGTGAGATCAGAAGCATGGAGTACAAATATTAGTCTGGGTGGCCACATGGGTTGCGATTTACAGAAGTTGGAGGGAAAAACCTGTAAATCAATGTAGCAAGGGGGGGTATTTTTCCACTATATTTTATGTGCCTTATTAACAAATTGCTGTGGTTTTGAGCTTCAATGGTTGATATCATGAACTGAAGAAGTAGAAACCAATGGATAACACTGATATAGATTAGATAATAAATGTTTAAAGGTAATTGAGCAGCAAAAAGCTACTTTTTAGCACTTGAATTTTAGTTAAGAGCAAGAGAAGTACAAGAAAATATTGGTAAAATGTGATATTTTACTATGTCATATATTAAATTCGTTTTCTGATGAATCAACGTTCCAAATTCATTCCATCTATTTAAAAAATAGTTGTGATAAACTCTTCTTATTAAATTGTTATCACAGTAAAGTTCTTCGGCATATGAATCTCACTTCTTCTGATTCACATGAAGCCTTCTTTTAGGTTCATGATAGATGTGCTCAATGGCTTAATATCAGTGAAAAAGTTGAAAATTTAATACACACGAAATGATAATATAAAATGGGGGTCCATCTGAGCTTCTCTCAACAGCTTCAACAACCGTCGATTTCAACACCACCACCTACGACACCACCATAACTACCACCACTACTACTACCACCTTACCACTCAAACACCCAACATTTACCATAAAACATAAAACATTTTACACACAAAAACCCTAGATTTACATACATTTGAATTATTTATCGAAATTTTTCCTTTTCTGCAGTTTTCCAAGTATATCTTTCTGCTGAAAATCAATTCACGCCTAACAATAGGTTAACATTTATAGATATTTTATAAGATATCTCCAGTTTTTTTTTTAAATAAGATGTCTCTCGGGTGGTTCTTCCTTGAGCAAATTAAAAAATTGTTGTCTTAGTTATACTGAAAGGTGCATAAAACTAAAAAATGCATTTCAATAAATTGTAATCACTAGGCCAACCCACACTGCTTCTAAAACAACTGTGCAAATTCGGGTAATTTTATTTTGGTAAATACGCAATAACATAAATATATATTACATCTATAAACCATAAGTTCCAACTAACATTGCAACCTTGCTCAATCAAAACATTTGAAATAAGCTGTTCAGCACACACCTGTGGTTCTATTTGAAACAACAACTAGCTTCTTTTTTGAATTTTTCGTGGACTTATTAAATTATTTTGAGTACAGGTGCTAATAATGATGATTGAAATGTGAGAGGATGTTTCAGGAGTGGATATAAAAATGTTAGTTATTGAGATGGTTAAAGTTTTCAGTGAGAGGGTTTTATTTTAACTTGGAAGTTTTCAGAGAGAGGGCATTACTTTAACTTGGAAGTTTTCAGTGAGAGGGCATTACTTTAACTTGGAAGTTTTCAGTGAGAGGGTATTATTTTAACTTGGAAGTTTTCAGTGAGAGGGTATTATTTTAACTTGGAAGTTTTCAGAGAGAGGGCATTAGTACTCCAAATTACTCCAAATATATTTCCTCAAATGAATTACGCCAAATTAAGTACTCCAAATATAGTTTAACTACATTGAAAACGAGGTGAGTTTTTAAAAAAATAATTCAGTGACATCTTTAGAAAGTCCAATGATATATGATAATTTTTCATAGTAATCTAACAATTTTTAGAAATATTGTGGGGGAAATCCTTATCTCGTTAAATTTTCAGTAGAAATATATTAATTTTGCTAGAAACTCCCAAAAAAACTAAGAAATTTACTTCATAACATACATTCACATCATACATTTACATCATATCACCTTAAAACTTTTAAAAAAAAAAACCCTAAAATTTACTTCATAACATGCCTTCACATCATACATTCACATCGTGATCACCTAAAAATTAAAAAAAACCATAAAATTTACTTCATAACATACATTCACATCATACATTCACATCACAAACACCCACGATCATCTTAAACTTTTAAAAAATCATGAAATTTACTTCATAACATACACTCACATCATACATTCACATCAAGATCGCATTAAAACTTTTAAAAAAAACTATTAAATTTACTTCATAACATACATTCACATCAAACATTTTTAATCCAAACACCCACGAGCACCTTAAAACTTGAAAAAAAAACTATAAAATTTACTTCATAACATACATTCACATCAAATATTTTCCATCCAAACACCCCCGATCAACTTAAAACTTTAAAGAGTCACAACATTTACTACATAACATCATAACATAACAACATCTTTGATGAATGTGCTCCAACATTTTCAGGGTTTCTCAAGATTTTTTACTTACGTCAATGTATTTTTCACATGTTCCGCATACCATATACATACGTTTTGAGTCATAGATCACATAAAACTGTAGTAATTACAACTCTTGGTACAGGATGCAAAATCCCACAATGCTCATATTTTTCAGGTCTATGCATCTTAATCGGCACCAGGCTGTGTATTTGAGTGCACCTCATACTAGGATATTGATGTACCCTCTGTCAAAACTTTCGAGAAAATCCAGTTTCAAATTATCAAAATTCAGGTTACCCATCAAATTATCACAACTCTTACTGAAAAATACAATCAATAAGTTATTTTATATACGTAGTAATGAGTAAAAATAACATTTTTAACTGATTTCAGGTGCTCAGATGTATGCTGAAAGAGAATTAAACTATGTAACTCACTTTTTTAGTTCATTATCAATGCACTCATTGCGTAACCAATCAACACAGGCAAATTTACCCCCAAACTTACAAAAAACAATAATGACATTTTAACTTTACACTTAGAAATCGAAATTTTTTACTCAAAAACACAACACAATTAAATAAAACAATAATGAAATTCAAATTTTACACTTAGAAATCTAATTTTTTTTACTCAAAAACACAACAAAATTAATGAAAACAATGATGAAATTCAAATATGTTGTTTTTGTTTTTGAATAAGTTTAATGTAGAAATAATTTTTTAAGGTTATAATCATGAATTAGTTAAATTAGTAAGAATAAATATTCATATGGTTGCTTTATAAAACCGTTTTGGTTATAAATCTGTTAGGTTTAAACTTACCCGTTGGTATGTATTTCAATCCCCGGAATTCTCGGTAAAATTGGATTAAATATCAATAATTGTTGTTTTTAATTCAACAAGGTATTGCAACATTCGCTCAGGGTATTGCAACATTCGCTTTTGAAGATTAACAATTTAAATTCATTCTAGCAATCTTACGAATTTCCAACTACAATCTTGACAGATTGTTGGTTCACCACTATCATCTTCGGGACAGTTGAGGTGACCACAGCTGGCGCGTAACTTTTTACCTTTGTGCCTATCCTTTAAAAAACTTATCGCAAACCCCACAATTTCAAGAATTTAGCATGATTCAATATCTACCTTATTGAAACAACCACTGGTTTGATGAAACCAAAGTGTTATTTCTGTATTGCTAGCCCCTTCTTACTCTTTTTCGCTCCAGATTTTGTGAATTGAGAATACATACCAATTTTAAAAATAACAAGAATTTGAAAGTTGTATCTATATCCGCAAGTGCGTGCACATTTTTTTGTTATCTAATAAACACGAATACTATATCATTCTAACCTCGGAATTGTTTAACCACATCAGAAAAACATGTATGAAACACTTATAATTTACATTTCTAATCAAACTTTTCCATAGAAGCTTAAGTTTTTCAAAAGTTGGTCGTTCCCCGTAAACCATAACCACGTGAAGGGCTTTCAACAAACTCCTGTCATGTACGAGTGGACTCTGATGGTTTTATCGAAATAATGCAAAATGTGTATTTTTCTTTAAGAATTCATAAAAAGTCGACTTTTCTACTGAACCGCTTCTTGAAAGGATGTATGCGCTGGTTCATCTTTTTGAACCCAATGTTGTGGTCTGCATCGCCTAAATAAATTGCTATTTTGATGAAGATGTCGAATAATTCCATCATAAGTCCATCTACAGATTCCTATTTTTGCTAAACCTTGATGAAATCAATCTCGAATTCGCCACTAACACGTGATCCTCATCTGATATTAGTTTCTACTGTAGACATATTTCCTGAAGAAGTGAACAAAAATGATTGTTGTTTTATGGTCGTAGTTTATTTTATTTTATTTTTTAAATTTGATATCTCACAAATAGGTTTAGTAACAGTGGGCTTCCGTAAGAGAGTGTTGTTTGGTGAGAGGTAGGGTGTCTGTGTATAGGACCTCGTTTCATTATATTTCCACTCGAGCGCCTCGTTTTCATTAGAGCGCACTTACTGCTCTGCTAAATTGGCGACAGATAGTTGTCTGCGTATAGTAGCCTCCTCGTTATATTTCCACTCGAGCGCCTCATTTTCACTAGAGCGCACTTACTTCTTTGATAAATTGATAAGCTTCTTTGATAAATTGATACTTCTTTGATAAATTGATAAATAATACTATCTACCAATCACCGATCATTAGCGGTTGATCCTCAGCAACGACGTTTTTTCTCTAACGGCATCGCTCATCTCCTACATCTCTTGTGCTCGTCCCCGCCACCCACCGAGAAAACGTCATTGTAATAATTTCGTTGTAAAACATACATTGGGTCATTGTTAAAAACTAGGATCCTGGTTGGCGCATTTCCAAAGTTCGGTAGATGCTGTGGTATATTCACAACGTGGTTTTGATCCAAACATGTTCATACATTTGGTATAACAATAGATGGTTAAACTACACCATGACCGCGCCATGAAGATAATATTTCCACCCATATTATAATTGTTCATTATATACGATTTGTTTGAAGAGTTTATTGTCGTGAATATTAATTTTCATGGCCTCATTCAACTATAACGGCCCAATCCGTGGTTTTTTCGAAAGTTATAACTAAATTGACGAATTGGGACCGCAGACTTGGGTAATTAAACCTATATTTGTTGCTTGGCCAGAAATATAGTTACGGTATGATAGTGAGATGAGCTTCAGATTTCGTTGGATTTAATGATTTCTTGTATAAAACATTTAGCTTTCTAAGAGTAAAATTTGAATTTCATCATTGTTTTCATTAATTTTGTTGTGTTTTTGAGTAAAAAAAATTAGATTTCTAAGTGTAAAATTTGAATTTCATTATTGTTTTATTTAATTGTGTTGTGTTTTTGAGTAAAAAATTTCGATTTCTAAGTGTAAAGTTAAAATGTCATTATTGTTTTTTGTAAGTTTGGGGGTAAATTTGCCTGTGTTGATTGGTTACGCAATGAGTGCATTGATAATGAACTAAAAAAGTGAGTTACATAGTTTAATTCTCTTTCAGCATACATCTGAGCACCTGAAATCAGTTAAAAATGTTATTTTTACTCATTACTACGTATATAAAATAACTTATTGATTGTATTTTTCAGTAAGAGTTGTGATAATTTGATGGGTAACCTGAATTTTGATAATTTGAAACTGGATTTTCTCGAAAGTTTTGACAGAGGGTACATCAATATCCTAGTATGAGGTGCACTCAAATACACAGCCTGGTGCCGATTAAGATGCATAGACCTGAAAAATATGAGCATTGTGGGATTTTGCATCCTGTACCAAGAGTTGTAATTACTACAGTTTTATGTGATCTATGACTCAAAACGTATGTATATGGTATGCGGAACATGTGAAAAATACATTGACGTAAGTAAAAAATCTTGAGAAACCCTGAAAATGTTGGAGCACATTCATCAAAGATGTTGTTATGTTATGATGTTATGTAGTAAATGTTGTGACTCTTTAAAGTTTTAAGTTGATCGGGGGTGTTTGGATGGAAAATATTTGATGTGAATGTATGTTATGAAGTAAATTTTATAGTTTTTTTTTCAAGTTTTAAGGTGCTCGTGGGTGTTTGGATTAAAAATGTTTGATGTGAATGTATGTTATGAAGTAAATTTAATAGTTTTTTTTAAAAGTTTTAATGCGATCTTGATGTGAATGTATGATGTGAGTGTATGTTATGAAGTAAATTTCATGATTTTTTAAAAGTTTAAGATGATCGTGGGTGTTTGTGATGTGAATGTATGATGTGAATGTATGTTATGAAGTAAATTTTATGGTTTTTTTTAATTTTTAGGTGATCACGATGTGAATGTATGATGTGAAGGCATGTTATGAAGTAAATTTTAGGGTTTTTTTTTTTAAAAGTTTTAAGGTGATATGATGTAAATGTATGATGTGAATGTATGTTATGAAGTAAATTTCTTAGTTTTTTTGGGAGTTTCTAGCAAAATTAATATATTTCTACTGAAAATTTAACGAGATAAGGATTTCCCCCACAATATTTCTAAAAATTGTTAGATTACTATGAAAAATTATCATATATCATTGGACTTTCTAAAGATGTCACTGAATTATTTTTTTAAAAACTCACCTCGTTTTCAATGTAGTTAAACTATATTTGGAGTACTTAATTTGGCGTAATTCATTTGAGGAAATATATTTGGAGTAATTTGGAGTACTAATGCCCTCTCTCTGAAAACTTCCAAGTTAAAATAATACCCTCTCACTGAAAACTTCCAAGTTAAAATAATACCCTCTCACTGAAAACTTCCAAGTTAAAGTAATGCCCTCTCACTGAAAACTTCCAAGTTAAAGTAATGCCCTCTCTCTGAAAACTTCCAAGTTAAAATAAAACCCTCTCACTGAAAACTTTAACCATCTCAATAACTAACATTTTTATATCCACTCCTGAAACATCCTCTCACATTTCAATCATCATTATTAGCACCTGTACTCAAAATAATTTAATAAGTCCACGAAAAATTCAAAAAAGAAGCTAGTTGTTGTTTCAAATAGAACCACAGGTGTGTGCTGAACAGCTTATTTCAAATGTTTTGATTGAGCAAGGTTGCAATGTTAGTTGGAACTTATGGTTTATAGATGTAATATATATTTATGTTATTGCGTATTTACCAAAATAAAATTACCCGAATTTGCACAGTTGTTTTAGAAGCAGTGTGGGTTGGCCTAGTGATTACAATTTATTGAAATGCATTTTTTAGTTTTATGCACCTTTCAGTATAACTAAGACAACAATTTTTTAATTTGCTCAAGGAAGAACCACCCGAGAGACATCTTATTTAAAAAAAAAACTGGAGATATCTTATAAAATATCTATAAATGTTAACCTATTGTTAGGCGTGAATTGATTTTCAGCAGAAAGATATACTTGGAAAACTGCAGAAAAGGAAAAATTTCGATAAATAATTCAAATGTATGTAAATCTAGGGTTTTTGTGTGTAAAATGTTTTATGTTTTATGGTAAATGTTGGGTGTTTGAGTGGTAAGGTGGTAGTAGTAGTGGTGGTAGTTATGGTGGTGTCGTAGGTGGTGGTGTTGAAATCGACGGTTGTTGAAGCTGTTGAGAGAAGCTCAGATGGACCCCCATTTTATATTATCATTTCGTGTGTATTAAATTTTCAACTTTTTCACTGATATTAAGCCATTGAGCACATCTATCATGAACCTAAAAGAAGGCTTCATGTGAATCAGAAGAAGTGAGATTCATATGCCGAAGAACTTTACTGTGATAACAATTTAATAAGAAGAGTTTATCACAACTATTTTTTAAATAGATGGAATGAATTTGGAACGTTGATTCATCAGAAAACGAATTTAATATATGACATAGTAAAATATCACATTTTACCAATATTTTCTTGTACTTCTCTTGCTCTTAACTAAAATTCAAGTGCTAAAAAGTAGCTTTTTGCTGCTCAATTACCTTTAAACATTTATTATCTAATCTATATCAGTGTTATCCATTGGTTTCTACTTCTTCAGTTCATGATATCAACCATTGAAGCTCAAAACCACAGCAATTTGTTAATAAGGCACATAAAATATAGTGGAAAAATACCCCCCCTTGCTACATTGATTTACAGGTTTTTCCCTCCAACTTCTGTAAATCGCAACCCATGTGGCCACCCAGACTAATATTTGTACTCCATGCTTCTGATCTCACAGAGTCATTACATAATTAAGAGGACTAGCTCGTTGATGTTCGCATCTTATAGGTTGAGTGGAAAATGTTGGATGTTTGAGTTTTGATTTTTTGTAGGTAATCGTGGGTGCTTGTGGTTAGTTGTAAAGTTTTATGTAATAAATGTTGTGTTTTTGGAATATTTTTTCATTTGAAACTCTGATTTTCAAACTTTTTTCCGAATAAGCCGCACGTAAGAACAATGGAGTGTGAATGTTGAATTAAAATTTTAAATTACTCTGTTTGAAATATCGAGATATCCCCTTGGCTCACTTCTCAATTTTTGAATCAAAAAGACCTAAAACATCTATGCCATCTGGCATTTTTATCTTTAGAAAACCACATTATGGAAACTCAATGCAGGATTTATCAACATCGTTGAGAACCTGAAATGATCCATTTTTAACCACTCATATGTTATTTCATTGAAACGTCTTATCGGAAATCAGTTCTTGATTCATACGTTAGCTGCTCTTCTGATTTAGAACAACCAGGTGTACACGTAGGAAATTGAACAGCAGGTGTCTAGTTTATACTTTTCGATAGAATAAAAAACATGTTTCACTCCAGCAACAATTTGAGAACGTTTTTTCTCTGACCAATTCAGGTACAACTTTCCGTAGGTGTTCTTTCTAATCATACGATTTCATTGATTTTCTGATATCAAAGTGACCACTGTCATTTTTTTTAAACTCTAATTATTAGAATGGAGTGCTAAGACATCCGTTATCAATGGAACAATCTGCACTATAAATAGGATCCCCTATGGAGCCTTTTTCAGGAGGAAGATAATTCACTACAAATTTCATTTAATCCACAGGACAAAAACAGAAATAGCATCAACTGAACTATATCCCTATTATTGCCAAACTAGTTCAATTTTAAAATCATGAGGTTTCGTATACTAAGAATCACCCATGAATAATCAGTGATTGGTATGTGTTATGACTTTCAGATTGGTGAAGATAGTTTCAATTGTAGCGAGTAGATGAGATGATTTTTTAGTATATTGGGATGATGACGAGCTCGTCTTGATGGACCCTTGGCTTTAGTGACACAACTGAAATCTTTATCGTTTCATGATTAGTCTACTGAAATTGGATCAAGTTTATCAGAAGAATATTTTATTAATGCAAGCCACTCGATTTATCAGAAGTTAGTTCAAACGATCGTGAAAGTACAGTTGTGCACAGATGTAACACCCCGTGTCTATAATAATTTTTCTTAGGTTATAGTTTCCAAGGGTCTCAGTCAAGTAACTTCACCCCATTCTCAAAACATTGACTTAATTGGATATTTCATCGATTCAGTTTAGAAACAAACTATTAGTACTCCCTTTAATGAAGAATGATGTCAAGATTCACAATGGTACACTGTCAACCACAATTTTTTACAACATTTCACTCAGAAAACTTCACAACATTTCACTCAGAGAACTTGGCTTATTCTCGACATTTCCTATATTTCAATTTTTAAACATATTTAATAATAAACATGTGTATATCTTTAATTTGTAATTCTCTGAAAAAGCAGGATATTTGGGAATCTGATTAATCAACCCTTATGAATAAAAACCCTCACCCCAGTACATCTTCACTGATCAAGAGTGAATTCGGTGATAAATAAAGTTCAGAATTGAAAAGTTCACATTAAGAATCAGGATTAAGAGAACATATCTGTTGAAGCAAACATCTTCTGAAAATGATTTCATCGCGAACTAACAAAAATCATGAACTATGTCTTACATTGATTTTCTAAAACTATATATCACATTGACTTTTCTAAGTGGAACGTTAGAAAATTTACATGAAAACTTTGAGATAAATTAATAATACCCCCTCTCTGTAGCATGTAGGAGTCAGTTATAGCAGAATTTGACAAGAAAACTTTTCAAAAGTGTTGTATAGAAAACAAGATCTCAATAAGTCAGTATTAAAGAATGCTTAGAATTGTATGAAGTTTCAAAACGGGTGGGAATGCTTACTCTCCCAAGTTGAAATGTCCGTTTTTTGTTATTTGAAAGGTGATCGTGGGTGTTTGAGTGGTAAATGTTGGGTGTTTGAGTGTAAAATGTTGGATGTTTGAGTGTAAAATGTTGGATGTTTGAGTGGTAAATGTTGTTTTTGTTTTTGAATAAGTTTAATGTAGAAATAATTTTTTTAAGGTTATAATCATGAATTAGTTAAATTAGTAAGAATAAATATTCATAAGGTTGCTTCATCAAACCGTTTTGGTTATAAATCTGTTAGGTTTAAACTTACCCGTTGGTATGTATTTCAATCCCCGGAATTCTCGGTAAAATTGGATTAAATATCAATAATTGTTGTTTTTAATTCAACAAGGTATTGCAACATTCACATTTGGAGATTAACAATTTAAATTCATTCTAGCAATCTTACGATTTGAATTTCCAACTACAATCCTGACAGATTGTTGCTTCACCACTATCATCTTCGGTACAGTTGAGGTGACCATGACGCATAACTTTTTACCTTTGTACGTATCCTTTAAAAACTTATCGCAAACCCCGCCATTTCAAGAATTTATCATGATTCAATATCTACCTTATTGAAACAACCACTGGTTTGATGAAACCAAAGTGTTTATTTCTGTATTGCTATCCCCTTCTTACTCTTTTCGCTCCAGATTTTGTGAATTGAGAATACATACCAATTTTAAAAATAACAAGAATTTGACAGTTGTATCTATATCCGCAAGTGCGTGCACATTTTTTGTTATCTAATAAACACGAATACTATATCATTCTAACTCCTCGGAATTGTTTAACCACATCAGAAAAACATGTATGAAACACTTATAATTTACATTTCTAATCAAACTTTTCCATAGAAGCTTAATTTTTTCAAAAGTTGGTTGTTCCCCCGTAAACCATAACCACGTGAAGGGCTTTCAACAAACTCCTATCATGTACGAGGGGACTCTGATGGTTTTATCGAAATAATGCAAAATGTGTATTTTTCTTTAAGAATTCATAAAAAGTCGACTTTTCTACTGAACCGCTACTTGAAAGGATGTATGCGCTGGTTCATCTTTTTGAACCCAATGTTGTGGTCTGCATCGCCTAAATAAATTGCTATTTTGATGAAGATGTCGAATAATTCCATCATAAGTCCATCTACAGATTCCTATTTTTGCTAAACCTTGATGAAATCAATCTCGAATTCGCCACTAACACGTGATCCTCATCTGATATTAGTTTCTACTATAGACATATTTCCTGAAGAAGTGAACAAAAATGATTGTTGTTTTATGGTCGTAGTTTATTTTATTTTATTTTTTAAATTTGATATCTCACAAATAGGTTTAGTAACAGTGGGCTTCCGTAAGAGAGTGTTGTTTGGTGAGAGGTAGGGTGTCTGTGTATAGGACCTCGTTTCATTATATTTCCACTCGAGCGCCTCGTTTTCATTAGAGCGCACTTACTGCTCTGCTAAATTGGCGACAGATAGTTGTCTGCGTATAGTAGCCTCCTCGTTATATTTCCACTCGAGCGCCTCATTTTCACTAGAGCGCACTTACTTCTTTGATAAATTGATAAGCTTCTTTGATAAATTGATACTTCTTTGATAAATTGATAAATAATACTATCTACCAATCACCGATCATTAGCGGTTGATCCTCAGCAACGACGTTTTTTCTCTAACGGCATCGCTCATCTCCTACATCTCTTGTGCTCGTCCCCGCCACCCACCGAGAAAACGTCATTGTAATAATTTCGTTGTAAAACATACATTGGGTCATTGTTAAAAACTAGGATCCTGGTTGGCGCATTTCCAAAGTTCGGTAGATGCTGTGGTATATTCACAACGTGGTTTTGATCCAAACATGTTCATACATTTGGTATAACAATAGATGGTTAAACTACACCATGACCGCGCCATGAAGATAATATTTCCACCCATATTATAATTGTTCGTTATATACGATGGACAAATTTAAACAAAGAATACATCAATGTTCGTAGAGCTGAAGTCAATTTTGACAGTTACCAAAATTTCGAGCCATTGTCAATGAAGACCCTCTTCTTTTTTCTTATTTTTGAAGGTAATCGTGGTTGTTTGTGGTTAGTTGTAAAGTTTTATGTAATAGATGTTGTGTTTTTGGAATATTTCAATTTCTCTGAAGTACACGAAGTGAAGATTTTCCCCCTTTTTTTTTTGTTTCCGCTCGTTTTTTGATTTTACCAGTTTCAAATTTCATCGTTTTCAGATTCTCTGAAACTCCAGATTTTTAATGCTATATCACATTTGATGTTTTCACGGACTTTTGTCTCCACTTGTGTTAAGTGAAGATTCTAACAGTTACAGAATTTCTCCATTTTCAGATTTGATGGCAGGAAATTTAGTTGTGCTATAAATCCCAGTTGGCAGCTTATGGAAACCCGTTCTGGCCCTTTTCAACCTCCCATCTGACAGAAAATGAATGGGTCAGTATTCTTTTGCAGAAGTTTTTGCGGGAAGTCTCACGTCATATTGTGCACTTTATAATTTCTGCCGTAAAATTCTGTTTCAATTGATACCCAACACCCCTGCCCTATATACCTGACATATCTGATATTCATAATTTACAGATGTTTTTACGGGAGCTCCCACAGTATATTGAAATATATAAATATTGCTCAGTTTATAATATCAGTAAAGTGGTGTCCCTTGTATAAAACTAGGTTCACGGGAAGATGAGAGTGGAAATAACCAGATGTTACACAATTTGGCAGAGAGCCATTTTTTTCGATAATGAATGGCTGAAAAATTTTAAAGAAAAGGTTCACTAGAATGTAAAGAATAAATAAAATACTAGCCGCAGCTAATAAAATCTAGGGCGCGACTAGAAACTACAAAATTGATCCCGAACAGGCTAAAAAAGAGCTTGACTGCTTTCCCACAACAAAAACTAATGTGACGCCCAAACATATGGCCTAGAAACACAGGTTGTGGATAGTTAGTCCCTCGGGGGTTTCTAGTCCTCGGCCATTTATCCCAACATATCTGTCTTGGCGCATGAACAGCTGTTGTCTTGTAGGGGATTTTCACGTACGTCATATCTCTCACTCGTTTCTCTGCGTCTCTAGCTTTCGAAATATCTCTCACTCTTTTCTCTGCGTCTCTAGCTTTCGAATTATCTCTCACTCTTTTCTCTGCGTCTCTAGCTTTCGAATGATATCTCACAGCTGTTGTCTTGGCGGTGTTTTTCACGTACGTCATATCTCTCACTCGTTTCTCTGCGTCTCTAGCTTTCGAAATATCTCTCACCCGTTTCTCTGCGTCTCTAGCTTTCGAATGATATATCACACTTGGTACTTTCTGGAAAAATATTTTTCACGTACGGTTCACGTACGTCAATTTCAGATTTTTATTATTGAAATGCTGAAAATCAGATTCACCATGAAATTCTGAATTGAATGATACCCCACACTTGATGTTTTTTTCGAAATTATTTTTCACGTATGTTTCACGTACGTGAATTTCAGATTTTTATTTTTGAAATGCTGAAAATCAGATTCACCATGAAATTCTGAATTGAATGATACCCCACACTTGATGTTTTTTTCGAAATTATTTTTCACGTACGGTTCACGTACGTCAATTTCAGATTTTTATTTTTGAAATGCTGAAAATCAGATTCCCCATGAAATTCTGAATTGAATGACATCTCACCCTTTGTACTTTTTCACACCTTGAAAAGTCAATTAATTTACATCTTGAAAAGTCAATTAATTCACACCTTGAAAAATCAATTAATCATCTTCACACCTTGAAATCTGTCATCGTCATGAAATTCTGATTAAAATGATACCCATCATGCATGATATTACGTAATTTCAAAATTTTGACCAAATAAGGTCATAAGTCACCGGAAGTCACACCTCATTAATTACTTTTTAATTGATTTGACTCCCACTTTAATTGCTTTTTAATTAGGTGAAGCTTCATCACACCCCTGGTGGCGGCAAACATCAAAGAGAAAAGTGACAGGTCATCAATCATTTTCACACCTTGAAAATTTGGACTTTTTTCCTTCAATTACTACTGTCATATCTCCAGATTTTCGGGCCGGATTTTGATGCCGATGGTCTCATTCGATTCGCATGGATGCGTAGATATTTTTAGCATTTTAAATTTTGAAATTTCGTTAATTAGAAAAAGTTTAAGAGCAATTTAAAATATCAGCTCATTACATCGTAAACGGTGTCGGTTTATTTTTCAAACTGTCATATCTCCAGATTTTCGGGCCGGATTTTGATGCCGATGGTCTCATTCGATTCGGATGGATGCGTAGATATTTTTAGCATTTTAAATTTTGAAATTTCGTTAATTAGAAAAAGTTTAAGAGCAATTTAAAATATCAGCTCATTACATCGTAAACGGTGTCGGTTTATTTTTCAAACTGTCATATCTCCAGATTTTCGGGCCGGATTTTGATGCCGATGGTCTCATTCGATTCGCATGGATGCGTAGATATTTTTAGCATTTTAAATTTTGAAATTTCGTTAATTAGAAAAAGTTTAAGAGCAATTTAAAATATCAGCTCATTACATCGTAAACGGTGTCGGTTTATTTTTCAAACTGTCATATCTCCAGATTTTCGGGCCGGATTTTGATGCCGATGGTCTCATTCGATTCGCATGGATGCGTAGATATTTTTAGCATTTTAAATTTTGAAATTTCGTTAATTAGAAAAAGTTTAAGAGCAATTTAAAATATCAGCTCATTACATCGTAAACGGTGTCGGTTTATTTTTCAAACTGTCATATCTCCAGATTTTCGGGCCGGATTTTGATGCCGATGGTCTCATTCGATTCGCATGGATGCGTAGATATTTTTAGCATTTTAAATTTTGAAATTTCATTAATTAGAAAAAGTTTAAGAGCAATTTAAAATATCAGCTCATTACATCGTAAACGGTGTCGGTTTATTTTTCAAACTGTCATATCTCCAGATTTTCGGGCCGGATTTTGATGCCGATGGTCTCATTCGATTCGCATGGATGCGTAGATATTTTTAGCATTTTAAATTTTGAAATTTCGTTAATTAGAAAAAGTTTAAGAGCAATTTAAAATATCAGCTCATTACATCGTAAACGGTGTCGGTTTATTTTTCAAACTGTCATATCTCCAGATTTTCGGGCCGGATTTTGATGCCGATGGTCTCATTCGATTCGGATGGATGCGTAGATATTTTTAGCATTTTAAATTTTGAAATTTCGTTAATTAGAAAAAGTTTAAGAGCAATTTAAAATATCAGCTCATTACATCGTAAACGGTGTCGGTTTATTTTTCAAACTGTCATATCTCCAGATTTTCGGGCCGGATTTTGATGCCGATGGTCTCATTCGATTCGCATGGATGCGTAGATATTTTTAGCATTTTAAATTTTGAAATTTCGTTAATTAGAAAAAGTTTAAGAGCAATTTAAAATATCAGCTCATTACATCGTAAACGGTGTCGGTTTATTTTTCAAACTGTCATATCTCCAGATTTTCGGGCCGGATTTTGATGCCGATGGTCTCATTCGATTCGCATGGATGCGTAGATATTTTTAGCATTTTAAATTTTGAAATTTCGTTAATTAGAAAAAGTTTAAGAGCAATTTAAAATATCAGCTCATTACATCGTAAACGGTGTCGGTTTATTTTTCAAACTGTCATATCTCCAGATTTTCGGGCCGGATTTTGATGCCGATGGTCTCATTCGATTCGCATGGATGCGTAGATATTTTTAGCATTTTAAATTTTGAAATTTCGTTAATTAGAAAAAGTTTAAGAGCAATTTAAAATATCAGCTCATTACATCGTAAACGGTGTCGGTTTATTTTTCAAACTGTCATATCTCCAGATTTTCGGGCCGGATTTTGATGCCGATGGTCTCATTCGATTCGCATGGATGCGTAGATATTTTTAGCATTTTAAATTTTGAAATTTCGTTAATTAGAAAAAGTTTAAGAGCAATTTAAAATATCAGCTCATTACATCGTAAACGGTGTCGGTTTATTTTTCAAACTGTCATATCTCCAGATTTTCGGGCCGGATTTTGATGCCGATGGTCTCATTCGATTCGCATGGATGCGTAGATATTTTTAGCATTTTAAATTTTGAAATTTCGTTAATTAGAAAAAGTTTAAGAGCAATTTAAAATATCAGCTCATTACATCGTAAACGGTGTCGGTTTATTTTTCAAACTGTCATATCTCCAGATTTTCGGGCCGGATTTTGATGCTGATGGTCTCATTCGATTCGCATGGATGCGTAGATATTTTTAGCATTTTAAATTTTGAAATTTCGTTAATTAGAAAAAGTTTAAGAGCAATTTAAAATATCAGCTCATTACATCGTAAACGGTGTCGGTTTATTTTTCAAACTGTCATATCTCCAGATTTTCGGGCCGGATTTTGATGCCGATGGTCTCATTCGATTCGCATGGATGCGTAGATATTTTTAGCATTTTAAATTTTGAAATTTCGTTAATTAGAAAAAGTTTAAGAGCAATTTAAAATATCAGCTCATTACATCGTAAACGGTGTCGGTTTATTTTTCAAACTGTCATATCTCCAGATTTTCGGGCCGGATTTTGATGCCGATGGTCTCATTCGATTCGCATGGATGCGTAGATATTTTTAGCATTTTAAATTTTGAAATTTCGTTAATTAGAAAAAGTTTAAGAGCAATTTAAAATATCAGCTCATTACATCGTAAACGGTGTCGGTTTATTTTTCAAACTGTCATATCTCCAGATTTTCGGGCCGGATTTTGATGCCGATGGTCTCATTCGATTCGCATGGATGCGTAGATATTTTTAGCATTTTAAATTTTGAAATTTCGTTAATTAGAAAAAGTTTAAGAGCAATTTAAAATATCAGCTCATTACATCGTAAACGGTGTCGGTTTATTTTTCAAACTGTCATATCTCCAGATTTTCGGGCCGGATTTTGATGCCGATGGTCTCATTCGATTCGCATGGATGCGTAGATATTTTTAGCATTTTAAATTTTGAAATTTCGTTAATTAGAAAAAGTTTAAGAGCAATTTAAAATATCAGCTCATTACATCGTAAACGGTGTCGGTTTATTTTTCAAACTGTCATATCTCCAGATTTTCGGGCCGGATTTTGATGCCGATGGTCTCATTCGATTCGCATGGATGCGTAGATATTTTTAGCATTTTAAATTTTGAAATTTCGTTAATTAGAAAAAGTTTAAGAGCAATTTAAAATATCAGCTCATTACATCGTAAACGGTGTCGGTTTATTTTTCAAACTGTCATATCTCCAGATTTTCGGGCCGGATTTTGATGCTGATGGTCTCATTCGATTCGCATGGATGCGTAGATATTTTTAGCATTTTAAATTTTGAAATTTCGTTAATTAGAAAAAGTTTAAGAGCAATTTAAAATATCAGCTCATTACATCGTAAACGGTGTCGGTTTATTTTTCAAACTGTCATATCTCCAGATTTTCGGGCCGGATTTTGATGCCGATGGTCTCATTCGATTCGCATGGATGCGTAGATATTTTTAGCATTTTAAATTTTGAAATTTCGTTAATTAGAAAAAGTTTAAGAGCAATTTAAAATATCAGCTCATTACATCGTAAACGGTGTCGGTTTATTTTTCAAACTGTCATATCTCCAGATTTTCGGGCCGGATTTTGATGCCGATGGTCTCATTCGATTCGCATGGATGCGTAGATATTTTTAGCATTTTAAATTTTGAAATTTCGTTAATTAGAAAAAGTTTAAGAGCAATTTAAAATATCAGCTCATTACATCGTAAACGGTGTCGGTTTATTTTTCAAACTGTCATATCTCCAGATTTTCGGGCCGGATTTTGATGCCGATGGTCTCATTCGATTCGCATGGATGCGTAGATATTTTTAGCATTTTAAATTTTGAAATTTCGTTAATTAGAAAAAGTTTAAGAGCAATTTAAAATATCAGCTCATTACATCGTAAACGGTGTCGGTTTATTTTTCAAACTGTCATATCTCCAGATTTTCGGGCCGGATTTTGATGCCGATGGTCTCATTCGATTCGCATGGATGCGTAGATATTTTTAGCATTTTAAATTTTGAAATTTCGTTAATTAGAAAAAGTTTAAGAGCAATTTAAAATATCAGCTCATTACATCGTAAACGGTGTCGGTTTATTTTTCAAACTGTCATATCTCCAGATTTTCGGGCCGGATTTTGATGCCGATGGTCTCATTCGATTCGCATGGATGCGTAGATATTTTTAGCATTTTAAATTTTGAAATTTCGCTAATTAGAAAAAGTTTAAGAGCAATTTAAAATATCAGCTCATTACATCGTAAACGGTGTCGGTTTATTTTTCAAACTGTCATATCTCCAGATTTTCGGGCCGGATTTTGATGCCGATGGTCTCATTCGATTCGCATGGATGCGTAGATATTTTTAGCATTTTAAATTTTGAAATTTCGTTAATTAGAAAAAGTTTAAGAGCAATTTAAAATATCAGCTCATTACATCGTAAACGGTGTCGGTTTATTTTTCAAACTGTCATATCTCCAGATTTTCGGGCCGGATTTTGATGCTGATGGTCTCATTCGATTCGCATGGATGCGTAGATATTTTTAGCATTTTAAATTTTGAAATTTCGTTAATTAGAAAAAGTTTAAGAGCAATTTAAAATATCAGCTCATTACATCGTAAACGGTGTCGGTTTATTTTTCAAACTGTCATATCTCCAGATTTTCGGTCCGGATTTTGATGCCAATGGTCTCATTCGATTCGCATGAAAATATAGATATTTTTAGCATTTTAAATTTTGAAATTTCGTTAATTAGAAAAAGTTTAAGAGCAATTTAAAATATCAGCTCATTACATCGTAAACGGTGTCGGTTTATTTTTCAAACTGTCATATCTCCAGATTTTCGGGCCGGATTTTGATGCCGATGGTCTCATTCGATTCGCATGGATGCGTAGATATTTTTAGCATTTTAAATTTTGAAATTTCGTTAATTAGAAAAAGTTTAAGAGCAATTTAAAATATCAGCTCATTACATCGTAAACGGTGTCGGTTTATTTTTCAAACTGTCATATCTCCAGATTTTCGGGCCGGATTTTGATGCCGATGGTCTCATTCGATTCGCATGGATGCGTAGATATTTTTAGCATTTTAAATTTTGAAATTTCGTTAATTAGAAAAAGTTTAAGAGCAATTTAAAATATCAGCTCATTACATCGTAAACGGTGTCGGTTTATTTTTCAAACTGTCATATCTCCAGATTTTCGGGCCGGATTTTGATGCCGATGGTCTCATTCGATTCGCATGGATGCGTAGATATTTTTAGCATTTTAAATTTTGAAATTTCGTTAATTAGAAAAAGTTTAAGAGCAATTTAAAATATCAGCTCATTACATCGTAAACGGTGTCGGTTTATTTTTCAAACTGTCATATCTCCAGATTTTCGGGCCGGATTTTGATGCCGATGGTCTCATTCGATTCGCATGGATGCGTAGATATTTTTAGCATTTTAAATTTTGAAATTTCGTTAATTAGAAAAAGTTTAAGAGCAATTTAAAATATCAGCTCATTACATCGTAAACGGTGTCGGTTTATTTTTCAAACTGTCATATCTCCAGATTTTCGGGCCGGATTTTGATGCCGATGGTCTCATTCGATTCGCATGGATGCGTAGATATTTTTAGCATTTTAAATTTTGAAATTTCGTTAATTAGAAAAAGTTTAAGAGCAATTTAAAATATCAGCTCATTACATCGTAAACGGTGTCGGTTTATTTTTCAAACTGTCATATCTCCAGATTTTCGGGCCGGATTTTGATGCCGATGGTCTCATTCGATTCGCATGGATGCGTAGATATTTTTAGCATTTTAAATTTTGAAATTTCGTTAATTAGAAAAAGTTTAAGAGCAATTTAAAATATCAGCTCATTACATCGTAAACGGTGTCGGTTTATTTTTCAAACTGTCATATCTCCAGATTTTCGGGCCGGATTTTGATGCCGATGGTCTCATTCGATTCGCATGAAAATATAGATATTTTTAGCATTTTAAATTTTGAAATTTCGTTAATTAGAAAAATTTTAAGAGCAATTTAAAATGTCAGTTCATTACATCGTAAACGGTGTCGGTTAATTTTCAAACTGTCATATCTCCAGATTTTCGGGCCGGATTTTGATGCCGATGGTCTCATTCGATTTGCATGGATGCGTAGATATTTTTAGCATTTTAAATTTTGAAATTTCATTAATTAGAAAAATTTTAAGAGCAATTTAAAATATCAGTTCATTACATCGTAAACGGTGTCGGTTTATTTTTCAAACTGTCATATCTCCAGATTTTCGGGCCGGATTTTGATGCCAATGGTCTCATTCGATTCGCATGAAAATATAGATATTTTTAGCATTTTAAATTTTGAAATTTCATTAATTAGAAAAATTTTAAGAGCAATTTAAAATATCAGTTCATTACATCGTAAACGGTGTCGGTTTATTTTTCAAACTGTCATATCTCCAGATTTTCGGGCCGGATTTTGATGCCAATGGCCTCATTCGATTCGCATGAAAATATAGATATTTTTAGCATTTTAAATTTTGAAATTTCGTTAATTAGAAAAATTTTAAGAGCAATTTAAAATGTCAGTTCATTACATCGTAAACGGTGTCGGTTAATTTTTCAAACTGTCATATCTCCAGATTTTCGGGCCGGATTTTGATGCCAATGGTCTCATTCGATTCGCATGAAAATATAGATATTTTTAGCATTTTAAATTTTGAAATTTCGTTAATTAGAAAAATTTTAAGAGCAATTTAAAATGTCAGTTCATTACATCGTAAACGGTGTCGGTTAATTTTCAAACTGTCATATCTCCAGATTTTCGGGCCGGATTTTGATGCCGATGGTCTCATTCGATTTGCATGGATGCGTAGATATTTTTAGCATTTTAAATTTTGAAATTTCATTAATTAGAAAAATTTTAAGAGCAATTTAAAATATCAGTTCATTACATCGTAAACGGTGTCGGTTTATTTTTCAAACTGTCATATCTCCAGATTTTCGGGCCGGATTTTGATGCCAATGGTCTCATTCGATTCGCATGAAAATATAGATATTTTTAGCATTTTAAATTTTGAAATTTCGTTAATTAGAAAAATTTTAAGAGCAATTTAAAATGTCAGTTCATTACATCGTAAACGGTGTCGGTTAATTTTCAAACTGTCATATCTCCAGATTTTCGGGCCGGATTTTGATGCCGATGGTCTCATTCGATTTGCATGGATGCGTAGATATTTTTAGCATTTTAAATTTTGAAATTTCATTAATTAGAAAAATTTTAAGAGCAATTTAAAATATCAGTTCATTACATCGTAAACGGTGTCGGTTTATTTTTCAAACTGTCATATCTCCAGATTTTCGGGCCGGATTTTGATGCCAATGGTCTCATTCGATTCGCATGAAAATATAGATATTTTTAGCATTTTAAATTTTGAAATTTCATTAATTAGAAAAAGTTTAAGAGCAATTTAAAATATCAGTTCATTACATCGTAAACGGTGTCGGTTTATTTTTCAAACTGTCATATCTCCAGATTTTCGGTCCGGATTTTGATGCCAATGGTCTCATTCGATTCGCATGAAAATATAGATATTTTTAGCATTTTAAATTTTGAAATTTCATTAATTAGAAAAAGTTTAAGAGCAATTTAAAATGTCAGTTCATTACATCGTAAACGGTGTCGGTTAATTTTCAAACTGTCATATCTCCAGATTTTCGGGCCGGATTTTGATGCCAATGGTCTCATTCGATTCGCATGAAAATATAGATATTTTTAGCATTTTAAATTTTGAAATTTCGTTAATTAGAAAAAGTTTAAGAGCAATTTAAAATATCAGTTCATTGCATCGTAAACGGTGTCGGTTTATTTTTCAAACTGTCATATCTCCAGATTTTCGGTCCGGATTTTGATGCCAATGGTCTCATTCGATTCGCATGGATGCGTAGATATTTTTAGCATTTTAAATTTTGAAATTTCATTAATTAGAAAAATTTTAAGAGCAATTTAAAATATCAGTTCATTACATCGTAAACGGTGTCGGTTTATTTTTCAAACTGTCATATCTCCAGATTTTCGGTCCGGATTTTGATGCCAATGGTCTCATTCGATTCGAATGAAAATATAGATATTTTTAGCATTTTAAATTTTGAAATTTCATTAATTAGAAAAATTTTAAGAGCAATTTAAAATATCAGTTCATTACATCGTAAACGGTGTCGGTTTATTTTTCAAACTGTCATATCTCCAGATTTTCGGGCCGGATTTTGATGCCAATGGTCTCATTCGATTCGCATGGATGCGTAGATATTTTTAGCATTTTAAATTTTGAAATTTCATTAATTAGAAAAATTTTAAGAGCAATTTAAAATATCAGTTCATTACATCGTAAACGGTGTCGGTTTATTTTTCAAACTGTCATATCTCCAGATTTTCGGGCCGGATTTTGATGCCAATGGCCTCATTCGATTCGCATGAAAATATAGATATTTTTAGCATTTTAAATTTTGAAATTTCGTTAATTAGAAAAATTTTAAGAGCAATTTAAAATGTCAGTTCATTACATCGTAAACGGTGTCGGTTAATTTTTCAAACTGTCATATCTCCAGATTTTCGGGCCGGATTTTGATGCCAATGGTCTCATTCGATTCGCATGAAAATATAGATATTTTTAGCATTTTAAATTTTGAAATTTCGTTAATTAGAAAAATTTTAAGAGCAATTTAAAATGTCAGTTCATTACATCGTAAACCTTGTCGGTTAATTTTCAAACTGTCATATCTCCAGATTTTCGGGCCGGATTTTGATGCCGATGGTCTCATTCGATTTGCATGGATGCGTAGATATTTTTAGCATTTTAAATTTTGAAATTTCATTAATTAGAAAAATTTTAAGAGCAATTTAAAATATCAGTTCATTACATCGTAAACGGTGTCGGTTTATTTTTCAAACTGTCATATCTCCAGATTTTCGGGCCGGATTTTGATGCCAATGGTCTCATTCGATTCGCATGAAAATATAGATATTTTTAGCATTTTAAATTTTGAAATTTCATTAATTAGAAAAATTTTAATAGCAATTTAAAATATCAGTTCATTACATCGTAAACGGTGTCGGTTTATTTTTCAAACTGTCATATCTCCAGATTTTCGGGCCGGATTTTGATGCCAATGGTCTCATTCGATTTGCATGGATGCGTAGATATTTTTAGCATTTTAAATTTTGAAATTTCATTAATTAGAAAAATTTTAAGAGCAATTTAAAATATCAGTTCATTACATCGTAAACGGTGTCGGTTTATTTTTCAAACTGTCATATCTCCAGATTTTCGGGCCGGATTTTGATGCCAATGGTCTCATTCGATTCGCATGAAAATATAGATATTTTTAGCATTTTAAATTTTGAAATTTCGTTAATTAGAAAAATTTTAAGAGCAATTTAAAATGTCAGTTCATTACATCGTAAACGGTGTCGGTTAATTTTCAAACTGTCATATCTCCAGATTTTCGGGCCGGATTTTGATGCCGATGGTCTCATTCGATTTGCATGGATGCGTAGATATTTTTAGCATTTTAAATTTTGAAATTTCATTAATTAGAAAAATTTTAAGAGCAATTTAAAATATCAGTTCATTACATCGTAAACGGTGTCGGTTTATTTTTCAAACTGTCATATCTCCAGATTTTCGGGCCGGATTTTGATGCCAATGGTCTCATTCGATTCGCATGGATGCGTAGATATTTTTAGCATTTTAAATTTTGAAATTTCATTAATTAGAAAAATTTTAAGAGCAATTTAAAATATCAGTTCATTACATCGTAAACGGTGTCGGTTTATTTTTCAAACTGTCATATCTCCAGATTTTCGGGCCGGATTTTGATGCCAATGGTCTCATTCGATTCGCATGAAAATATAGATATTTTTAGCATTTTAAATTTTGAAATTTCGTTAATTAGAAAAAGTTTGAGAGCAATTTAAAATATCAGTTCATTACATCGTAAACGGTGTCGGTTTATTTTTCAAACTGTCATATCTCCAGATTTTCGGTCCGGATTTTGATGCCAATGGTCTCATTCGATTCGCATGAAAATATAGATATTTTTAGCATTTTAAATTTTGAAATTTCATTAATTAGAAAAATTTTAATAGCAATTTAAAATATCAGTTCATTACATCGTAAACGGTGTCGGTTTATTTTTCAAACTGTCATATCTCCAGATTTTCGGGCCGGATTTTGATGCCAATGGTCTCATTCGATTTGCATGGATGCGTAGATATTTTTAGCATTTTAAATTTTGAAATTTCATTAATTAGAAAAATTTTAAGAGCAATTTAAAATATCAGTTCATTACATCGTAAACGGTGTCGGTTTATTTTTCAAACTGTCATATCTCCAGATTTTCGGGCCGGATTTTGATGCCAATGGTCTCATTCGATTCGCATGAAAATATAGATATTTTTAGCATTTTAAATTTTGAAATTTCGTTAATTAGAAAAATTTTAAGAGCAATTTAAAATGTCAGTTCATTACATCGTAAACGGTGTCGGTTAATTTTCAAACTGTCATATCTCCAGATTTTCGGGCCGGATTTTGATGCCGATGGTCTCATTCGATTTGCATGGATGCGTAGATATTTTTAGCATTTTAAATTTTGAAATTTCATTAATTAGAAAAATTTTAAGAGCAATTTAAAATATCAGTTCATTACATCGTAAACGGTGTCGGTTTATTTTTCAAACTGTCATATCTCCAGATTTTCGGGCCGGATTTTGATGCCAATGGTCTCATTCGATTCGCATGGATGCGTAGATATTTTTAGCATTTTAAATTTTGAAATTTCATTAATTAGAAAAATTTTAAGAGCAATTTAAAATATCAGTTCATTACATCGTAAACGGTGTCGGTTTATTTTTCAAACTGTCATATCTCCAGATTTTCGGGCCGGATTTTGATGCCAATGGTCTCATTCGATTCGCATGAAAATATAGATATTTTTAGCATTTTAAATTTTGAAATTTCGTTAATTAGAAAAAGTTTGAGAGCAATTTAAAATATCAGTTCATTACATCGTAAACGGTGTCGGTTTATTTTTCAAACTGTCATATCTCCAGATTTTCGGTCCGGATTTTGATGCCAATGGTCTCATTCGATTCGCATGAAAATATAGATATTTTTAGCATTTTAAATTTTGAAATTTCGTTAATTAGAAAAATTTTAAGAGCAATTTAAAATGTCAGTTCATTACATCGTAAACGGTGTCGGTTAATTTTCAAACTGTCATATCTCCAGATTTTCGGGCCGGATTTTGATGCCGATGGTCTCATTCGATTTGCATGGATGCGTAGATATTTTTAGCATTTTAAATTTTGAAATTTCATTAATTAGAAAAATTTTAAGAGCAATTTAAAATATCAGTTCATTACATCGTAAACGGTGTCGGTTTATTTTTCAAACTGTCATATCTCCAGATTTTCGGGCCGGATTTTGATGCCAATGGTCTCATTCGATTCGCATGGATGCGTAGATATTTTTAGCATTTTAAATTTTGAAATTTCATTAATTAGAAAAATTTTAAGAGCAATTTAAAATATCAGTTCATTACATCGTAAACGGTGTCGGTTTATTTTTCAAACTGTCATATCTCCAGATTTTCGGGCCGGATTTTGATGCCAATGGCCTCATTCGATTCGCATGAAAATATAGATATTTTTAGCATTTTAAATTTTGAAATTTCGTTAATTAGAAAAATTTTAAGAGCAATTTAAAATGTCAGTTCATTACATCGTAAACGGTGTCGGTTAATTTTTCAAACTGTCATATCTCCAGATTTTCGGGCCGGATTTTGATGCCAATGGTCTCATTCGATTCGCATGAAAATATAGATATTTTTAGCATTTTAAATTTTGAAATTTCGTTAATTAGAAAAATTTTAAGAGCAATTTAAAATGTCAGTTCATTACATCGTAAACGGTGTCGGTTAATTTTCAAACTGTCATATCTCCAGATTTTCGGGCCGGATTTTGATGCCGATGGTCTCATTCGATTTGCATGGATGCGTAGATATTTTTAGCATTTTAAATTTTGAAATTTCATTAATTAGAAAAATTTTAAGAGCAATTTAAAATATCAGTTCATTACATCGTAAACGGTGTCGGTTTATTTTTCAAACTGTCATATCTCCAGATTTTCGGGCCGGATTTTGATGCCAATGGTCTCATTCGATTCGCATGAAAATATAGATATTTTTAGCATTTTAAATTTTGAAATTTCATTAATTAGAAAAATTTTAATAGCAATTTAAAATATCAGTTCATTACATCGTAAACGGTGTCGGTTTATTTTTCAAACTGTCATATCTCCAGATTTTCGGGCCGGATTTTGATGCCAATGGTCTCATTCGATTTGCATGGATGCGTAGATATTTTTAGCATTTTAAATTTTGAAATTTCATTAATTAGAAAAATTTTAAGAGCAATTTAAAATATCAGTTCATTACATCGTAAACGGTGTCGGTTTATTTTTCAAACTGTCATATCTCCAGATTTTCGGGCCGGATTTTGATGCCAATGGTCTCATTCGATTCGCATGAAAATATAGATATTTTTAGCATTTTAAATTTTGAAATTTCGTTAATTAGAAAAATTTTAAGAGCAATTTAAAATGTCAGTTCATTACATCGTAAACGGTGTCGGTTAATTTTCAAACTGTCATATCTCCAGATTTTCGGGCCGGATTTTGATGCCGATGGTCTCATTCGATTTGCATGGATGCGTAGATATTTTTAGCATTTTAAATTTTGAAATTTCATTAATTAGAAAAATTTTAAGAGCAATTTAAAATATCAGTTCATTACATCGTAAACGGTGTCGGTTTATTTTTCAAACTGTCATATCTCCAGATTTTCGGGCCGGATTTTGATGCCAATGGTCTCATTCGATTCGCATGGATGCGTAGATATTTTTAGCATTTTAAATTTTGAAATTTCATTAATTAGAAAAATTTTAAGAGCAATTTAAAATATCAGTTCATTACATCGTAAACGGTGTCGGTTTATTTTTCAAACTGTCATATCTCCAGATTTTCGGGCCGGATTTTGATGCCGATGGTCTCATTCGATTCGCATGAAAATATAGATATTTTTAGCATTTTAAATTTTGAAATTTCGTTAATTAGAAAAAGTTTGAGAGCAATTTAAAATATCAGTTCATTACATCGTAAACGGTGTCGGTTTATTTTTCAAACTGTCATATCTCCAGATTTTCGGTCCGGATTTTGATGCCAATGGTCTCATTCGATTCGCATGAAAATATAGATATTTTTAGCATTTTAAATTTTGAAATTTCGTTAATTAGAAAAATTTTAAGAGCAATTTAAAATGTCAGTTCATTACATCGTAAACGGTGTCGGTTAATTTTCAAACTGTCATATCTCCAGATTTTCGGGCCGGATTTTGATGCCGATGGTCTCATTCGATTTGCATGGATGCGTAGATATTTTTAGCATTTTAAATTTTGAAATTTCATTAATTAGAAAAATTTTAAGAGCAATTTAAAATATCAGTTCATTACATCGTAAACGGTGTCGGTTTATTTTTCAAACTGTCATATCTCCAGATTTTCGGGCCGGATTTTGATGCCAATGGTCTCATTCGATTCGCATGAAAATATAGATATTTTTAGCATTTTAAATTTTGAAATTTCATTAATTAGAAAAATTTTAATAGCAATTTAAAATATCAGTTCATTACATCGTAAACGGTGTCGGTTTATTTTTCAAACTGTCATATCTCCAGATTTTCGGGCCGGATTTTGATGCCAATGGTCTCATTCGATTTGCATGGATGCGTAGATATTTTTAGCATTTTAAATTTTGAAATTTCATTAATTAGAAAAATTTTAAGAGCAATTTAAAATATCAGTTCATTACATCGTAAACGGTGTCGGTTTATTTTTCAAACTGTCATATCTCCAGATTTTCGGGCCGGATTTTGATGCCAATGGTCTCATTCGATTCGCATGAAAATATAGATATTTTTAGCATTTTAAATTTTGAAATTTCGTTAATTAGAAAAATTTTAAGAGCAATTTAAAATGTCAGTTCATTACATCGTAAACGGTGTCGGTTAATTTTCAAACTGTCATATCTCCAGATTTTCGGGCCGGATTTTGATGCCGATGGTCTCATTCGATTTGCATGGATGCGTAGATATTTTTAGCATTTTAAATTTTGAAATTTCATTAATTAGAAAAATTTTAAGAGCAATTTAAAATATCAGTTCATTACATCGTAAACGGTGTCGGTTTATTTTTCAAACTGTCATATCTCCAGATTTTCGGTCCGGATTTTGATGCCAATGGTCTCATTCGATTCGCATGGATGCGTAGATATTTTTAGCATTTTAAATTTTGAAATTTCATTAATTAGAAAAATTTTAAGAGCAATTTAAAATATCAGTTCATTACATCGTAAACGGTGTCGGTTTATTTTTCAAACTGTCATATCTCCAGATTTTCGGGCCCGATTTTGATGCCAATGGTCTCATTCGATTCGCATGAAAATATAGATATTTTTAGCATTTTAAATTTTGAAATTTCATTAATTAGAAAAATTTTAAGAGCAATTTAAAATGTCAGTTCATTACATCGTAAACGGTGTCGGTTAATTTTCAAACTGTCATATCTCCAGATTTTCGGGCCGGATTTTGATGCCGATGGTCTCATTCGATTTGCATGGATGCGTAGATATTTTTAGCATTTTAAATTTTGAAATTTCATTAATTAGAAAAATTTTAAGAGCAATTTAAAATATCAGTTCATTACATCGTAAACGGTGTCGGTTTATTTTTCAAACTGTCATATCTCCAGATTTTCGGGCCGGATTTTGATGCCAATGGTCTCATTCGATTCGCATGAAAATATAGATATTTTTAGCATTTTAAATTTTGAAATTTCGTTAATTAGAAAAATTTTAAGAGCAATTTAAAATATCAGTTCATTACATCGTAAACGGTGTCGGTTTATTTTTCAAACTGTCATATCTCCAGATTTTCGGTCCGGATTTTGATGCCAATGGTCTCATTCGATTCGCATGAAAATATAGATATTTTTAGCATTTTAAATTTTGAAATTTCGTTAATTAGAAAAATTTTAAGAGCAATTTAAAATGTCAGTTCATTACATCGTAAACGGTGTCGGTTAATTTTCAAACTGTCATATCTCCAGATTTTCGGGCCGGATTTTGATGCCGATGGTCTCATTCGATTTGCATGGATGCGTAGATATTTTTAGCATTTTAAATTTTGAAATTTCATTAATTAGAAAAATTTTAAGAGCAATTTAAAATATCAGTTCATTACATCGTAAACGGTGTCGGTTTATTTTTCAAACTGTCATATCTCCAGATTTTCGGGCCGGATTTTGATGCCAATGGTCTCATTCGATTCGCATGAAAATATAGATATTTTTAGCATTTTAAATTTTGAAATTTCATTAATTAGAAAAATTTTAATAGCAATTTAAAATATCAGTTCATTACATCGTAAACGGTGTCGGTTTATTTTTCAAACTGTCATATCTCCAGATTTTCGGGCCGGATTTTGATGCCAATGGTCTCATTCGATTTGCATGGATGCGTAGATATTTTTAGCATTTTAAATTTTGAAATTTCATTAATTAGAAAAATTTTAAGAGCAATTTAAAATATCAGTTCATTACATCGTAAACGGTGTCGGTTTATTTTTCAAACTGTCATATCTCCAGATTTTCGGGCCGGATTTTGATGCCAATGGTCTCATTCGATTCGCATGAAAATATAGATATTTTTAGCATTTTAAATTTTGAAATTTCGTTAATTAGAAAAATTTTAAGAGCAATTTAAAATATCAGTTCATTACATCGTAAACGGTGTCGGTTAATTTTCAAACTGTCAAATCTCCAGATTTTCGGGCCGGATTTTGATGCCAATGGTCTCATTCGATTTGCATGGATGCGTAGATATTTTTAGCATTTTAAATTTTGAAATTTCGTTAATTAGAAAAATTTTAAGAGCAATTTAAAATATCAGTTCATTACATCGTAAACGGTGTCGGTTTATTTTTCAAACTGTCATATCTCCAGATTTTCGGGCCGGATTTTGATGCCAATGGTCTCATTCGATTCGCATGAAAATATAGATATTTTTAGCATTTTAAATTTTGAAATTTCATTAATTAGAAAAATTTTAAGAGCAATTTAAAATATCAGTTCATTACATCGTAAACGGTGTCGGTTTATTTTTCAAACTGTCATATCTCCAGATTTTCGGGCCGGATTTTGATGCCGATGGTCTCATTCGATTCGCATGAAAATATAGATATTTTTAGCATTTTAAATTTTGAAATTTCGTTAATTAGAAAAAGTTTAAGAGCAATTTAAAATATCAGTTCATTACATCGTAAACGGTGTCGGTTTATTTTTCAAACTGTCATATCTCCAGATTTTCGGTCCGGATTTTGATGCCAATGGTCTCATTCGATTCGCATGGATGCGTAGATATTTTTAGCATTTTAAATTTTGAAATTTCATTAATTAGAAAAATTTTAAGAGCAATTTAAAATATCAGTTCATTACATCGTAAACGGTGTCGGTTTATTTTTCAAACTGTCATATCTCCAGATTTTCGGGCCCGATTTTGATGCCAATGGTCTCATTCGATTCGCATGAAAATATAGATATTTTTAGCATTTTAAATTTTGAAATTTCATTAATTAGAAAAATTTTAAGAGCAATTTAAAATGTCAGTTCATTACATCGTAAACGGTGTCGGTTAATTTTCAAACTGTCATATCTCCAGATTTTCGGGCCGGATTTTGATGCCGATGGTCTCATTCGATTTGCATGGATGCGTAGATATTTTTAGCATTTTAAATTTTGAAATTTCATTAATTAGAAAAATTTTAAGAGCAATTTAAAATATCAGTTCATTACATCGTAAACGGTGTCGGTTTATTTTTCAAACTGTCATATCTCCAGATTTTCGGGCCGGATTTTGATGCCAATGGTCTCATTCGATTCGCATGAAAATATAGATATTTTTAGCATTTTAAATTTTGAAATTTCGTTAATTAGAAAAATTTTAAGAGCAATTTAAAATATCAGTTCATTACATCGTAAACGGTGTCGGTTTATTTTTCAAACTGTCATATCTCCAGATTTTCGGTCCGGATTTTGATGCCAATGGTCTCATTCGATTCGCATGAAAATATAGATATTTTTAGCATTTTAAATTTTGAAATTTCGTTAATTAGAAAAATTTTAAGAGCAATTTAAAATGTCAGTTCATTACATCGTAAACGGTGTCGGTTAATTTTCAAACTGTCATATCTCCAGATTTTCGGGCCGGATTTTGATGCCGATGGTCTCATTCGATTTGCATGGATGCGTAGATATTTTTAGCATTTTAAATTTTGAAATTTCATTAATTAGAAAAATTTTAAGAGCAATTTAAAATATCAGTTCATTACATCGTAAACGGTGTCGGTTTATTTTTCAAACTGTCATATCTCCAGATTTTCGGGCCGGATTTTGATGCCAATGGTCTCATTCGATTCGCATGAAAATATAGATATTTTTAGCATTTTAAATTTTGAAATTTCATTAATTAGAAAAATTTTAATAGCAATTTAAAATATCAGTTCATTACATCGTAAACGGTGTCGGTTTATTTTTCAAACTGTCATATCTCCAGATTTTCGGGCCGGATTTTGATGCCAATGGTCTCATTCGATTTGCATGGATGCGTAGATATTTTTAGCATTTTAAATTTTGAAATTTCATTAATTAGAAAAATTTTAAGAGCAATTTAAAATATCAGTTCATTACATCGTAAACGGTGTCGGTTTATTTTTCAAACTGTCATATCTCCAGATTTTCGGGCCGGATTTTGATGCCAATGGTCTCATTCGATTCGCATGAAAATATAGATATTTTTAGCATTTTAAATTTTGAAATTTCGTTAATTAGAAAAATTTTAAGAGCAATTTAAAATATCAGTTCATTACATCGTAAACGGTGTCGGTTAATTTTCAAACTGTCAAATCTCCAGATTTTCGGGCCGGATTTTGATGCCAATGGTCTCATTCGATTTGCATGGATGCGTAGATATTTTTAGCATTTTAAATTTTGAAATTTCGTTAATTAGAAAAATTTTAAGAGCAATTTAAAATATCAGTTCATTACATCGTAAACGGTGTCGGTTTATTTTTCAAACTGTCATATCTCCAGATTTTCGGGCCGGATTTTGATGCCAATGGTCTCATTCGATTCGCATGAAAATATAGATATTTTTAGCATTTTAAATTTTGAAATTTCATTAATTAGAAAAATTTTAAGAGCAATTTAAAATATCAGTTCATTACATCGTAAACGGTGTCGGTTTATTTTTCAAACTGTCATATCTCCAGATTTTCGGGCCGGATTTTGATGCCGATGGTCTCATTCGATTCGCATGAAAATATAGATATTTTTAGCATTTTAAATTTTGAAATTTCGTTAATTAGAAAAATTTTAAGAGCAATTTAAAATATCAGTTCATTACATCGTAAACGGTGTCGGTTTATTTTTCAAACTGTCATATCTCCAGATTTTCGGGCCGGATTTTGATGCCAATGGTCTCATTCGATTCGCATGAAAATATAGATATTTTTAGCATTTTAAATTTTGAAATTTCGTTAATTAGAAAAATTTTAAGAGCAATTTAAAATATCAGTTCATTACATCGTAAACGGTGTCGGTTAATTTTCAAACTGTCAAATCTCCAGATTTTCGGGCCGGATTTTGATGCCAATGGTCTCATTCGATTTGCATGGATGCGTAGATATTTTTAGCATTTTAAATTTTGAAATTTCGTTAATTAGAAAAATTTTAAGAGCAATTTAAAATATCAGTTCATTACATCGTAAACGGTGTCGGTTTATTTTTCAAACTGTCATATCTCCAGATTTTCGGGCCGGATTTTGATGCCAATGGTCTCATTCGATTCGCATGAAAATATAGATATTTTTAGCATTTTAAATTTTGAAATTTCATTAATTAGAAAAATTTTAAGAGCAATTTAAAATATCAGTTCATTACATCGTAAACGGTGTCGGTTTATTTTTCAAACTGTCATATCTCCAGATTTTCGGGCCGGATTTTGATGCCGATGGTCTCATTCGATTCGCATGAAAATATAGATATTTTTAGCATTTTAAATTTTGAAATTTCGTTAATTAGAAAAAGTTTAAGAGCAATTTAAAATATCAGTTCATTACATCGTAAACGGTGTCGGTTTATTTTTCAAACTGTCATATCTCCAGATTTTCGGTCCGGATTTTGATGCCAATGGTCTCATTCGATTCGCATGGATGCGTAGATATTTTTAGCATTTTAAATTTTGAAATTTCATTAATTAGAAAAATTTTAAGAGCAATTTAAAATATCAGTTCATTACATCGTAAACGGTGTCGGTTTATTTTTCAAACTGTCATATCTCCAGATTTTCGGGCCCGATTTTGATGCCAATGGTCTCATTCGATTCGCATGAAAATATAGATATTTTTAGCATTTTAAATTTTGAAATTTCATTAATTAGAAAAATTTTAAGAGCAATTTAAAATATCAGTTCATTACATCGTAAACGGTGTCGGTTTATTTTTCAAACTGTCATATCTCCAGATTTTCGGTCCGGATTTTGATGCCAATGGTCTCATTCGATTCGCATGGATGCGTAGATATTTTTAGCATTTTAAATTTTGAAATTTCATTAATTAGAAAAATTTTAAGAGCAATTTAAAATATCAGTTCATTACATCGTAAACGGTGTCGGTTTATTTTTCAAACTGTCATATCTCCAGATTTTCGGTCCGGATTTTGATGCCAATGGTCTCATTCGATTCGCATGGATGCGTAGATATTTTTAGCATTTTAAATTTTGAAATTTCATTAATTAGAAAAATTTTAAGAGCAATTTAAAATATCAGTTCATTACATCGTAAACGGTGTCGGTTTATTTTTCAAACTGTCATATCTCCAGATTTTCGGGCCGGATTTTGATGCCGATGGTCTCATTCGATTCGCATGAAAATATAGATATTTTTAGCATTTTAAATTTTGAAATTTCGTTAATTAGAAAAAGTTTGAGAGCAATTTAAAATATCAGTTCATTACATCGTAAACGGTGTCGGTTTATTTTTCAAACTGTCATATCTCCAGATTTTCGGTCCGGATTTTGATGCCAATGGTCTCATTCGATTCGCATGGATGCGTAGATATTTTTAGCATTTTAAATTTTGAAATTTCATTAATTAGAAAAATTTTAAGAGCAATTTAAAATATCAGTTCATTACATCGTAAACGGTGTCGGTTTATTTTTCAAACTGTCATATCTCCAGATTTTCGGTCCGGATTTTGATGCCAATGGTCTCATTCGATTCGCATGGATGCGTAGATATTTTTAGCATTTTAAATTTTGAAATTTCATTAATTAGAAAAATTTTAAGAGCAATTTAAAATATCAGTTCATTACATCGTAAACGGTGTCGGTTTATTTTTCAAACTGTCATATCTCCAGATTTTCGGGCCGGATTTTGATGCCGATGGTCTCATTCGATTCGCATGAAAATATAGATATTTTTAGCATTTTAAATTTTGAAATTTCATTAATTAGAAAAATTTTAAGAGCAATTTAAAATATCAGTTCATTACATCGTAAACGGTGTCGGTTTATTTTTCAAACTGTCATATCTCCAGATTTTCGGTCCGGATTTTGATGCCAATGGTCTCATTCGATTCGCATGGATGCGTAGATATTTTTAGCATTTTAAATTTTGAAATTTCATTAATTAGAAAAATTTTAAGAGCAATTTAAAATATCAGTTCATTACATCGTAAACGGTGTCGGTTTATTTTTCAAACTGTCATATCTCCAGATTTTCGGGCCGGATTTTGATGCCGATGGTCTCATTCGATTCGCATGAAAATATAGATATTTTTAGCATTTTAAATTTTGAAATTTCATTAATTAGAAAAAGTTTAAGAGCAATTTAAAATATCAGTTCATTACATCGTAAACGGTGTCGGTTTATTTTTCAAACTGTCATATCTCCAGATTTTTGGTCCGGATTTTGATGCCAATGGTCTCATTCGATTCGCATGGATGCGTAGATATTTTTAGCATTTTAAATTTTGAAATTTCATTAATTAGAAAAATTTTAAGAGCAATTTAAAATATCAGTTCATTACATCGTAAACGGTGTCGGTTTATTTTTCAAACTGTCATATCTCCAGATTTTCGGGCCGGATTTTGATGCCGATGGTCTCATTCGATTCGCATGAAAATATAGATATTTTTAGCATTTTAAATTTTGAAATTTCGTTAATTAGAAAAAGTTTAAGAGCAATTTAAAATATCAGTTCATTACATCGTAAACGGTGTCCGTTTATTTTTCAAACTGTCATATCTCCAGATTTTCGGTCCGGATTTTGATGCCAATGGTCTCATTCGATTCGCATGGATGCGTAGATATTTTTAGCATTTTAAATTTTGAAATTTCATTAATTAGAAAAATTTTAAGAGCAATTTAAAATATCAGTTCATTACATCGTAAACGGTGTCGGTTTATTTTTCAAACTGTCATATCTCCAGATTTTCGGGCCCGATTTTGATGCCAATGGTCTCATTCGATTCGCATGAAAATATAGATATTTTTAGCATTTTAAATTTTGAAATTTCATTAATTAGAAAAATTTTAAGAGCAATTTAAAATATCAGTTCATTACATCGTAAACGGTGTCGGTTTATTTTTCAAACTGTCATATCTCCAGATTTTCGGTCCGGATTTTGATGCCAATGGTCTCATTCGATTCGCATGGATGCGTAGATATTTTTAGCATTTTAAATTTTGAAATTTCATTAATTAGAAAAATTTTAAGAGCAATTTAAAATATCAGTTCATTACATCGTAAACGGTGTCGGTTTATTTTTCAAACTGTCATATCTCCAGATTTTCGGGCCCGATTTTGATGCCAATGGTCTCATTCGATTCGCATGAAAATATAGATATTTTTAGCATTTTAAATTTTGAAATTTCATTAATTAGAAAAATTTTAAGAGCAATTTAAAATATCAGTTCATTACATCGTAAACGGTGTCGGTTTATTTTTCAAACTGTCATATCTCCAGATTTTCGGTCCGGATTTTGATGCCAATGGTCTCATTCGATTCGCATGGATGCGTAGATATTTTTAGCATTTTAAATTTTGAAATTTCATTAATTAGAAAAATTTTAAGAGCAATTTAAAATATCAGTTCATTACATCGTAAACGGTGTCGGTTTATTTTTCAAACTGTCATATCTCCAGATTTTCGGGCCGAATTTTGATGCCGATGGTCTCATTCGATTCGCATGAAAATATAGATATTTTTAGCATTTTAAATTTTGAAATTTCGTTAATTAGAAAAAGTTTAAGAGCAATTTAAAATATCAGTTCATTACATCGTAAACGGTGTCGGTTTATTTTTCAAACTGTCATATCTCCAGATTTTCGGTCCGGATTTTGATGCCAATGGTCTCATTCGATTCGCATGGATGCGTAGATATTTTTAGCATTTTAAATTTTGAAATTTCATTAATTAGAAAAATTTTAAGAGCAATTTAAAATATCAGTTCATTACATCGTAAACGGTGTCGGTTTATTTTTCAAACTGTCATATCTCCAGATTTTCGGTCCGGATTTTGATGCCAATGGTCTCATTCGATTCGCATGGATGCGTAGATATTTTTAGCATTTTAAATTTTGAAATTTCATTAATTAGAAAAATTTTAAGAGCAATTTAAAATATCAGTTCATTACATCGTAAACGGTGTCGGTTTATTTTTCAAACTGTCATATCTCCAGATTTTCGGGCCGGATTTTGATGCCGATGGTCTCATTCGATTCGCATGAAAATATAGATATTTTTAGCATTTTAAATTTTGAAATTTCGTTAATTAGAAAAAGTTTGAGAGCAATTTAAAATATCAGTTCATTACATCGTAAACGGTGTCGGTTTATTTTTCAAACTGTCATATCTCCAGATTTTCGGTCCGGATTTTGATGCCAATGGTCTCATTCGATTCGCATGGATGCGTAGATATTTTTAGCATTTTAAATTTTGAAATTTCATTAATTAGAAAAATTTTAAGAGCAATTTAAAATATCAGTTCATTACATCGTAAACGGTGTCGGTTTATTTTTCAAACTGTCATATCTCCAGATTTTCGGTCCGGATTTTGATGCCAATGGTCTCATTCGATTCGCATGGATGCGTAGATATTTTTAGCATTTTAAATTTTGAAATTTCATTAATTAGAAAAATTTTAAGAGCAATTTAAAATATCAGTTCATTACATCGTAAACGGTGTCGGTTTATTTTTCAAACTGTCATATCTCCAGATTTTCGGGCCGGATTTTGATGCCAATGGCCTCATTCGATTCGCATGAAAATATAGATATTTTTAGCATTTTAAATTTTGAAATTTCGTTAATTAGAAAAATTTTAAGAGCAATTTAAAATGTCAGTTCATTACATCGTAAACGGTGTCGGTTAATTTTTCAAACTGTCATATCTCCAGATTTTCGGGCCGGATTTTGATGCCAATGGTCTCATTCGATTCGCATGAAAATATAGATATTTTTAGCATTTTAAATTTTGAAATTTCGTTAATTAGAAAAATTTTAAGAGCAATTTAAAATGTCAGTTCATTACATCGTAAACGGTGTCGGTTAATTTTCAAACTGTCAAATCTCCAGATTTTCGGGCCGGATTTTGATGCCGATGGTCTCATTCGATTTGCATGGATGCGTAGATATTTTTAGCATTTTAAATTTTGAAATTTCATTAATTAGAAAAATTTTAAGAGCAATTTAAAATATCAGTTCATTACATCGTAAACGGTGTCGGTTTATTTTTCAAACTGTCATATCTCCAGATTTTCGGTCCGGATTTTGATGCCAATGGTCTCATTCGATTCGCATGGATGCGTAGATATTTTTAGCATTTTAAATTTTGAAATTTCATTAATTAGAAAAATTTTAAGAGCAATTTAAAATATCAGTTCATTACATCGTAAACGGTGTCGGTTTATTTTTCAAACTGTCATATCTCCAGATTTTCGGGCCCGATTTTGATGCCAATGGTCTCATTCGATTCGCATGAAAATATAGATATTTTTAGCATTTTAAATTTTGAAATTTCATTAATTAGAAAAATTTTAAGAGCAATTTAAAATGTCAGTTCATTACATCGTAAACGGTGTCGGTTAATTTTCAAACTGTCATATCTCCAGATTTTCGGGCCGGATTTTGATGCCGATGGTCTCATTCGATTTGCATGGATGCGTAGATATTTTTAGCATTTTAAATTTTGAAATTTCATTAATTAGAAAAATTTTAAGAGCAATTTAAAATATCAGTTCATTACATCGTAAACGGTGTCGGTTTATTTTTCAAACTGTCATATCTCCAGATTTTCGGGCCGGATTTTGATGCCGATGGTCTCATTCGATTCGCATGGATGCGTAGATATTTTTAGCATTTTAAATTTTGAAATTTCATTAATTAGAAAAATTTTAAGAGCAATTTAAAATATCAGTTCATTACATCGTAAACGGTGTCGGTTTATTTTTCAAACTGTCATATCTCCAGATTTTCGGGCCGGATTTTGATGCCAATGGTCTCATTCGATTCGCATGAAAATATAGATATTTTTAGCATTTTAAATTTTGAAATTTCGTTAATTAGAAAAATTTTAAGAGCAATTTAAAATATCAGTTCATTACATCGTAAACGGTGTCGGTTTATTTTTCAAACTGTCATATCTCCAGATTTTCGGTCCGGATTTTGATGCCAATGGTCTCATTCGATTCGCATGGATGCGTAGATATTTTTAGCATTTTAAATTTTGAAATTTCATTAATTAGAAAAATTTTAAGAGCAATTTAAAATATCAGTTCATTACATCGTAAACGGTGTCGGTTTATTTTTCAAACTGTCATATCTCCAGATTTTCGGGCCCGATTTTGATGCCAATGGTCTCATTCGATTCGCATGAAAATATAGATATTTTTAGCATTTTAAATTTTGAAATTTCGTTAATTAGAAAAATTTTAAGAGCAATTTAAAATGTCAGTTCATTACATCGTAAACGGTGTCGGTTAATTTTCAAACTGTCAAATCTCCAGATTTTCGGGCCGGATTTTGATGCCGATGGTCTCATTCGATTTGCATGGATGCGTAGATATTTTTAGCATTTTAAATTTTGAAATTTCATTAATTAGAAAAATTTTAAGAGCAATTTAAAATATCAGTTCATTACATCGTAAACGGTGTCGGTTTATTTTTCAAACTGTCATATCTCCAGATTTTCGGTCCGGATTTTGATGCCAATGGTCTCATTAGATTCGCATGGATGCGTAGATATTTTTAGCATTTTAAATTTTGAAATTTCATTAATTAGAAAAATTTTAAGAGCAATTTAAAATATCAGTTCATTACATCGTAAACGGTGTCGGTTTATTTTTCAAACTGTCATATCTCCAGATTTTCGGGCCCGATTTTGATGCCAATGGTCTCATTCGATTCGCATGAAAATATAGATATTTTTAGCATTTTAAATTTTGAAATTTCATTAATTAGAAAAATTTTAAGAGCAATTTAAAATGTCAGTTCATTACATCGTAAACGGTGTCGGTTAATTTTCAAACTGTCATATCTCCAGATTTTCGGGCCGGATTTTGATGCCGATGGTCTCATTCGATTTGCATGGATGCGTAGATATTTTTAGCATTTTAAATTTTGAAATTTCATTAATTAGAAAAATTTTAAGAGCAATTTAAAATATCAGTTCATTACATCGTAAACGGTGTCGGTTTATTTTTCAAACTGTCATATCTCCAGATTTTCGGGCCGGATTTTGATGCCGATGGTCTCATTCGATTCGCATGGATGCGTAGATATTTTTAGCATTTTAAATTTTGAAATTTCATTAATTAGAAAAATTTTAAGAGCAATTTAAAATATCAGTTCATTACATCGTAAACGGTGTCGGTTTATTTTTCAAACTGTCATATCTCCAGATTTTCGGGCCGGATTTTGATGCCAATGGTCTCATTCGATTCGCATGAAAATATAGATATTTTTAGCATTTTAAATTTTGAAATTTCGTTAATTAGAAAAATTTTAAGAGCAATTTAAAATATCAGTTCATTACATCGTAAACGGTGTCGGTTTATTTTTCAAACTGTCATATCTCCAGATTTTCGGTCCGGATTTTGATGCCAATGGTCTCATTCGATTCGCATGGATGCGTAGATATTTTTAGCATTTTAAATTTTGAAATTTCATTAATTAGAAAAATTTTAAGAGCAATTTAAAATATCAGTTCATTACATCGTAAACGGTGTCGGTTTATTTTTCAAACTGTCATATCTCCAGATTTTCGGGCCCGATTTTGATGCCAATGGTCTCATTCGATTCGCATGAAAATATAGATATTTTTAGCATTTTAAATTTTGAAATTTCATTAATTAGAAAAATTTTAAGAGCAATTTAAAATGTCAGTTCATTACATCGTAAACGGTGTCGGTTAATTTTCAAACTGTCATATCTCCAGATTTTCGGGCCGGATTTTGATGCCGATGGTCTCATTCGATTTGCATGGATGCGTAGATATTTTTAGCATTTTAAATTTTGAAATTTCATTAATTAGAAAAATTTTAAGAGCAATTTAAAATATCAGTTCATTACATCGTAAACGGTGTCGGTTTATTTTTCAAACTGTCATATCTCCAGATTTTCGGGCCGGATTTTGATGCCGATGGTCTCATTCGATTCGCATGAAAATATAGATATTTTTAGCATTTTAAATTTTGAAATTTCGTTAATTAGAAAAAGTTTAAGAGCAATTTAAAATATCAGTTCATTACATCGTAAACGGTGTCGGTTTATTTTTCAAACTGTCATATCTCCAGATTTTTGGTCCGGATTTTGATGCCAATGGTCTCATTCGATTCGCATGGATGCGTAGATATTTTTAGCATTTTAAATTTTGAAATTTCATTAATTAGAAAAATTTTAAGAGCAATTTAAAATATCAGTTCATTACATCGTAAACGGTGTCGGTTTATTTTTCAAACTGTCATATCTCCAGATTTTCGGGCCCGATTTTGATGCCAATGGTCTCATTCGATTCGCATGAAAATATAGATATTTTTAGCATTTTAAATTTTGAAATTTCATTAATTAGAAAAATTTTAAGAGCAATTTAAAATGTCAGTTCATTACATCGTAAACGGTGTCGGTTAATTTTCAAACTGTCATATCTCCAGATTTTCGGGCCGGATTTTGATGCCGATGGTCTCATTCGATTTGCATGGATGCGTAGATATTTTTAGCATTTTAATCTTTTAAATTTCATTAATTAGAAAAATTTTAAGAGCAATTTAAAATATCAGTTCATTACATCGTAAACGGTGTCGGTTTATTTTTCAAACTGTCATATCTCCAGATTTTCGGGCCGGATTTTGATGCCGATGGTCTCATTCGATTCGCATGGATGCGTAGATATTTTTAGCATTTTAAATTTTGAAATTTCATTAATTAGAAAAATTTTAAGAGCAATTTAAAATATCAGTTCATTACATCGTAAACGGTGTCGGTTTATTTTTCAAACTGTCATATCTCCAGATTTTCGGGCCGGATTTTGATGCCGATGGTCTCATTCGATTCGCATGAAAATATAGATATTTTTAGCATTTTAAATTTTGAAATTTCGTTAATTAGAAAAAGTTTAAGAGCAATTTAAAATATCAGTTCATTACATCGTAAACGGTGTCGGTTTATTTTTCAAACTGTCATATCTCCAGATTTTTGGTCCGGATTTTGATGCCAATGGTCTCATTCGATTCGCATGGATGCGTAGATATTTTTAGCATTTTAAATTTTGAAATTTCATTAATTAGAAAAATTTTAAGAGCAATTTAAAATATCAGTTCATTACATCGTAAACGGTGTCGGTTTATTTTTCAAACTGTCATATCTCCAGATTTTCGGGCCCGATTTTGATGCCAATGGTCTCATTCGATTCGCATGAAAATATAGATATTTTTAGCATTTTAAATTTTGAAATTTCATTAATTAGAAAAATTTTAAGAGCAATTTAAAATGTCAGTTCATTACATCGTAAACGGTGTCGGTTAATTTTCAAACTGTCATATCTCCAGATTTTCGGGCCGGATTTTGATGCCGATGGTCTCATTCGATTTGCATGGATGCGTAGATATTTTTAGCATTTTAATCTTTTAAATTTCATTAATTAGAAAAATTTTAAGAGCAATTTAAAATATCAGTTCATTACATCGTAAACGGTGTCGGTTTATTTTTCAAACTGTCATATCTCCAGATTTTCGGGCCGGATTTTGATGCCGATGGTCTCATTCGATTCGCATGGATGCGTAGATATTTTTAGCATTTTAAATTTTGAAATTTCATTAATTAGAAAAATTTTAAGAGCAATTTAAAATATCAGTTCATTACATCGTAAACGGTGTCGGTTTATTTTTCAAACTGTCATATCTCCAGATTTTCGGGCCGGATTTTGATGCCAATGGTCTCATTCGATTCGCATGAAAATATAGATATTTTTAGCATTTTAAATTTTGAAATTTCGTTAATTAGAAAAATTTTAAGAGCAATTTAAAATATCAGTTCATTACATCGTAAACGGTGTCGGTTTATTTTTCAAACTGTCATATCTCCAGATTTTCGGTCCGGATTTTGATGCCAATGGTCTCATTCGATTCGCATGGATGCGTAGATATTTTTAGCATTTTAAATTTTGAAATTTCATTAATTAGAAAAATTTTAAGAGCAATTTAAAATATCAGTTCATTACATCGTAAACGGTGTCGGTTTATTTTTCAAACTGTCATATCTCCAGATTTTCGGGCCCGATTTTGATGCCAATGGTCTCATTCGATTCGCATGAAAATATAGATATTTTTAGCATTTTAAATTTTGAAATTTCATTAATTAGAAAAATTTTAAGAGCAATTTAAAATGTCAGTTCATTACATCGTAAACGGTGTCGGTTAATTTTCAAACTGTCATATCTCCAGATTTTCGGGCCGGATTTTGATGCCGATGGTCTCATTCGATTTGCATGGATGCGTAGATATTTTTAGCATTTTAAATTTTGAAATTTCATTAATTAGAAAAATTTTAAGAGCAATTTAAAATATCAGTTCATTACATCGTAAACGGTGTCGGTTTATTTTTCAAACTGTCATATCTCCAGATTTTCGGGCCGGATTTTGATGCCGATGGTCTCATTCGATTCGCATGGATGCGTAGATATTTTTAGCATTTTAAATTTTGAAATTTCATTAATTAGAAAAATTTTAAGAGCAATTTAAAATATCAGTTCATTACATCGTAAACGGTGTCGGTTTATTTTTCAAACTGTCATATCTCCAGATTTTCGGGCCGGATTTTGATGCCAATGGTCTCATGCGATTCGCATGGATGCGTAGATATTTTTAGCATTTTAAATTTTGAAATTTCGTTAATTAGAAAAATTTTAAGAGCAATTTAAAATGTCAGTTCATTACATCGTAAACGGTGTCGGTTAATTTTCAAACTGTCATATCTCCAGATTTTCGGGCCGGATTTTGATGCCGATGGTCTCATTCGATTTGCATGGATGCGTAGATATTTTTAGCATTTTAAATTTTGAAATTTCATTAATTAGAAAAATTTTAAGAGCAATTTAAAATATCAGTTCATTACATCGTAAACGGTGTCGGTTTATTTTTCAAACTGTCATATCTCCAGATTTTCGGGCCGGATTTTGATGCCGATGGTCTCATTCGATTCGCATGAAAATATAGATATTTTTAGCATTTTAAATTTTGAAATTTCATTAATTAGAAAAATTTTAAGAGCAATTTAAAATATCAGTTCATTACATCGTAAACGGTGTCGGTTTATTTTTCAAACTGTCATATCTCCAGATTTTCGGGCCGGATTTTGATGCCAATGGTCTCATTCGATTCGCATGGATGCGTAGATATTTTTAGCATTTTAAATTTTGAAATTTCGTTAATTAGAAAAAGTTTAAGAGCAATTTAAAATATCAGTTCATTACATCGTAAACGGTGTCGGTTTATTTTTCAAACTGTCATATCTCCAGATTTTCGGGCCGGATTTTGATGCCGATGGTCTCATTCGATTCGCATGGATGCGTAGATATTTTTAGCATTTTAAATTTTGAAATTTCGTTAATTAGAAAAAGTTTAAGAGCAATTTAAAATATCAGTTCATTACATCGTAAACGGTGTCGGTTTATTTTTCAAACTGTCATATCTCCAGATTTTCGGGCCGGATTTTGATGCCGATGGTCTCATTCGATTCGCATGGATGCGTAGATATTTTTAGCATTTTAAATTTTGAAATTTCATTAATTAGAAAAATTTTAAGAGCAATTTAAAATATCAGTTCATTACATCGTAAACGGTGTCGGTTTATTTTTCAAACTGTCATATCTCCAGATTTTCGGGCCGGATTTTGATGCCAATGGTCTCATTCGATTCGCATGAAAATATAGATATTTTTAGCATTTTAAATTTTGAAATTTCGTTAATTAGAAAAATTTTAAGAGCAATTTAAAATGTCAGTTCATTACATCGTAAACGGTGTCGGTTAATTTTTCAAACTGTCATATCTCCAGATTTTCGGGGCGGATTTTGATGCCAATGGTCTCATTCGATTCGCATGAAATTATAGATATTTTTAGCATTTTAAATTTTGAAATTTCGTTAATTAGAAAAATTTTAAGAGCAATTTAAAATGTCAGTTCATTACATCGTAAACGGTGTCGGTTTATTTTTCAAACTGTCATATCTCCAGATTTTCGGGCCGGATTTTGATGCCAATGGTCTCATTCGATTCGCATGAAAATATAGATATTTTTAGCATTTTAAATTTTGAAATTTCGTTAATTAGAAAAATTTTAAGAGCAATTTAAAATATCAGTTCATTACATCGTAAACGGTGTCGGTTTATTTTTCAAACTGTCATATCTCCAGATTTTCGGTCCGGATTTTGATGCCAATGGTCTCATTCGATTCGCATGGATGCGTAGATATTTTTAGCATTTTAAATTTTGAAATTTCATTAATTAGAAAAATTTTAAGAGCAATTTAAAATATCAGTTCATTACATCGTAAACGGTGTCGGTTTATTTTTCAAACTGTCATATCTCCAGATTTTCGGGCCCGATTTTGATGCCAATGGTCTCATTCGATTCGCATGAAAATATAGATATTTTTAGCATTTTAAATTTTGAAATTTCATTAATTAGAAAAATTTTAAGAGCAATTTAAAATGTCAGTTCATTACATCGTAAACGGTGTCGGTTAATTTTCAAACTGTCATATCTCCAGATTTTCGGGCCGGATTTTGATGCCGATGGTCTCATTCGATTTGCATGGATGCGTAGATATTTTTAGCATTTTAAATTTTGAAATTTCATTAATTAGAAAAATTTTAAGAGCAATTTAAAATATCAGTTCATTACATCGTAAACGGTGTCGGTTTATTTTTCAAACTGTCATATCTCCAGATTTTCGGGCCGGATTTTGATGCCGATGGTCTCATTCGATTCGCATGAAAATATAGATATTTTTAGCATTTTAAATTTTGAAATTTCGTTAATTAGAAAAAGTTTAAGAGCAATTTAAAATATCAGTTCATTACATCGTAAACGGTGTCGGTTTATTTTTCAAACTGTCATATCTCCAGATTTTTGGTCCGGATTTTGATGCCAATGGTCTCATTCGATTCGCATGGATGCGTAGATATTTTTAGCATTTTAAATTTTGAAATTTCATTAATTAGAAAAATTTTAAGAGCAATTTAAAATATCAGTTCATTACATCGTAAACGGTGTCGGTTTATTTTTCAAACTGTCATATCTCCAGATTTTCGGGCCCGATTTTGATGCCAATGGTCTCATTCGATTCGCATGAAAATATAGATATTTTTAGCATTTTAAATTTTGAAATTTCATTAATTAGAAAAATTTTAAGAGCAATTTAAAATGTCAGTTCATTACATCGTAAACGGTGTCGGTTAATTTTCAAACTGTCATATCTCCAGATTTTCGGGCCGGATTTTGATGCCGATGGTCTCATTCGATTTGCATGGATGCGTAGATATTTTTAGCATTTTAATCTTTTAAATTTCATTAATTAGAAAAATTTTAAGAGCAATTTAAAATATCAGTTCATTACATCGTAAACGGTGTCGGTTTATTTTTCAAACTGTCATATCTCCAGATTTTCGGGCCGGATTTTGATGCCGATGGTCTCATTCGATTCGCATGGATGCGTAGATATTTTTAGCATTTTAAATTTTGAAATTTCATTAATTAGAAAAATTTTAAGAGCAATTTAAAATATCAGTTCATTACATCGTAAACGGTGTCGGTTTATTTTTCAAACTGTCATATCTCCAGATTTTCGGGCCGGATTTTGATGCCGATGGTCTCATTCGATTCGCATGAAAATATAGATATTTTTAGCATTTTAAATTTTGAAATTTCGTTAATTAGAAAAAGTTTAAGAGCAATTTAAAATATCAGTTCATTACATCGTAAACGGTGTCGGTTTATTTTTCAAACTGTCATATCTCCAGATTTTTGGTCCGGATTTTGATGCCAATGGTCTCATTCGATTCGCATGGATGCGTAGATATTTTTAGCATTTTAAATTTTGAAATTTCATTAATTAGAAAAATTTTAAGAGCAATTTAAAATATCAGTTCATTACATCGTAAACGGTGTCGGTTTATTTTTCAAACTGTCATATCTCCAGATTTTCGGGCCCGATTTTGATGCCAATGGTCTCATTCGATTCGCATGAAAATATAGATATTTTTAGCATTTTAAATTTTGAAATTTCATTAATTAGAAAAATTTTAAGAGCAATTTAAAATGTCAGTTCATTACATCGTAAACGGTGTCGGTTAATTTTCAAACTGTCATATCTCCAGATTTTCGGGCCGGATTTTGATGCCGATGGTCTCATTCGATTTGCATGGATGCGTAGATATTTTTAGCATTTTAATCTTTTAAATTTCATTAATTAGAAAAATTTTAAGAGCAATTTAAAATATCAGTTCATTACATCGTAAACGGTGTCGGTTTATTTTTCAAACTGTCATATCTCCAGATTTTCGGGCCGGATTTTGATGCCGATGGTCTCATTCGATTCGCATGGATGCGTAGATATTTTTAGCATTTTAAATTTTGAAATTTCATTAATTAGAAAAATTTTAAGAGCAATTTAAAATATCAGTTCATTACATCGTAAACGGTGTCGGTTTATTTTTCAAACTGTCATATCTCCAGATTTTCGGGCCGGATTTTGATGCCAATGGTCTCATTCGATTCGCATGAAAATATAGATATTTTTAGCATTTTAAATTTTGAAATTTCGTTAATTAGAAAAATTTTAAGAGCAATTTAAAATATCAGTTCATTACATCGTAAACGGTGTCGGTTTATTTTTCAAACTGTCATATCTCCAGATTTTCGGTCCGGATTTTGATGCCAATGGTCTCATTCGATTCGCATGGATGCGTAGATATTTTTAGCATTTTAAATTTTGAAATTTCATTAATTAGAAAAATTTTAAGAGCAATTTAAAATATCAGTTCATTACATCGTAAACGGTGTCGGTTTATTTTTCAAACTGTCATATCTCCAGATTTTCGGGCCCGATTTTGATGCCAATGGTCTCATTCGATTCGCATGAAAATATAGATATTTTTAGCATTTTAAATTTTGAAATTTCATTAATTAGAAAAATTTTAAGAGCAATTTAAAATGTCAGTTCATTACATCGTAAACGGTGTCGGTTAATTTTCAAACTGTCATATCTCCAGATTTTCGGGCCGGATTTTGATGCCGATGGTCTCATTCGATTTGCATGGATGCGTAGATATTTTTAGCATTTTAAATTTTGAAATTTCATTAATTAGAAAAATTTTAAGAGCAATTTAAAATATCAGTTCATTACATCGTAAACGGTGTCGGTTTATTTTTCAAACTGTCATATCTCCAGATTTTCGGGCCGGATTTTGATGCCGATGGTCTCATTCGATTCGCATGGATGCGTAGATATTTTTAGCATTTTAAATTTTGAAATTTCATTAATTAGAAAAATTTTAAGAGCAATTTAAAATATCAGTTCATTACATCGTAAACGGTGTCGGTTTATTTTTCAAACTGTCATATCTCCAGATTTTCGGGCCGGATTTTGATGCCAATGGTCTCATGCGATTCGCATGGATGCGTAGATATTTTTAGCATTTTAAATTTTGAAATTTCGTTAATTAGAAAAATTTTAAGAGCAATTTAAAATGTCAGTTCATTACATCGTAAACGGTGTCGGTTAATTTTCAAACTGTCATATCTCCAGATTTTCGGGCCGGATTTTGATGCCGATGGTCTCATTCGATTTGCATGGATGCGTAGATATTTTTAGCATTTTAAATTTTGAAATTTCATTAATTAGAAAAATTTTAAGAGCAATTTAAAATATCAGTTCATTACATCGTAAACGGTGTCGGTTTATTTTTCAAACTGTCATATCTCCAGATTTTCGGGCCGGATTTTGATGCCGATGGTCTCATTCGATTCGCATGAAAATATAGATATTTTTAGCATTTTAAATTTTGAAATTTCATTAATTAGAAAAATTTTAAGAGCAATTTAAAATATCAGTTCATTACATCGTAAACGGTGTCGGTTTATTTTTCAAACTGTCATATCTCCAGATTTTCGGGCCGGATTTTGATGCCAATGGTCTCATTCGATTCGCATGGATGCGTAGATATTTTTAGCATTTTAAATTTTGAAATTTCGTTAATTAGAAAAAGTTTAAGAGCAATTTAAAATATCAGTTCATTACATCGTAAACGGTGTCGGTTTATTTTTCAAACTGTCATATCTCCAGATTTTCGGGCCGGATTTTGATGCCGATGGTCTCATTCGATTCGCATGGATGCGTAGATATTTTTAGCATTTTAAATTTTGAAATTTCGTTAATTAGAAAAAGTTTAAGAGCAATTTAAAATATCAGTTCATTACATCGTAAACGGTGTCGGTTTATTTTTCAAACTGTCATATCTCCAGATTTTCGGGCCGGATTTTGATGCCGATGGTCTCATTCGATTCGCATGGATGCGTAGATATTTTTAGCATTTTAAATTTTGAAATTTCATTAATTAGAAAAATTTTAAGAGCAATTTAAAATATCAGTTCATTACATCGTAAACGGTGTCGGTTTATTTTTCAAACTGTCATATCTCCAGATTTTCGGGCCGGATTTTGATGCCAATGGTCTCATTCGATTCGCATGAAAATATAGATATTTTTAGCATTTTAAATTTTGAAATTTCGTTAATTAGAAAAATTTTAAGAGCAATTTAAAATGTCAGTTCATTACATCGTAAACGGTGTCGGTTAATTTTTCAAACTGTCATATCTCCAGATTTTCGGGGCGGATTTTGATGCCAATGGTCTCATTCGATTCGCATGAAATTATAGATATTTTTAGCATTTTAAATTTTGAAATTTCGTTAATTAGAAAAATTTTAAGAGCAATTTAAAATGTCAGTTCATTACATCGTAAACGGTGTCGGTTAATTTTCAAACTGTCATATCTCCAGATTTTCGGGCCGGATTTTGATGCCGATGGTCTCATTCGATTTGCATGGATGCGTAGATATTTTTAGCATTTTAAATTTTGAAATTTCATTAATTAGAAAAATTTTAAGAGCAATTTAAAATATCAGTTCATTACATCGTAAACGGTGTCGGTTTATTTTTCAAACTGTCATATCTCCAGATTTTCGGGCCGGATTTTGATGCCGATGGTCTCATTCGATTCGCATGAAAATATAGATATTTTTAGCATTTTAAATTTTGAAATTTCATTAATTAGAAAAATTTTAAGAGCAATTTAAAATATCAGTTCATTACATCGTAAACGGTGTCGGTTTATTTTTCAAACTGTCATATCTCCAGATTTTCGGGCCGGATTTTGATGCCAATGGTCTCATGCGATTCGCATGGATGCGTAGATATTTTTAGCATTTTAAATTTTGAAATTTCGTTAATTAGAAAAAGTTTAAGAGCAATTTAAAATATCAGTTCATTACATCGTAAACGGTGTCGGTTTATTTTTCAAACTGTCATATCTCCAGATTTTCGGGCCGGATTTTGATGCCGATGGTCTCATTCGATTCGCATGGATGCGTAGATATTTTTAGCATTTTAAATTTTGAAATTTCGTTAATTAGAAAAAGTTTAAGAGCAATTTAAAATATCGGTTCATTACATCGTAAACGGTGTCGGTTTATTTTTCAAACTGTCATATCTCCAGATTTTCGGGCCGGATTTTGATGCCGATGGTCTCATTCGATTCGCATGGATGCGTAGATATTTTTAGCATTTTAAATTTTGAAATTTCGTTAATTAGAAAAAGTTTAAGAGCAATTTAAAATATCGGTTCATTACATCGTAAACGGTGTCGGTTTATTTTTCAAACTGTCATATCTCCAGATTTTCGGGCCGGATTTTGATGCCGATGGTCTCATTCGATTCGCATGAAAATATAGATATTTTTAGCATTTTAAATTTTGAAATTTCGTTAATTAGAAAAAGTTTAAGAGCAATTTAAAATATCAGTTCATTACATCGTAAACGGTGTCGGTTTATTTTTCAAACTGTCATATCTCCAGATTTTCGGGCCCGATTTTGATGCCAATGGTCTCATTCGATTCGCATGAAAATATAGATATTTTTAGCATTTTAAATTTTGAAATTTCATTAATTAGAAAAATTTTAAGAGCAATTTAAAATGTCAGTTCATTACATCGTAAACGGTGTCGGTTAATTTTCAAACTGTCATATCTCCAGATTTTCGGGCCGGATTTTGATGCCGATGGTCTCATTCGATTTGCATGGATGCGTAGATATTTTTAGCATTTTAAATTTTGAAATTTCATTAATTAGAAAAATTTTAAGAGCAATTTAAAATATCAGTTCATTACATCGTAAACGGTGTCGGTTTATTTTTCAAACTGTCATATCTCCAGATTTTCGGGCCGGATTTTGATGCCGATGGTCTCATTCGATTCGCATGGATGCGTAGATATTTTTAGCATTTTAAATTTTGAAATTTCATTAATTAGAAAAATTTTAAGAGCAATTTAAAATATCAGTTCATTACATCGTAAACGGTGTCGGTTTATTTTTCAAACTGTCATATCTCCAGATTTTCGGGCCGGATTTTGATGCCAATGGTCTCATTCGATTCGCATGAAAATATAGATATTTTTAGCATTTTAAATTTTGAAATTTCATTAATTAGAAAAATTTTAAGAGCAATTTAAAATATCAGTTCATTACATCGTAAACGGTGTCGGTTTATTTTTCAAACTGTCATATCTCCAGATTTTCGGGCCGGATTTTGATGCCAATGGTCTCATTCGATTCGCATGAAAATATAGATATTTTTAGCATTTTAAATTTTGAAATTTCGTTAATTAGAAAAATTTTAAGAGCAATTTAAAATGTCAGTTCATTACATCGTAAACGGTGTCGGTTAATTTTTCAAACTGTCATATCTCCAGATTTTCGGGGCGGATTTTGATGCCAATGGTCTCATTCGATTCGCATGAAAATATAGATATTTTTAGCATTTTAAATTTTGAAATTTCGTTAATTAGAAAAATTTTAAGAGCAATTTAAAATGTCAGTTCATTACATCGTAAACGGTGTCGGTTAATTTTCAAACTGTCATATCTCCAGATTTTCGGGCCGGATTTTGATGCCGATGGTCTCATTCGATTTGCATGGATGCGTAGATATTTTTAGCATTTTAAATTTTGAAATTTCATTAATTAGAAAAATTTTAAGAGCAATTTAAAATATCAGTTCATTACATCGTAAACGGTGTCGGTTTATTTTTCAAACTGTCATATCTCCAGATTTTCGGGCCGGATTTTGATGCCGATGGTCTCATTCGATTCGCATGAAAATATAGATATTTTTAGCATTTTAAATTTTGAAATTTCATTAATTAGAAAAATTTTAAGAGCAATTTAAAATATCAGTTCATTACATCGTAAACGGTGTCGGTTTATTTTTCAAACTGTCATATCTCCAGATTTTCGGGCCGGATTTTGATGCCAATGGTCTCATTCGATTCGCATGGATGCGTAGATATTTTTAGCATTTTAAATTTTGAAATTTCGTTAATTAGAAAAATTTTAAGAGCAATTTAAAATATCAGTTCATTATATCGTAAACGGTGTCGGTTTATTTTTCAAACTGTCATATCTCCAGATTTTCGGGCCGGATTTTGATGCCAATGGTCTCATTCGATTCGCATGAAAATATAGATATTTTTAGCATTTTAAATTTTGAAATTTCGTTAATTAGAAAAATTTTAAGAGCAATTTAAAATGTCAGTTCATTACATCGTAAACGGTGTCGGTTAATTTTTCAAACTGTCATATCTCCAGATTTTCGGGGCGGATTTTGATGCCAATGGTCTCATTCGATTCGCATGAAATTATAGATATTTTTAGCATTTTAAATTTTGAAATTTCGTTAATTAGAAAAATTTTAAGAGCAATTTAAAATGTCAGTTCATTACATCGTAAACGGTGTCGGTTAATTTTCAAACTGTCATATCTCCAGATTTTCGGGCCGGATTTTGATGCCGATGGTCTCATTCGATTTGCATGGATGCGTAGATATTTTTAGCATTTTAAATTTTGAAATTTCATTAATTAGAAAAATTTTAAGAGCAATTTAAAATATCAGTTCATTACATCGTAAACGGTGTCGGTTTATTTTTCAAACTGTCATATCTCCAGATTTTCGGGCCGGATTTTGATGCCGATGGTCTCATTCGATTCGCATGAAAATATAGATATTTTTAGCATTTTAAATTTTGAAATTTCATTAATTAGAAAAATTTTAAGAGCAATTTAAAATATCAGTTCATTACATCGTAAACGGTGTCGGTTTATTTTTCAAACTGTCATATCTCCAGATTTTCGGGCCGGATTTTGATGCCAATGGTCTCATGCGATTCGCATGGATGCGTAGATATTTTTAGCATTTTAAATTTTGAAATTTCGTTAATTAGAAAAAGTTTAAGAGCAATTTAAAATATCAGTTCATTACATCGTAAACGGTGTCGGTTTATTTTTCAAACTGTCATATCTCCAGATTTTCGGGCCGGATTTTGATGCCGATGGTCTCATTCGATTCGCATGGATGCGTAGATATTTTTAGCATTTTAAATTTTGAAATTTCGTTAATTAGAAAAAGTTTAAGAGCAATTTAAAATATCGGTTCATTACATCGTAAACGGTGTCGGTTTATTTTTCAAACTGTCATATCTCCAGATTTTCGGGCCGGATTTTGATGCCGATGGTCTCATTCGATTCGCATGGATGCGTAGATATTTTTAGCATTTTAAATTTTGAAATTTCGTTAATTAGAAAAAGTTTAAGAGCAATTTAAAATATCGGTTCATTACATCGTAAACGGTGTCGGTTTATTTTTCAAACTGTCATATCTCCAGATTTTCGGGCCGGATTTTGATGCCGATGGTCTCATTCGATTCGCATGAAAATATAGATATTTTTAGCATTTTAAATTTTGAAATTTCGTTAATTAGAAAAAGTTTAAGAGCAATTTAAAATATCAGTTCATTACATCGTAAACGGTGTCGGTTTATTTTTCAAACTGTCATATCTCCAGATTTTCGGGCCCGATTTTGATGCCAATGGTCTCATTCGATTCGCATGAAAATATAGATATTTTTAGCATTTTAAATTTTGAAATTTCATTAATTAGAAAAATTTTAAGAGCAATTTAAAATGTCAGTTCATTACATCGTAAACGGTGTCGGTTAATTTTCAAACTGTCATATCTCCAGATTTTCGGGCCGGATTTTGATGCCGATGGTCTCATTCGATTTGCATGGATGCGTAGATATTTTTAGCATTTTAAATTTTGAAATTTCATTAATTAGAAAAATTTTAAGAGCAATTTAAAATATCAGTTCATTACATCGTAAACGGTGTCGGTTTATTTTTCAAACTGTCATATCTCCAGATTTTCGGGCCGGATTTTGATGCCGATGGTCTCATTCGATTCGCATGGATGCGTAGATATTTTTAGCATTTTAAATTTTGAAATTTCATTAATTAGAAAAATTTTAAGAGCAATTTAAAATATCAGTTCATTACATCGTAAACGGTGTCGGTTTATTTTTCAAACTGTCATATCTCCAGATTTTCGGGCCGGATTTTGATGCCAATGGTCTCATTCGATTCGCATGAAAATATAGATATTTTTAGCATTTTAAATTTTGAAATTTCGTTAATTAGAAAAATTTTAAGAGCAATTTAAAATGTCAGTTCATTACATCGTAAACGGTGTCGGTTAATTTTTCAAACTGTCATATCTCCAGATTTTCGGGGCGGATTTTGATGCCAATGGTCTCATTCGATTCGCATGAAAATATAGATATTTTTAGCATTTTAAATTTTGAAATTTCGTTAATTAGAAAAATTTTAAGAGCAATTTAAAATGTCAGTTCATTACATCGTAAACGGTGTCGGTTAATTTTCAAACTGTCATATCTCCAGATTTTCGGGCCGGATTTTGATGCCGATGGTCTCATTCGATTTGCATGGATGCGTAGATATTTTTAGCATTTTAAATTTTGAAATTTCATTAATTAGAAAAATTTTAAGAGCAATTTAAAATATCAGTTCATTACATCGTAAACGGTGTCGGTTTATTTTTCAAACTGTCATATCTCCAGATTTTCGGGCCGGATTTTGATGCCGATGGTCTCATTCGATTTGCATGGATGCGTAGATATTTTTAGCATTTTAAATTTTGAAATTTCATTAATTAGAAAAATTTTAAGAGCAATTTAAAATATCAGTTCATTACATCGTAAACGGTGTCGGTTTATTTTTCAAACTGTCATATCTCCAGATTTTCGGGCCGGATTTTGATGCCGATGGTCTCATTCGATTTGCATGGATGCGTAGATATTTTTAGCATTTTAAATTTTGAAATTTCATTAATTAGAAAAATTTTAAGAGCAATTTAAAATATCAGTTCATTACATCGTAAACGGTGTCGGTTTATTTTTCAAACTGTCATATCTCCAGATTTTCGGGCCGGATTTTGATGCCGATGGTCTCATTCGATTCGCATGGATGCGTAGATATTTTTAGCATTTTAAATTTTGAAATTTCATTAATTAGAAAAATTTTAAGAGCAATTTAAAATATCAGTTCATTACATCGTAAACGGTGTCGGTTTATTTTTCAAACTGTCATATCTCCAGATTTTCGGGCCGGATTTTGATGCCAATGGTCTCATTCGATTCGCATGAAAATATAGATATTTTTAGCATTTTAAATTTTGAAATTTCGTTAATTAGAAAAATTTTAAGAGCAATTTAAAATGTCAGTTCATTACATCGTAAACGGTGTCGGTTAATTTTTCAAACTGTCATATCTCCAGATTTTCGGGGCGGATTTTGATGCCAATGGTCTCATTCGATTCGCATGAAAATATAGATATTTTTAGCATTTTAAATTTTGAAATTTCGTTAATTAGAAAAATTTTAAGAGCAATTTAAAATGTCAGTTCATTACATCGTAAACGGTGTCGGTTAATTTTCAAACTGTCATATCTCCAGATTTTCGGGCCGGATTTTGATGCCGATGGTCTCATTCGATTTGCATGGATGCGTAGATATTTTTAGCATTTTAAATTTTGAAATTTCATTAATTAGAAAAATTTTAAGAGCAATTTAAAATATCAGTTCATTACATCGTAAACGGTGTCGGTTTATTTTTCAAACTGTCATATCTCCAGATTTTCGGGCCGGATTTTGATGCCGATGGTCTCATTCGATTCGCATGAAAATATAGATATTTTTAGCATTTTAAATTTTGAAATTTCATTAATTAGAAAAATTTTAAGAGCAATTTAAAATATCAGTTCATTACATCGTAAACGGTGTCGGTTTATTTTTCAAACTGTCATATCTCCAGATTTTCGGGCCGGATTTTGATGCCAATGGTCTCATTCGATTCGCATGGATGCGTAGATATTTTTAGCATTTTAAATTTTGAAATTTCGTTAATTAGAAAAAGTTTAAGAGCAATTTAAAATATCAGTTCATTACATCGTAAACGGTGTCGGTTTATTTTTCAAACTGTCATATCTCCAGATTTTCGGGCCGGATTTTGATGCCGATGGTCTCATTTGATTCGCATGGATGCGTAGATATTTTTAACATTTTTAATTTTGAAATTTCGTTAATTAGAAAAAGTTTAAGAGCAATTTAAAATATCGGTTCATTACATCGTAAACGGTGTCGGTTTATTTTTCAAACTGTCATATCTCCAGATTTTCGGGCCGGATTTTGATGCCGATGGTCTCATTCGATTCGCATGAAAATATAGATATTTTTAGCATTTTAAATTTTGAAATTTCGTTAATTAGAAAAAGTTTAAGAGCAATTTAAAATATCAGTTCATTACATCGTAAACGGTGTCGGTTTATTTTTCAAACTGTCATATCTCCAGATTTTCGGGCCCGATTTTGATGCCAATAGTCTCATTCGATTCGCATGAAAATATAGATATTTTTAGCATTTTAAATTTTGAAATTTCATTAATTAGAAAAATTTTAAGAGCAATTTAAAATGTCAGTTCATTACATCGTAAACGGTGTCGGTTAATTTTCAAACTGTCATATCTCCAGATTTTCGGGCCGGATTTTGATGCCGATGGTCTCATTCGATTTGCATGGATGCGTAGATATTTTTAGCATTTTAAATTTTGAAATTTCATTAATTAGAAAAATTTTAAGAGCAATTTAAAATATCAGTTCATTACATCGTAAACGGTGTCGGTTTATTTTTCAAACTGTCATATCTCCAGATTTTCGGGCCGGATTTTGATGCCGATGGTCTCATTCGATTCGCATGAAAATATAGATATTTTTAGCATTTTAAATTTTGAAATTTCATTAATTAGAAAAATTTTAAGAGCAATTTAAAATATCAGTTCATTACATCGTAAACGGTGTCGGTTTATTTTTCAAACTGTCATATCTCCAGATTTTCGGGCCGGATTTTGATGCCAATGGTCTCATTCGATTCGCATGGATGCGTAGATATTTTTAGCATTTTAAATTTTGAAATTTCGTTAATTAGAAAAAGTTTAAGAGCAATTTAAAATATCAGTTCATTACATCGTAAACGGTGTCGGTTTATTTTTCAAACTGTCATATCTCCAGATTTTCGGGCCGGATTTTGATGCCGATGGTCTCATTCGATTCGCATGGATGCGTAGATATTTTTAACATTTTTAATTTTGAAATTTCGTTAATTAGAAAAAGTTTAAGAGCAATTTAAAATATCGGTTCATTACATCGTAAACGGTGTCGGTTTATTTTTCAAACTGTCATATCTCCAGATTTTCGGGCCGGATTTTGATGCCGATGGTCTCATTCGATTCGCATGAAAATATAGATATTTTTAGCATTTTAAATTTTGAAATTTCGTTAATTAGAAAAAGTTTAAGAGCAATTTAAAATATCAGTTCATTACATCGTAAACGGTGTCGGTTTATTTTTCAAACTGTCATATCTCCAGATTTTCGGGCCCGATTTTGATGCCAATAGTCTCATTCGATTCGCATGAAAATATAGATATTTTTAGCATTTTAAATTTTGAAATTTCATTAATTAGAAAAATTTTAAGAGCAATTTAAAATGTCAGTTCATTACATCGTAAACGGTGTCGGTTAATTTTCAAACTGTCATATCTCCAGATTTTCGGGCCGGATTTTGATGCCGATGGTCTCATTCGATTTGCATGGATGCGTAGATATTTTTAGCATTTTAAATTTTGAAATTTCATTAATTAGAAAAATTTTAAGAGCAATTTAAAATATCAGTTCATTACATCGTAAACGGTGTCGGTTTATTTTTCAAACTGTCATATCTCCAGATTTTCGGGCCGGATTTTGATGCCGATGGTCTCATTCGATTCGCATGAAAATATAGATATTTTTAGCATTTTAAATTTTGAAATTTCATTAATTAGAAAAATTTTAAGAGCAATTTAAAATATCAGTTCATTACATCGTAAACGGTGTCGGTTTATTTTTCAAACTGTCATATCTCCAGATTTTCGGGCCGGATTTTGATGCCAATGGTCTCATTCGATTCGCATGGATGCGTAGATATTTTTAGCATTTTAAATTTTGAAATTTCATTAATTAGAAAAATTTTAAGAGCAATTTAAAATATCAGTTCATTACATCGTAAACGGTGTCGGTTTATTTTTCAAACTGTCATATCTCCAGATTTTCGGGCCGGATTTTGATGCCAATGGTCTCATTCGATTCGCATGAAAATATAGATATTTTTAGCATTTTAAATTTTGAAATTTCGTTAATTAGAAAAATTTTAAGAGCAATTTAAAATGTCAGTTCATTACATCGTAAACGGTGTCGGTTAATTTTTCAAACTGTCATATCTCCAGATTTTCGGGGCGGATTTTGATGCCAATGGTCTCATTCGATTCGCATGAAAATATAGATATTTTTAGCATTTTAAATTTTGAAATTTCGTTAATTAGAAAAATTTTAAGAGCAATTTAAAATGTCAGTTCATTACATCGTAAACGGTGTCGGTTAATTTTTCAAACTGTCATATCTCCAGATTTTCGGGGCGGATTTTGATGCCAATGGTCTCATTCGATTCGCATGAAAATATAGATATTTTTAGCATTTTAAATTTTGAAATTTCGTTAATTAGAAAAATTTTAAGAGCAATTTAAAATGTCAGTTCATTACATCGTAAACGGTGTCGGTTAATTTTCAAACTGTCATATCTCCAGATTTTCGGGCCGGATTTTGATGCCGATGGTCTCATTCGATTTGCATGGATGCGTAGATATTTTTAGCATTTTAAATTTTGAAATTTCATTAATTAGAAAAATTTTAAGAGCAATTTAAAATATCAGTTCATTACATCGTAAACGGTGTCGGTTTATTTTTCAAACTGTCATATCTCCAGATTTTCGGGCCGGATTTTGATGCCGATGGTCTCATTCGATTCGCATGAAAATATAGATATTTTTAGCATTTTAAATTTTGAAATTTCATTAATTAGAAAAATTTTAAGAGCAATTTAAAATATCAGTTCATTACATCGTAAACGGTGTCGGTTTATTTTTCAAACTGTCATATCTCCAGATTTTCGGGCCGGATTTTGATGCCAATGGTCTCATTCGATTCGCATGGATGCGTAGATATTTTTAGCATTTTAAATTTTGAAATTTCGTTAATTAGAAAAAGTTTAAGAGCAATTTAAAATATCAGTTCATTACATCGTAAACGGTGTCGGTTTATTTTTCAAACTGTCATATCTCCAGATTTTCGGGCCGGATTTTGATGCCGATGGTCTCATTCGATTCGCATGGATGCGTAGATATTTTTAGCATTTTAAATTTTGAAATTTCGTTAATTAGAAAAAGTTTAAGAGCAATTTAAAATATCAGTTCATTACATCGTAAACGGTGTCGGTTTATTTTTCAAACTGTCATATCTCCAGATTTTCGGGCCGGATTTTGATGCCGATGGTCTCATTCGATTCGCATGAAAATATAGATATTTTTAGCATTTTAAATTTTGAAATTTCGTTAATTAGAAAAAGTTTAAGAGCAATTTAAAATATCAGTTCATTACATCGTAAACGGTGTCGGTTTATTTTTCAAACTGTCATATCTCCAGATTTTCGGGCCCGATTTTGATGCCAATGGTCTCATTCGATTCGCATGAAAATATAGATATTTTTAGCATTTTAAATTTTGAAATTTCATTAATTAGAAAAATTTTAAGAGCAATTTAAAATGTCAGTTCATTACATCGTAAACGGTGTCGGTTAATTTTCAAACTGTCATATCTCCAGATTTTCGGGCCGGATTTTGATGCCGATGGTCTCATTCGATTTGCATGGATGCGTAGATATTTTTAGCATTTTAAATTTTGAAATTTCATTAATTAGAAAAATTTTAAGAGCAATTTAAAATATCAGTTCATTACATCGTAAACGGTGTCGGTTTATTTTTCAAACTGTCATATCTCCAGATTTTCGGGCCGGATTTTGATGCCGATGGTCTCATTCGATTCGCATGGATGCGTAGATATTTTTAGCATTTTAAATTTTGAAATTTCATTAATTAGAAAAATTTTAAGAGCAATTTAAAATATCAGTTCATTACATCGTAAACGGTGTCGGTTTATTTTTCAAACTGTCATATCTCCAGATTTTCGGGCCGGATTTTGATGCCAATGGTCTCATTCGATTCGCATGAAAATATAGATATTTTTAGCATTTTAAATTTTGAAATTTCGTTAATTAGAAAAATTTTAAGAGCAATTTAAAATGTCAGTTCATTACATCGTAAACGGTGTCGGTTAATTTTTCAAACTGTCATATCTCCAGATTTTCGGGGCGGATTTTGATGCCAATGGTCTCATTCGATTCGCATGAAAATATAGATATTTTTAGCATTTTAAATTTTGAAATTTCGTTAATTAGAAAAATTTTAAGAGCAATTTAAAATGTCAGTTCATTACATCGTAAACGGTGTCGGTTAATTTTCAAACTGTCATATCTCCAGATTTTCGGGCCGGATTTTGATGCCGATGGTCTCATTCGATTTGCATGGATGCGTAGATATTTTTAGCATTTTAAATTTTGAAATTTCATTAATTAGAAAAATTTTAAGAGCAATTTAAAATATCAGTTCATTACATCGTAAACGGTGTCGGTTTATTTTTCAAACTGTCATATCTCCAGATTTTCGGGCCGGATTTTGATGCCGATGGTCTCATTCGATTCGCATGAAAATATAGATATTTTTAGCATTTTAAATTTTGAAATTTCATTAATTAGAAAAAATTTTAAGAGCAATTTAAAATATCAGTTCATTACATCGTAAACGGTGTCGGTTTATTTTTCAAACTGTCATATCTCCAGATTTTCGGGCCGGATTTTGATGCCGATGGTCTCATTCGATTCGCATGAAAATATAGATATTTTTAGCATTTTAAATTTTGAAATTTCGTTAATTAGAAAAAGTTTAAGAGCAATTTAAAATATCAGTTCATTACATCGTAAACGGTGTCGGTTTATTTTTCAAACTGTCATATCTCCAGATTTTCGGGCCCGATTTTGATGCCAATGGTCTCATTCGATTCGCATGAAAATATAGATATTTTTAGCATTTTAAATTTTGAAATTTCATTAATTAGAAAAATTTTAAGAGCAATTTAAAATGTCAGTTCATTACATCGTAAACGGTGTCGGTTAATTTTCAAACTGTCATATCTCCAGATTTTCGGGCCGGATTTTGATGCCGATGGTCTCATTCGATTTGCATGGATGCGTAGATATTTTTAGCATTTTAAATTTTGAAATTTCATTAATTAGAAAAATTTTAAGAGCAATTTAAAATATCAGTTCATTACATCGTAAACGGTGTCGGTTTATTTTTCAAACTGTCATATCTCCAGATTTTCGGGCCGGATTTTGATGCCGATGGTCTCATTCGATTCGCATGGATGCGTAGATATTTTTAGCATTTTAAATTTTGAAATTTCATTAATTAGAAAAATTTTAAGAGCAATTTAAAATATCAGTTCATTACATCGTAAACGGTGTCGGTTTATTTTTCAAACTGTCATATCTCCAGATTTTCGGGCCGGATTTTGATGCCAATGGTCTCATTCGATTCGCATGAAAATATAGATATTTTTAGCATTTTAAATTTTGAAATTTCGTTAATTAGAAAAATTTTAAGAGCAATTTAAAATGTCAGTTCATTACATCGTAAACGGTGTCGGTTAATTTTTCAAACTGTCATATCTCCAGATTTTCGGGGCGGATTTTGATGCCAATGGTCTCATTCGATTCGCATGAAAATATAGATATTTTTAGCATTTTAAATTTTGAAATTTCGTTAATTAGAAAAATTTTAAGAGCAATTTAAAATGTCAGTTCATTACATCGTAAACGGTGTCGGTTAATTTTCAAACTGTCATATCTCCAGATTTTCGGGCCGGATTTTGATGCCGATGGTCTCATTCGATTTGCATGGATGCGTAGATATTTTTAGCATTTTAAATTTTGAAATTTCATTAATTAGAAAAATTTTAAGAGCAATTTAAAATATCAGTTCATTACATCGTAAACGGTGTCGGTTTATTTTTCAAACTGTCATATCTCCAGATTTTCGGGCCGGATTTTGATGCCGATGGTCTCATTCGATTCGCATGGATGCGTAGATATTTTTAGCATTTTAAATTTTGAAATTTCATTAATTAGAAAAATTTTAAGAGCAATTTAAAATATCAGTTCATTACATCGTAAACGGTGTCGGTTTATTTTTCAAACTGTCATATCTCCAGATTTTCGGGCCGGATTTTGATGCCAATGGTCTCATTCGATTCGCATGAAAATATAGATATTTTTAGCATTTTAAATTTTGAAATTTCGTTAATTAGAAAAATTTTAAGAGCAATTTAAAATGTCAGTTCATTACATCGTAAACGGTGTCGGTTAATTTTCAAACTGTCATATCTCCAGATTTTCGGGCCGGATTTTGATGCCGATGGTCTCATTCGATTTGCATGGATGCGTAGATATTTTTAGCATTTTAAATTTTGAAATTTCATTAATTAGAAAAATTTTAAGAGCAATTTAAAATATCAGTTCATTACATCGTAAACGGTGTCGGTTTATTTTTCAAACTGTCATATCTCCAGATTTTCGGGCCGGATTTTGATGCCGATGGTCTCATTCGATTCGCATGGATGCGTAGATATTTTTAGCATTTTAAATTTTGAAATTTCATTAATTAGAAAAATTTTAAGAGCAATTTAAAATATCAGTTCATTACATCGTAAACGGTGTCGGTTTATTTTTCAAACTGTCATATCTCCAGATTTTCGGGCCGGATTTTGATGCCAATGGTCTCATTCGATTCGCATGAAAATATAGATATTTTTAGCATTTTAAATTTTGAAATTTCGTTAATTAGAAAAATTTTAAGAGCAATTTAAAATGTCAGTTCATTACATCGTAAACGGTGTCGGTTAATTTTTCAAACTGTCATATCTCCAGATTTTCGGGGCGGATTTTGATGCCAATGGTCTCATTCGATTCGCATGAAAATATAGATATTTTTAGCATTTTAAATTTTGAAATTTCGTTAATTAGAAAAATTTTAAGAGCAATTTAAAATGTCAGTTCATTACATCGTAAACGGTGTCGGTTAATTTTCAAACTGTCATATCTCCAGATTTTCGGGCCGGATTTTGATGCCGATGGTCTCATTCGATTTGCATGGATGCGTAGATATTTTTAGCATTTTAAATTTTGAAATTTCATTAATTAGAAAAATTTTAAGAGCAATTTAAAATATCAGTTCATTACATCGTAAACGGTGTCGGTTTATTTTTCAAACTGTCATATCTCCAGATTTTCGGGCCGGATTTTGATGCCGATGGTCTCATTCGATTCGCATGGATGCGTAGATATTTTTAGCATTTTAAATTTTGAAATTTCATTAATTAGAAAAATTTTAAGAGCAATTTAAAATATCAGTTCATTACATCGTAAACGGTGTCGGTTTATTTTTCAAACTGTCATATCTCCAGATTTTCGGGCCGGATTTTGATGCCAATGGTCTCATTCGATTCGCATGAAAATATAGATATTTTTAGCATTTTAAATTTTGAAATTTCGTTAATTAGAAAAATTTTAAGAGCAATTTAAAATGTCAGTTCATTACATCGTAAACGGTGTCGGTTAATTTTTCAAACTGTCATATCTCCAGATTTTCGGGGCGGATTTTGATGCCGATGGTCTCATTCGATTCGCATGAAAATATAGATATTTTTAGCATTTTAAATTTTGAAATTTCATTAATTAGAAAAATTTTAAGAGCAATTTAAAATATCAGTTCATTACATCGTAAACGGTGTCGGTTTATTTTTCAAACTGTCATATCTCCAGATTTTCGGGCCGGATTTTGATGCCAATGGTCTCATTCGATTCGCATGGATGCGTAGATATTTTTAGCATTTTAAATTTTGAAATTTCATTAATTAGAAAAAGTTTAAGAGCAATTTAAAATATCAGTTCATTACATCGTAAACGGTGTCGGTTTATTTTTCAAACTGTCATATCTCCAGATTTTCGGGCCGGATTTTGATGCCGATGGTCTCATTCGATTCGCATGGATGCGTAGATATTTTTAGCATTTTAAATTTTGAAATTTCGTTAATTAGAAAAAGTTTAAGAGCAATTTAAAATATCAGCTCATTACGTCGTAAACGGTGTCGGTTTATTGTTCAAACTGTCATATCTCCAGATTTTCGGGCCGGAATTTTGATGCCGATGGTCTCATTCGATTTGCATGGATGCGTAGATATTTTTAGCATTTTAAATATTGAAATTTCGTTAATTAGAAAAAGTTTAAGAGCAATTTAAAATATCAACTCATTACATCGTAAACGGTGTCGGTTTATTGTTCAAACTGTCATATCTCCAGATTTTCGGGCCGGAATTTTGATGCCGATGGTCTCATTCGATTCGCATGGATGCGTAGATATTTTTAGCATTTTAAATTTTGAAATTTCGTTAATTAGAAAAATTTTAAGAGCAATTTAAAATATCAGTTCATTACATCGTAAACGGTGTCGGTTTATTTTTCAAACTGTCATATCTCCAGATTTTCGGGCCGGATTTTGATGCCAATGGTCTCATTCGATTCGCATGGATGCGTAGATATTTTTATCATTTTAAATTTTGAAATTTCGTTAATTAGAAAAAGTTTAAGAGCAATTTAAAATATCAGTTCATTACATCGTAAACGGTGTCGGTTTATTTTTCAAACTGTCATATCTCCAGATTTTCGGGCCGGATTTTGATGCCGATGGTCTCATTCGATTCGCATGGATGCGTAGATATTTTTAGCATTTTAAATTTTGAAATTTCATTAATTAGAAAAATTTTAAGAGCAATTTAAAATATCAGTTCATTACATCGTAAACGGTGTCGGTTTATTTTTCAAACTGTCATATCTCCAGATTTTCGGGCCGGATTTTGATGCCAATGGTCTCATTCGATTCGCATGAAAATATAGATATTTTTAGCATTTTAAATTTTGAAATTTCGTTAATTAGAAAAATTTTAAGAGCAATTTAAAATGTCAGTTCATTACAACGTAAACGGTGTCGGTTAATTTTTCAAACTGTCATATCTCCAGATTTTCGGGCCGGATTTTGATGCCAATGGTCTCATTCGATTCGCATGAAAATATAGATATTTTTAGCATTTTAAATTTTGAAATTTCGTTAATTAGAAAAAGTTTAAGAGCAATTTAAAATATCAGCTCATTACATCGTAAACGGTGTCGGTTTATTTTTCAAACTGTCATATCTCCAGATTTTCGGGCCGGATTTTGATGCCGATGGTCTCATTCGATTCGCATGGATGCGTAGATATTTTTAGCATTTTAAATTTTGAAATTTCGTTAATTAGAAAAAGTTTAAGAGCAATTTAAAATATCAGCTCATTACGTCGTAAACGGTGTCGGTTTATTGTTCAAACTGTCATATCTCCAGATTTTCGGGCCGGAATTTTGATGCCGATGGTCTCATTCGATTTGCATGGATGCGTAGATATTTTTAGCATTTTAAATATTGAAATTTCGTTAATTAGAAAAAGTTTAAGAGCAATTTAAAATATCAACTCATTACATCGTAAACGGTGTCGGTTTATTGTTCAAACTGTCATATCTCCAGATTTTCGGGCCGGAATTTTGATGCCGATGGTCTCATTCGATTCGCATGGATGCGTAGATATTTTTAGCATTTTAAATTTTGAAATTTCGTTAATTAGAAAAATTTTAAAGGGGGGCTGAGGGGACGAAATAAATAGTTTAGAAATGATGAAAGTATGATTGTTGATAAATAAATGAAAAAAAATCCAAAGAAAAACTCAAAAATGGCGAAAAAAAAAGTTCCGAAAAAAAACTCATACCCCCCTCTCTTCGCCCTAATGGCCGAAGAAACGCTTCTTGATTTTCTAGGCCGTCTCTTTTTTCTCGGCCGCCTAATTTTATTTTTTGAAAAAATATTTTTTTTTTATTCTTTTATACATTTCTTTTGAACGTTTATTTGTTTTAATACTCTTTTATGGATAATTTTCTCTGAAAAAAAAATTGGAAAGAAGAGAAAAACAAGATAAAAAACAGGCGGCCGAGAAAAAAACAAATGACCTAGAAAACAAAAAGAGTTTCTTCGGCCATATTAGGGCGAACACCGGGGCTATGGTTTTTTTTTCGGAACTTTTTTTTTCGCCATTTTTGAGTTTTTCTTTGGATTTTTTTTTCATTTATTTATCAACAATCATACTTTCATCATTTCTAAACCATTTATTTCGTCCCCTCAGCCCCCCTTTAAGAGCAATTTAAAATATCAGTTCATTACATCGTAAACGGTGTCGGTTTATTTTTCAAACTGTCATATCTCCAGATTTTCGGGCCGGATTTTGATGCCAATGGTCTCATTCGATTCGCATGGATGCGTAGATATTTTTATCATTTTAAATTTTGAAATTTCGTTAATTAGAAAAAGTTTAAGAGCAATTTAAAATATCAGTTCATTACATCGTAAACGGTGTCGGTTTATTTTTCAAACTGTCATATCTCCAGATTTTCGGGCCGGATTTTGATGCCGATGGTCTCATTCGATTCGCATGGATGCGTAGATATTTTTAGCATTTTAAATTTTGAAATTTCATTAATTAGAAAAATTTTAAGAGCAATTTAAAATATCAGTTCATTACATCGTAAACGGTGTCGGTTTATTTTTCAAACTGTCATATCTCCAGATTTTCGGGCCGGATTTTGATGCCAATGGTCTCATTCGATTCGCATGAAAATATAGATATTTTTAGCATTTTAAATTTTGAAATTTCATTAATTAGAAAAATTTTAAGAGCAATTTAAAATGTCAGTTCATTACAACGTAAACGGTGTCGGTTAATTTTTCAAACTGTCATATCTCCAGATTTTCGGGCCGGATTTTGATGCCGATGGTCTCATTCGATTCGCATGGATGCGTAGATATTTTTAGCATTTTAAATTTTGAAATTTCGTTAATTAGAAAAAGTTTAAGAGCAATTTAAAATATCAGCTCATTACGTCGTAAACGGTGTCGGTTTATTGTTCAAACTGTCATATCTCCAGATTTTCGGGCCGGAATTTTGATGCCGATGGTCTCATTCGATTTGCATGGATGCGTAGATATTTTTAGCATTTTAAATATTGAAATTTCGTTAATTAGAAAAAGTTTAAGAGCAATTTAAAATATCAACTCATTACATCGTAAACGGTGTCGGTTTATTGTTCAAACTGTCATATCTCCAGATTTTCGGGCCGGAATTTTGATGCCGATGGTCTCATTCGATTCGCATGGATGCGTAGATATTTTTAGCATTTTAAATTTTGAAATTTCGTTAATTAGAAAAATTTTAAAGGGGGGCTGAGGGGACGAAATAAATAGTTTAGAAATGATGAAAGTATGATTGTTGATAAATAAATGAAAAAAAATCCAAAGAAAAACTCAAAAATGGCGAAAAAAAAAGTTCCGAAAAAAAACTCATACCCCCCTCTCTTCGCCCTAATGGCCGAAGAAACGCTTCTTGATTTTCTAGGCCGTCTCTTTTTTCTCGGCCGCCTAATTTTATTTTTTGAAAAAATATTTTTTTTTTATTCTTTTATACATTTCTTTTGAACGTTTATTTGTTTTAATACTCTTTTATGGATAATTTTCTCTGAAAAAAAAATTGGAAAGAAGAGAAAAACAAGATAAAAAACAGGCGGCCGAGAAAAAAACAAATGACCTAGAAAACAAAAAGAGTTTCTTCGGCCATATTAGGGCGAACACCGGGGCTATGGTTTTTTTTTCGGAACTTTTTTTTTCGCCATTTTTGAGTTTTTCTTTGGATTTTTTTTTCATTTATTTATCAACAATCATACTTTCATCATTTCTAAACCATTTATTTCGTCCCCTCAGCCCCCCTTTAAGAGCAATTTAAAATATCAGTTCATTACATCGTAAACGGTGTCGGTTTATTTTTCAAACTGTCATATCTCCAGATTTTCGGGCCGGATTTTGATGCCAATGGTCTCATTCGATTCGCATGGATGCGTAGATATTTTTATCATTTTAAATTTTGAAATTTCGTTAATTAGAAAAAGTTTAAGAGCAATTTAAAATATCAGTTCATTACATCGTAAACGGTGTCGGTTTATTTTTCAAACTGTCATATCTCCAGATTTTCGGGCCGGATTTTGATGCCGATGGTCTCATTCGATTCGCATGGATGCGTAGATATTTTTAGCATTTTAAATTTTGAAATTTCATTAATTAGAAAAATTTTAAGAGCAATTTAAAATATCAGTTCATTACATCGTAAACGGTGTCGGTTTATTTTTCAAACTGTCATATCTCCAGATTTTCGGGCCGGATTTTGATGCCAATGGTCTCATTCGATTCGCATGAAAATATAGATATTTTTAGCATTTTAAATTTTGAAATTTCATTAATTAGAAAAATTTTAAGAGCAATTTAAAATGTCAGTTCATTACAACGTAAACGGTGTCGGTTAATTTTTCAAACTGTCATATCTCCAGATTTTCGGGCCGGATTTTGATGCCAATGGTCTCATTCGATTCGCATGAAAATATAGATATTTTTAGCATTTTAAATTTTGAAATTTCGTTAATTAGAAAAAGTTTAAGAGCAATTTAAAATATCAGCTCATTACATCGTAAACGGTGTCGGTTTATTTTTCATACTGTCATATCTCCAGATTTTCGGGCCGGATTTTGATGCCGATGGTCTCATTCGATTCGCATGGATGCGTAGATATTTTTAGCATTTTAAATTTTGAAATTTCGTTAATTAGAAAAAGTTTAAGAGCAATTTAAAATATCAGCTCATTACGTCGTAAACGGTGTCGGTTTATTGTTCAAACTGTCATATCTCCAGATTTTCGGGCCGGAATTTTGATGCCGATGGTCTCATTCGATTTGCATGGATGCGTAGATATTTTTAGCATTTTAAATATTGAAATTTCGTTAATTAGAAAAAGTTTAAGAGCAATTTAAAATATCAACTCATTACATCGTAAACGGTGTCGGTTTATTGTTCAAACTGTCATATCTCCAGATTTTCGGGCCGGAATTTTGATGCCGATGGTCTCATTCGATTCGCATGGATGCGTAGATATTTTTAGCATTTTAAATTTTGAAATTTCGTTAATTAGAAAAAGTTTAAGAGCAATTTAAAATATCAGTTCATTACATCGTAAACGGTGTCGGTTTATTTTTCAAACTGTCATATCTCCAGATTTTCGGGCCGGATTTTGATGACGATGGTCTCATTCGATTCGCATGGATGCGTAGATATTTTTAGCATTTTAAATTTTGAAATTTCATTAATTAGAAAAAGTTTAAGAGCAATTTAAAATATCAGTTCATTACATCGTAAACGGTGTCGGTTTATTTTTCGATAAAATTTTTCAAAAACTAAGAGACACCAGATCAGCGCCCAGAACAGGACCAATCTAAATTCCATTATGCTAGTTTTTCTTAGCTAATTCTAATCTGCATAAATGTATTTCTATTCACTTTCATCCTTCCCGCAAAATTCCTCAACAATGCCCGTTTCGTCATCTCAATGTAGGTTAAGAATGTCGCGCATTATGTATTCGTCACATTCCGTTTCGAAATGTCTTAATTATATTCTTTTTCCATGTTTTATATTTCAAATATGCAATTCAATGTGTACAACCAGTTGCTTATAAAAACCACTTCGTTGAGCACATGACTCATACTAAATAAACATTGCAGCCATTCTTGACTACCCACACATTTACTTTCTATTTTTCAAAAAAAAAACGTTTATATCTTGACTTGAAATACTGATAAGTTGTCATTCATTTTTCATATTTTTTAAAGAAATATATTTTTGTACCTAATTTTCAGATATAATGCCAAATTGTCCAAGCTGCAGCAAGCCAGTGTATTTTGGTAAGTTTCTTAAAACACAACCCGAAAAAGATCTTTAAATATGTTCAGCTGAAAGAGTGTCATCGTTGGGTAAAGATTGGCATCGCCCCTGTTTGAGATGCGCAAATCAAACATGCGCAAAAACTCTATCCGCTGGAAGTCATTCAGAAGTTTGTGCTCGAACTCGAAGCATTATATTTCGGTTTTTCAGCACGAAGGTAAACCATATTGTAACCGGTGCTACGGTGCGCTCTTCGGTCCAAAAGGATACGGTCACGGTGGAACAGAATCTCACACATTCTTGCATGGAACAACTGGCAAGTAATACATTTTATTGAATCGTATGTATTTATGTATTCTAAATGAAAATAATTATAATAAAAAAGACAAAGCGAAGACAAAATCGCTGACCCATGAAAAATTTTTTAAAAAAAGCGTTAGTATTATAACTTTTTTTGACAAATTGACTAGTTATACTTCAATTTATACAAAAAAATATTGAGCAAGTTTGTGTTTGGTTTGAAAGCTTCGGGACCGATCAAATATTATCAGGTCAACAAGAACATATAGGCCATACAGAAGAGGTGATATGAAATTACGAAATGCAAAAGCATATTAATAAATATTCGGATCATCGTACCAATGACGACGTTGATCGCTGAGCCCGGGAGTATAACTGTAGCGGTTTAGACTGGTGCCGGCATCTCGAGATGAAGATCCTATAACATTTTCATTGGCAGATTATTCAATTAAAATCAACTAACCTGGATATTTGCGATATTGGGCGACGTACGGCTCGCGCGACGATGAAGAAGGTGGTGCAGCTGAGGTGTAATTTCTGAAAACAAATCTTATTAATAAAAAGCAGAACTGCGTACTACATAGGGAGATTTGTTTAATCAGTGTATAATGTGAGAATACATAATTAAAAATCTGATAAAGAATGCAGCGGTAGTGAAAATAAGTTCCTTGAAAAGGTTTTGGTTTGTTCGAAGTCTTTTTGAGTTATCTTGTACGTGTTTCATATGAGAAATTAAGAAAATCGACATATGCTCAAAATATGCTCGTTTTTTCAAAGTCTAGCTTCCAAAATTGTTAGGAGTTGATGAATCCAATATTAAGTATTCTTTCAGTAATGAGATTTTTAGTAGAACATATAGTTGTATTCAAAAATCTCACCTAGAGCCCGATCCATAATAATCACTATGTCCAGTTGACGATCCTGACACACCATCAGTTTTTCTGAAAAACGACTTGATCCTATCAATCGGCGAGCTAGGCCGCTTGAAATCCGACGACCCTCTCGAATCATCATAGCCACTTGTTACAAGCTTTCCATCGGCACCCATTCGCACTTCACTAGTCTTGCGACGATTGAATCCCAAAATTGATCTTTTTTTCTTATTGTCTGTAAAAATATTAGTATTTCGCCTTTCTTGAATCCTCTTACTGGCATCTGAGTTTGTATTAGGCTGTGAATCTACAACACTTCTTCCATGCGGTCCAACTGACCCAATCTGAAATGTTCAAAATTTTCTGTGATATGGAGACTCGAACAAAACAGTAATTAAATACAACTGATTGTTTTTAAAACTAAGGATCCAAAAAAGAAGGCACACAAACTAATAAGTTCCTTGTTTAAATTCATGCGATCCTTGGAAAATTAAAACTTACTCTGTAGTTGTTCCCAAATAACTATAAAAACGTTTTGTGATTTTTCTCCGTTAAATTAGTAAGAAGTGGACAATTCGAAAAATGTTACCTGTCTTTGGGGCGAGACACTCTTTTCCAACGATAGATGACGGCGAAGACGTTCGAAGACCTGAGGGAATGATGGCGTTTGTTTTCAGACAGAAAGACACAAACAAGCAAAAGTAGGAAAGAAAGGGACAATTGAAAAATTTTACAAGGGTGCGGGAAGAGAATTGGTAGAAGTTGATGTTTAGTGTATGAAACGCCTAGATAACTTACAGATCTGACTCCCGATGATTCGTAGGATGGTTCAGTACGTGGCTCGATTTCAGTGCTCTGTAAAAATTGCAAAATCTGTTTAATTGGTTATGATATCGCGGATTTCGAATTATAATGAGCAGCGACAGTGCTAAGAATTCAGTGTTAAATTGGGTACAACTAAAAAAGAAGTATCCCACCTATGATATTGAGATCAGGAGAGAACATGAAAAATTGAAAAATTCGAGTTTCTAATTATTTTTTGTTTGGCAATTTTAAAACAAATGATGAGGTTTTCAACTCAAATTCTAGATATTTTTTAAGACATCATCCTGTGACATTGAACATCTAAAATATCTGAGAAAATGTTATGTTTCCAGATCATCAAGTAACACCAAAAGTATTTCTAAATAATTTATTTATTTTTTCAAGTATTTAATTTTTATCTTATTACCTGTTTATTCTTCAAAATACTTCTCGGCTGACCATCCCTCTCAAAAACGGCTCCCGCTCTTCCATTCGAACTATCATGATAATTAACATACGAATAATCCGATCCATTATCCGGTGTCGTCAGTCTTGTAAGCAAATTCGAAGAATAATCATAATCCACCTTGTTTCTGTCCATCGACCTGCTTCGGTGATAATTTCTCCGATCCGAATCGGTCATCGCCGATGCGACGCGACGAGCGGTTGGCCGGAAACGATTAGAAATACTTGCTGTTTGATTATCGGCAAGCGCTGATGAAATTGCGTAATGGTCGGATGGTGTCGCTAAAACACGCAAAAATTATTTTAAGTCATAAGATCTTTTTCTTACTTGATCTTCCGTCATATCTTCCATAAGCTGATGATCCTCCAGTTCCGCTAGCATATGTTTCTTCTGGACGTCTTAAACCCACTGGCCGGTCACTTGTTGACGTATAATAGTTCGAAGAACGATATGAACTTGGTGCAGTTCTATAATAATAATTTCCGTTTTTTTTAATTCTTTTCGAAATATTACGGTGTTGTGTGATATGTGTTCCTTTCAGCGTCTCGCTCGGCCCGTGTTTTGTAAACCTCGAACTTGCGATCATTTGCCCACGTGTTTAAGGATGCAGGCTGAAAATCGATGTTGTGAAAAGTTTATTACATTCTCCATAATAAATTCTCACTGAAGACTTTGAAATATAACATTTATTACAGGTATTTTTTCGAACATGAATTTAGTTTAATTATGAGAGCAAAACTATTATTTATTTCTGTTTTCAAATTCAATTCTAAATTTTCATACTTTCAGAGTTATCAAATACCGAAATTTTACTCGAGATATTTCAACGCGTAAAAAGAAAATGATTGACATAGTGCAAATTGAAGGTAATAATGAAGTGATAAAATGCTGATAAGTTAAAGGTTTTGTTGAAGTGTCTGTTTTGAATTGTTGTCTTAATGTACTCAGAAATTCTGAATCACCAATTATTAATGGATTCACCAAAAGATGTGGTTTAAAAGCTCCATTAAAAAAAGGACCTCGAAAAACCCAAAAAACAGGTGGTAGCATCACCCGTTGTTCACTTCCACTTTTTACAGACTTCTCATAAATTACTTAGGACAATTGAGAAAAGTCTTTAATTTTTACAATTGACTTCTCAAACGATCAAAATTGCTGACCGTGTGCCTTTAATCATGATATACAGTTCTGGAAAGTTGCAAAATCCGATTGTTCGAACCACATAAAACAAATAACTTCATATATTTTTCCTCGGATTTAAAAACGATCTCATTGTAATAGAATTTATGGATAATTATATTTGCAGACTTTTATCACCTCACTATGACCATCCATGTTCGCTATTCCTCAATACAGTCTACACATTAAAATACTATCCTAGTTAGCACATTATCACATCACAACAATTTAAAACTTGCCACAAATTTAGTTATCTATAATTTTGTTATCCGCAGCCTTTGATAAAGCTAAAAAGTGTTCGAATTTCCTGAAACAATCGTTCTATTTTTTGCTCGAACTAACCTCGTGTTCAAACTTTCTCGAATAACTTGGGCTCGCATTCGATGTATTCATATAATTCCTATCATACGTTGATCTGAAAAAATCCCTTTTCTCTTTCTATAACAACAAAACCCTATAAATTAGGGAAGACCCCATTAGTGTTTACCCCCCCCCCCCCCTCTTTGACAAGAATGCTACAAAACTACTTTCACTAATCGAAGAAATTGAAAAAAAAAGAAAATCATTATCATTCGATCATTAATATGATTTACCTTCTATTGATGATATATGCCATTTTTGGACGTAATAGAAAAATATTTCTCAAAAGTGAGCTTTTTGCAATAACAAAGCGGTAGCGAAAATAAACACGGGGGAAGAGAAAACAATCGGATTATGCTTGTCTGCGAGGGAACACAGGCTTACAAACGAATGAAAAGAAATTAGGAAACCGAAAATGAATTTACCTGCTTGCTTCATGTGGATCGTGTGATTGGGACTTTCCGCGATCGTCTCGATTCACTGCAGCGGACTGAAAAATAAAAAAGTTCAGATTATCGTACAGATTATCATTTTCTTAAATTGTTCTCATCCTAAAGAGGGGGCGCCGGAGAGCTCCAATGGCCGAAGAAATGCAATATGGGTTTTATCTAGGCCATTTTTAAAAGAAAAATACCGAAAGATGATGCAGAAACCGAAATTGTATATCTTCGGCCATTGTCCATATTCGATTTTGAAAATTTTTATCAGTTTTTCTTATTTTTTCGAATCAAAAAATTTTTTTGCTATCAATTGGTAGATATATAATTAAGCGGGCTAGCTAACTAAGGTCTGATTTAAAAAAATAAAAAAGAAAGTTGGTTTATGAAAATAGTGTCAAAGAATGTATGTTTTAAACTTGAAAAACTTCTAATTCTTTTTTTCTGAGAAGTTGGACAATTCCTATAGATAGGAAACCTTAATCAATTTTTAAAAATTTCTAATAAAAATTCAGAGCCTATAAAAACCCACCCAATCCTCATTATAAATAAGCATGGTTTATAAAGTTTTTTTTTTCTGTTGGTTAATTCATCCAAAATTATAGAAATAACCGTTTGCAGAACCACCCGGGTGAAACTATAGAATGCGAAGAATAAGGTGAAAAAAACCGATGATGAAGCATTGTACTTAATCGAAAAACTGGGCGTTCTTTTCTCTCCTCGTTCTGAGTTTTCCTTTCGTTTTTAATTCACATACGGAGAATCCAAAAAAAAAAAGAAAAGATGAGGGGAAAAAATGACACAATAGATAAACTATGAAAAGCCATTCCTTCATGAAGATTTTTCCGATTTGATTCGATTTTCTGATGTCCCAAGGCCTTGTTGGCTGATGAGACAAATGGTGTTCTTTTGATGTTTACATGTCAAAAACAATATGATTTAATTTAATCTGTTACGCACTTTTTTTTGGATCATGTTTTTCTAAAATTTTCAAATATTAAAAAAAAATATCGGTTTCCCAAACCAATATTTTCTATCCATCCCACTTATTCACTTATTTCTTCATTTCTTAATGATGTTAGAAGTCAATTTGTACAACTAAATGTAAATCGTCGATATTGAATTGTCTATTGTCTACAATTGATCATAATTGGGTCGTAAAAGAAAAACTTTAAAAACATTGAGAAAAAAGGAGGAAAGGATTCAAACCATGAGAAGATTCAACTTTGGAACGACACTGCTCGTCATAATTATAGGACAACCCCTAGATATTACCCGTTTTCGAATTTTCTTTGAGTTTCACTCAAAATAAGTATAAACATTGCATTTAGCGTAATAAAAAACCTAAGACGCCAAATTTTCATTGTTTAATTCTGGTTACCAGTTAATTTCTTTCACGTTGCTTTTCCGCTACGTAAATAAATTAAATTAACTTAAAAGTTAGGTTTTTAGTCCTCTGAATTTAAAGGCAGCTTGTCAGTTAACACCATCCAAAATCTAGGCAAAAATTCAAAATTCGAATGGGAGCCCAGGTGGTCCAAAGAACAATGCCAATATGTAGCCAAATTCAAATAATTGTGTTTCGCGCCAATGCCGACCGCGTTGCACGGACACCGACCGCGTCGCACGGACACGCGGCAATTCAAAATTGTATTTTTTCAACTTTGAACCGCTACTGTGACGCGTGTATTTATCGGTGTGATTTCGCATAAATTGCATTGTACTAATTAGAGTACGCTCTAATTTTTCAAACTAAAACCAGGTAGGGTAAAATTAACTGAACAGCTGTCTTTAAAGACAGTGGGTCAGTTAATTTGACCCTACTTTATTTCAATTTCAAAAATTAAAGTTTTTTTCTCATTAGTGCAATGATATTTATGCGAAATCACACCGATACACGCGTCATAGCAGCGGTCCAAAAAAATTGAAAAAATCAAAATTTGAATATGTCCGTGCGACAGTAGTCGGTGTCCGTGTATTACGTTTGGAACTCTTTTTAAAATGTTACTTATTTTCAATTTTTTATCGAAAATTACCAGAAACTTGTTTGAAATCTGATGACCATACTTTTATATCTAGAAGTTTGAATTAACACTCACATATCTCGTCGGTGACAACGGCCTGTGATAATCATGAACTCTGTAGCTGTCATCATGATATCTTGGTCGGACGTACCCGAGCGCCGTTGTGGCATTGGCTGAAAACAAAAGTATGTAATGTTTTTTTAGAATTAATTATCTTCACTTGAATGGTGAGAATAAAATGGGTCCGTAGAAGCTGGTGAAAACGCTCTTCCATCATATGGTTCAGTGGATGGTCTTTCCAAAGCTCTATAATTAAAACATCGTTTCAATTTGAAAAGTCAAATTATTAGGTCTCAAATCCTAGAAAACACAGGAATTAAGCCAATTCAACCAAAAGTGATACAAAAAAAGAAAAAAAATGCAAATTGTACCGCATGACTTCTTCAGCTGTGCCAATTGTTCTATTTCGTGCACGACGCTCCCGGTTCTTGCGTCGAATATAAGCCGATGCACTTTCCCATGACTCTTTGTTGCTGGTTTCATTGGAAGTGATCCTGAAAACGTCCAAAACAAGCATTAGGTGGCAGGCAGGTGACAATATCAACCAAAAACTAGATGAATACAAAACACAAAAAAAAATCAGTGCACGTCATTAAAAAGTTTTTACTAACGCGTTTATTCGTCGATAGAGGTCCGAAGCCATGTAGGCAGATGGACGGAAAAGGAGGTTTTGTTGAGATGTGCTGAACATCACTTGTGGGGTATTTTTGTTTAAAAAAAATGACAAATACGAAGTCAGATGAAAGATGAAAGATGTTTACCCGGTGCAAATTTTGGTACAGTCACGAGGGACAGCACCGGTTTATATATATCCTGAGAGCATTGAAATATTCCATTATATTATTAACATTTGCGTAATTCAGTAAAATCAAAGATGAAGAAATTTACTGAAGTCTGTCCCTTAGCACTTATTTCATTGCTTGCATAAAAAGCCGACGCCACGCTCATTTGGCGCCGTTTGGTCATAAAAATGTCATTTACCTTTTATCAGAATTCCCGATTTCACTTTCCTTCAACTGCTCTTTTAATTTTGCCTCTACGTCATTTTCATTCTTCTTGATGTCTTGGGGAGTTGGCTTGATTTTCAGTTCAGCCACGGTCACCAAATATTTTGCGGATGATCCCGGAACCACGACTTTCTCTGCAGACACATTTTTAACAGTTATATATAAGGTTGTAAATAGAAGTTAGGAAAAAGTATAGAACTGAAACAAAACAACAAAAAATAACGAAAATAACACACCAGGAGTGACTTGAATCACAGTCGATGCTGTTTGTTTTCCAACTTGATATTGAGGCTTTTTCTGGTTTGGTGAGTGGGCAGTTTGTTGAACGGAATTTTGAACGGGTACCGTAAGGATTGCTGAAGAATTAGGAGTAAATAGAAAAGCAATGGGTTAGGGCCAAAGAAATACAGTACTTTATTAGTTAACCGAAAAATAAATAAGCCCGAAGAGCCTAATGTGTTCGATAACACGTAAGGAATACTAGCTAAAACTAACCACCGTCATCCCTTCGAACTGATGCAATGATAGCTCTTTTTGGTTTGAAATTCTCAAAATCGCTGCCCTCTTCACTTGACTCTTCCTCTTCCTCATCGATTTCATCTTCTTCGTCCTCTTCTTCCTCTTCCTCTTCATCATCCAGTTCTTCACCATCTGATTTCACATGTATCGGAGGTGGACTTCTTGGTGGAACTGATCCAACGTACCTAGAAAATTGAGATTAATTTCGTTGTTGATCTTTAATGGAAGAGTTTCTTGAACATCCTAGATTCAACCATTTTACTGATGTATTCTTTTACAGTGAATATCAGTGAATATCGAATTCGTACGAGCCAGCTTCACATACAATTTAATGAAGTAAAAAACTCAAAAACTCACGAATTTCTGGGTTTTTCTCCTTCCTTTGGCTGTTTCAAAAGATCCGCTTTCACTTTCTCCATCCGAAGTTTTCGTCGAAGTTCGCTGTCAATCGATTTCACATCCAACTTGTTGTTTGGATAGGTTTGAAGAATCTCCTTAGCCTAGAAAATAACCTTTTTCGTTTTATCAATTGATAACTGTTTGAAATATTGTGAAAATACTAGAAGAATAGTGAAAAGTCATGCGGAAAATGTGTAATTTATAGAATGTTTGTACCATACTTTATCAAATAGGAAAGGAGAATGTTCGGGCGCTGGTTGGGGTCCACCGAAGAATTTTCGTTGTTGGGTTGGAGATTCACATTCTGTTGACACTCCGCGACCATAGTTAGTGATGAGGGTGTGCTATAAAACCAACCATAAAGCATGCTTAGAAAATAGAGTGAAACAAATTTTTAGTTGAAAAAAATAGAAGCATAAAGAAAATGAAAATAATATTTCTTACTTGATATTTTCCTTTACTCTGTCTCTTAATCAACCCGCGATCAAACGCATCCAAGAATTGTGGAGATGACGATGGATCAGGGGGTGGATTTGCTTCAAGGTTTTCGGGTGGAACCGAAACTTTTAGTGGTTCTTCAGGTGCTTTTTTATCAACTTCGTCAGCCAAGTCTTCCATTTCACTATCGCTATAATCATCGCCTTCTTCCTCCTCTTCGTCCTCCGCTTCGGTTGATTCGGGTTTTTCGATGATTAATTGAGGCGTCTTCGGAGTTTGAGGCACTGGCGTCTTCTGGCGTTGTTTTTCATCTTCTTCACTGTCATCATCGAATGAGGTGTCTTGAACTGTGACTTCCGTTGCATTGCTTGCAATCGACTCTTGCATGCGGTCAATGTCTTCGTCCGGATCGAAACCGACCTAAAAAAAAATGGACAGTGCTTATGTATAAGGAATAGTAGGAAATTAAGGCTTTATCATTTTGTTCTGAAAATGGTGGTTAATAACGAAAACGAGCACGTTATAAGCTTAAAACTGGAATACTGATAACAGTTTCCCTTTTTTAAGTGATTTAATTACGTCCAATTACTAAAGTTTCACCTTCTACTAGTTCTATATAGGTTTTCCAAAACTTCGATTTCTGCGAATATTATTAATAAAGTATTTTTTTTCATAATTAATTACTATTTACTAATCCCGCAATAACTAGAAATTCTCAAACATTGTGAGTAACTCCTGAAAAAATTAATATTCTACTTGTAGACTGGTAGTATACTCAAATTTAAATAAAACACGCCGAAACAGATCTGAACAGGTACTGGTTAGCGATTGGAATTGAAGTTGTAAAAATCAATTTTTTGTCTAGAAGACTGCTTTCATCGAAAATAAATGTTGTAAAACATCGTAAACAAACCTCCACCGAATGCCACGGCCTCATTTTTCGTTCATTCTTTGGCGGTGACGGTACCGCTGGAATTTCTTCTTCCTCCGGCTCACTTGGTTCTTCTTTACCATGATTCTTCTCCTTTCGTTTGAGCGTGTTTTGACGGGAGAATGTCTGTTAATTTAGGTATTAATCATTGTTAATAGTAGTGCATTACGGGAGAGGGAAAGCTGTGCATTTTCTATTAAAGCGAGGCTTCAGAGAGCTCAGAAACGGGTTTCAGACGAATAAGAATATGATTATCTACCAGATAGCAAAAAAATAAGAAAAACCGATAAAAAAAACACATTTTTTAAAAATCGAATATGATCAATGGCCGAAGAAATGCAATATGGGATTTAGGCCATATAACGAAAAATACCGAAAGATGTCCCAGAGCCAACATTTTATTTCTTAGGAAATGTCTACATGCGATTTGTCAGAAGCATTTTTTTTTAAATCCTGATTAAGAAAAACGCAAATAATGCCAAGAAGCCCAGATTGCATTTCTTGGGCCATTGGCAATAAGCGATTCTGAAATTTTTATCAGTCTTCCTTTTTTTTCTTTTTAAATTGTTTGCTATCAATTTGTAGATAATCATATTCTTATTCATCTGAATACCCTTTTCTGAGCTCTCCGGAAACCCTTTAATAGATAGTTTCAAAATAACATTTTAGCGGAACATGTGTTACTTCAAGACTCGGAAGAGAATGAAAGCGTTAAAATGATAAATAAACAAGCGTCTAATCAATATTTCTAAGGACGAACACCGCTATAACATTTATTATCAATCTCTTGCCACCACTTCGGCTCCGAATCGGATCGCGGGCCACCCAATTCGGCATTCGTGCTTCGATGTGACTATTTACCGCGGCACGCGAGCCGTTGACGCGCCCTACTTTCCCTGAGTAACAATTTCAGTTAACACAAATGTTGTTAGTTATTTAAATTTTAAAAAAATTCATTCAACATTTGTTTTCGGCATTCCGTCACTACAAGTTTTTTTTCTCTTTGCGAATCTCACCTGGCTCTGTTGTTCAATAATCTTGCTAGTCTGTTTTTTGACAGTCTCCGGTTGGGCAGCAATAATGCTCTCCAGTAGCTCCTTGACCATTGGGCGAGTATCGTAGAGAGGATGAGCTTTGATTCTAGCGATGATGTTGATGTTGACTGGTCCTTTTTCCATTTGTTCGAGTACCTTAAAATTAATTGTTGTCTGTGGACTCGGAATCGGATTTGTAATATATCGTAGTTTTGATCATTGTGTTCTATTGTCACTTAAAACTGTTCAGTTGTTCTCACGCCTTTTTGCGAAATTTTAGTTTACATTTTCCCCCATGTTTTGCAGAAAGCTTTTAAATTCAGAAGTTTGCGCCTAACCAGTGTTCCGATCCGGATCGGGTCCATTAATACCATGCACGTTTTTTGTGAAGTATTTTTTCAAAATGCACATTTTACTATTTTCCTTAAGTATATTTTGAAAAAAAAATTAGAAGGGGCCCCAAGGGAAGTTTTTGACGCGTTTCTGGCAGATTTCATTGGTTAAAAGTTTTCATTGCTTATTTTCATTGGTTAAAAGAAATTACGCGTATTGAAATTAAACTTGCAGAGGCCATTTGAAACGGGTTTCTCTTGAGAATTCTGAAGTACTCCGAGACTTTTATTCTAAGCGCAAAAAAAACAATAATTTCCCCAAAAGTTTTCCAGCATTTTTCATGCCACCAAAATCACCTGGTTCATCAGCATATTCAACGAGTCCGTCTCAATTCTATAAGCACTCGCTGTCAAATGAGGTCTGGTTCTAGCCGGTTGCTGTGTTTCGTCGTTCAATGACACCGACACTGGTTTCTCCATCACCGGCACGAATGATGGTGCTCTCGAATCGGCTGGTTTTGTGCTGAAATATATAACATTGGTGGCGAAAAACTAGGCAGTTAGAATGCTGTTTTTTTTTGTTTTTCTATTCGTTCCGTTTCTAAGTAACCTTCACTGCGTAATTTTGATAGGAAAAAGTAGATTATATTTGGTCTAGTGTTGTATCCACTCATTTTCTCATGCTTTACATCAAAAGTTTGGAGGAAATATTCAGCTTTTTCTTAGAAAAAAATAGCTGCAATTTGAACGAAAACTTTTCGGAATTGTTTAATTATGCTGAAAGCTCTGAATTTCTGGTATTTTAGCTAGAAAAACATAAATGTTTGGTTTGAAAAATGAACATATCACCATAGACTAATGGGTGTGAGTTTTTTGGAAATTTTTGATGTTATAATTCTTAACAAAACCATAATTTGATAATGTTCAATTAAAACCATATAAGTTAGGCTAACGACACCACTCCGCAATAGCTAACCCGCACTATAAAAGTTCGAGTGAATCTTGTGACATTTGTGTTTTGGAATGAATTTTTTAATACCTCACTAACAATATTTTCAGGGAGTCGGAAGCGATTACTCAGTATCATAACTTGCAAAACACCTAATTCCAAAACACACTCGTCTTTTATGATCATTATTATTTTCCACCTGCCTCTGCCAGTTTTCGGTTTTTTTTTCATGAACAAAAAATATCAGTTGTTTCCCTTATTTCGCTTCATAAAAACCCACTCTCTCGCCGCTTTCGGATCTTCGGGTTGTTGTTCTCCAGTTTTTCGAGAAGTCGACGTCAGTGACGTTGTTGTTGTTTTTTCGTCCTTCTTTGAAGTTTCAGCAATTTTGGAAGAAGCGACCTGTAAATAATATATCCCGAATATGGATTATGAACAAAACTTTGGATTTCTTTGAAAGTTTTTACAAGGCAATGCATTTTATTGAGAACAAAAAATGTGTACTCAATGTGTGCTTATATTGAAATATTAAATACAGGTTGGAGCAGTGAAAATTCTCTCAAGATCAATGAAATTATCATATTTATTTGTATTTGCGTATTATTCGAAGTAGCATTTTTTTGTCAAAAAAAAGGGTAGCTTCTAAATCCCTTTAAAGCCAGCCGTACGTCATTATATGCCCTTTTCATCTCATCATTAAAACTTTTCAATTCCCAACATGCAGTTCACAAACAAAACCTCTTTTGACCGCAAATATCCCGTTCTTCGTAATCCCTCCCTCACTATTTCATGTTCACCCACTTTTACCCTCAATGTTAGTTCACTTCACGGTCTTACTTGTGTTCTAAATTTATGAGTTTTCTAGTGTAACACGCTCCTTTTTCAGTTTCCATCAGCAATGTTTCCACTTTCCTGGATTTTAGCAATGGTAGCCTTGATTTGCAGTACTGGAGTTTTATCAGAGGTTTGTCATGAAATTTTACAAAATAGATATATGTTCAAAAAATTCTGGAACTCAGTTCCGGTTTTTTGTATATCATACCCCCTAATCCACATATAATCCCTTACGATTTCAGACTACATGCGCTGAACAATGTGCTGATCGTTACCTCGAAACGATGAGAGATCATCCAGAGTACACATCATATCAATACAAGACCGCATCGCTCAAATGCATACAGGATTGTCATGATCAAAGTGTGTAACTCTGTTTTCGATTTTTACTCGTCGTTTTTTGTACATTTAATCGTTACCTGCCGGTACCATATGAACCAATTTACTTCAAGATGCTTAAATTATATATTTGAGTTTTTTTTTTAAATTAAGAACTTCAACTAGAAAAATATGCTTATTTAGATTATCAGAGTATTGAAAATCTTATTCTACGGTACATATTGTCTAGCTAAATTTTCTTGGCCGCACATATTCGGCTGCACCAGCTAGAGGTTGAAGGCGACGCGACCTCAATGCGTTCAAATTCAAATTTCTCAGTTGGTCTCGCGCGTTGCGGTCGTAACGCATTCGATGTTACCAGCGGAGCAACCGAAAATGAGCGGTCAAGAAAATTCAATTTGACAATACAGAAAAAAAAGAAAAATGAGTAAACTGCTAGATAAACGACATCAGAGTGAAACTTCACTCTCAAAAGATAAGAAAGCTCTCGGCTAAATATTGTTTCCGGACTTGTTAGACCAAGTTGAGGCCCAAAATATTAACTCAGGTGTTTTCTCAAATATTTTATGATTTTTATTCAATTGTACGACCGTATGAAACCGGTTTAGTGGCATTATACTTCCTGAGTGGGACCGAACCCAGACTCAGATGAAATCAAAAAAAAATTAAACCAACCTCGCGATCCTTCTTCGCCTGTCCAAGACGGCTCTCAATTTGTCGTAACCTCTCCAGTGGATCATTCGTATCAACCTTTGTTTTTTCTTGTACTTTGACTCCTCTTAACGACTTGTCAACAGATCGCATCTCTGGCTCAGCTGTTTCCTTCACCTTTCCGGTCTCGTCAGTCTTTCTCGTTTTCGGCGGTTTCACCGGAGAATTTTCATTGTACTCTTCGGCCTCCTTGCGCCTACGTCTGAAGTCTTCGATCTTGCGACGAGTCTCTGCCGACAAATGACCAAATTCCATGAACACATCTTGTTCATCCGCTAGATCCTGTACCACCATGGTTTCCTCACGTTCGGTGAGTGGGGTATGATCGATGATCTGATTTTCAGGTAGTTCTTGAATCACAGGCATATTTTCCTCCAAATTCAGCCACCAATGAGAGGCAATGTCGAAGATTGTTGCTCTGCGGTCTGCGTTTACACGGAGCATGTTACGAATAAGCATTGAAGCGGCTGGAAAATAACATTTTTAGAAGAAATGGCGGAATAATCATGAAATTTTTTTGAAAACTAGCTCCTTTCTTTCTTTTTTTTTTGCTGTCATCTGAAAATCAAGTGCTCACAATTTAAAAATTACATTTGTTTTAAAACTGATAAATCTTAAAATCGGAACAAAACTAAGCGGGATCTATTTTTTGTCAGTTTCCGAATCAATTATGCTCAAAATCCATCAATTAAAAAAAATCTCAGGCTCAATAGATTCTACTTTTCAAAAACCTGGTATGTAACTCACTTGACGGCGTCTCCGGTTCATAGTAAGCGCCTCGCTTAATCTGTCGAACCATTCGATTGAAATCTCTTCCATCAAATGGCATACTGCCATAAACCAATGTATACAACAAAATACCCAACGACCAGCAATCAACCTCCGGACCCTTATAAGGCGTTCCATTGATAATTTCAGGGGACGCGTACAGTGGACTTCCGCAAAATGTTGTCAGCAATACCTTTTCAGCAAAATAGTTCGAAAGTCCAAAATCCGCAATTTTTGCATTATTATTCTGATCAAGTAGAATGTTTTCAAGTTTGAGATCACGATGCGCCACTTTATGTTTATGGCAGTAGAGTACAGCTGAGGTAATTTGTCGGAAGATTCGACGAGCTTCGGCTTCAGGCAGGCTTCCACAGCGTGATACATAATCGTAGAGCTCTCCACCTGATGAATATTCCATTACCAAAATGATTTTGTCTTTGTTTTCGAAAACTGAAAAACGGGGGTTTACTATTTTTATTGCGTTTTGCTGAGGGTTTGTGCGTGAAAAAAATAAATTTTTTGAATTATGTTTCACACATCCCTCCTCACTTAAAATACCTTCATAAATTTGAATAATATTCGGATGATTCAATGCACTCATTATCCGGATTTCCCTTCGAATTCGCACAAGATCCGCCTTGTTTTCGATAGCACTCTTTTTTATAAGTTTCACAGCTACCTTTAAGAAAAAAAACTTGGGAGAAGCTCACGCAGAATTCTTTTACCTCCCTATCAAATTTATGATCATAAGCCAACGACACTTTACCATATGTTCCACTCCCCAACTTTTTTGTTATCTCAAATCGATGTTTTGGTTCCTTTTTAGTAGGACTGTTCGGCTCGGCACCTGTCATCGGATGAGTACCTTAATTCAATATAATTAAGTATCTTCCAACATTTTAGAGTGATAAAATTCAACTACCATTAAACATTGGCTCATTGACATGTATATAATTATTGTTAGTTTCATTGTGTCGTTTCTGGTGACAATTATGCCCGTTACTGGTTCGCATGGCTCTTCGCATACATTTCACCAGATATTCCGCATTGCAGAGCAATGAGGTTATTGGCATGTTTTTCAAAGTGTTTCATAGGTATTAGACAGTGTAAAATGGACTGACTCGTCAGTCTGAAAGTGGGAGAAGTCTGTTTTACATATAAGGATGCAAAAATTAAACAAAGACGCTACTTGAATACTGCCATGAAACTTAAAGATAAGTAACTTATTCAAACAACATACAATATGGGAGGAGATGATGACATTTTCCGTTTTCAAAATTCACACAAAAAAATTACTAAATAAATCTTCGTAAGTTACAATTTGTGCTCAGAATCGAATCGAAGCACATTTTCGCAATAAAGTGTTTTATTCGGAACAAAAAATCAGTGAAAGAATATACACATGTGTTCGAACTTCTGGAAGAAACAATAAAATAAACTATTTCTTTGTGAGTGCTCTGTTCTTTTTTTTTCTTTTTCTTGAAGACCTTCTAATCCACCATACTGCGAATGAGAAAGAGTAAATAAAAGGGAAATTACAATTTTTTTAGTGTTCAGAAAAGGGAAGGGCGGGAATTTTCCCGGGACAAATTTTCCTTCCCGAAAAATTTCGTGAAAATCCGGGAAGTTTTTGTATAGAAAAATATCAAGAAGATAAAAAATTCTAAGAGATCAAGCTACAAAAATCAACGAAACTTTACCAAAATTGATTAATATGTCTTCAGAAGTCTCAAATCAGAAAACCTTTTCTCGCGAATTTTCCCGGCTTTTTAGAGAGAGGACATTCTTTCCCGCCCAACCTTTTTGCAGAATCGAAACTATGAAAAATAAGAGAATGGTGCAGCAATTTTCAGTTTTGGAGCTAGAGATAGGACGAAAAATTGGAAAGTTGGTTCACGAACAAGTATAATACCTAAAACCCATAATCAAAAATGTGCTCGGCATTTAAAAAAAAATTGAAATGAATCCAGATGTCAAAAGAAAACTCAAAACGGTTCTCAAACCCTTCGGACAAGCGAAAATTTGACATGAGGAAGGAAGAGTATTTCAGATTCTCTAGGGTAGGAAAAACATAAACGAGCAGCAATTTAAGTGACCCTTTTTTCAAGAATTTTTTAAACGATAACTAAAACCAATCGCATGTCAGTTTTGCAGGACAAAAACGGGAAAAATTTTTTTTTGGGGAACCAACAGAACTTGTTGTTGGCGACAATAAAACTTTGACTTCTCTATTCTATTTTTTTCAATGGCACCACCCTTTCCAAAAAAATTCAAATTGCTCCTTCTCATGGGAATTGTCACCACACATCGGTTTTTTGAAGATCCTCCAGTCGACCCAAAAAAAATTCAAATATTCTTCATATGTGTTTATATATTTCGACAGAACAAGGGTATAACATTTTTGGCTAAGACTGGAGAATACCGAAAAGGATAACAACGAAGGAAAAAAAAGTTGGTCTGAAAATCTGGGGAAGGGGGGGGGGGGGGGGGGGGGATAGGAATCAAATGGGCTGGAAACGAATGGAGGAATGCTTGAAATAAACATAAATATGAAAAAAAAACTTCTTTTTTTTTCATTTTGGGCTTTTAACAAAAAATATGCATTTTAACGTAAACTATTCTTCAGTTACTGAAAACGGAACTAATCAAATATTCAAAAGTTATTTGGTTGCTTTACAAAAAATACCTTCAGAGCGGGGCACAAAAAAAAACGGCATAATAAAACGATTTGTATTCTTTTTAGCGTGTTAGGTATTTACAAAGTATGCTTAAGAGGAAATAAACGCAATAAATTTTAGACTTGCTACGAAATCTTTAGGTGCTTAAAGGCAGCTTGTCAGTTAACACGATAAAAGTTCAAGGCAAAAAATCAAAAATCGAATGGGAGCCCAGGTGGCCGAAAGAACAATACCGATATGTAGCCAAATTCAAATAATTGTGTTTCGCGCCAATTCCGACCGCGTTGCACGGACCACGACCGCGTTGCACTAATGAGAGAACGCTCTAATTTTTGAAACTAAGATCAGGTATGGTTAAATTAACTGAACAGCTGTCTTTAATCTTCTTTAGCATTTAGAACTATAATTTCTTCTAAAAACTGTATTTTTTATGTTTCTTTATTGTTTATGTTTAATTAAATATCCAGAAATCCTCTTGAAAAGGTATTGGGAACTTATAGGTTTTCTTAACTACTCCTGGTTTCCTATCAAATCTACGCTTTTCGAGCATATCAACCCAACCTTAAAACAAAAAATTCAAAAAAAATGTCTAAGATGCAAAAAAATGCAAAAACATCGAAAAAAATTCTGAAACAATGGACGGCAATTTCTGAGGGACTAACTTCACAAAAGTTAGTTCCTATGCTTACTTTTTTGCACTTATTTTGTAACTTGCATTATTTTTTGTTTTTTTTTTGTAAGAGTGGGTTGGTATGGTGAAAAAGAGTAGATTTAATAGGAACTAAGGGATAGTTAAGATAACCTTTAACCACGCTCGGTAGAAATACTATGGTTTGATGCTTCCTAATGATTTTGTTAATATTCATAGCTTCGCCTAAGATTTGAAACTTTAATTTTCGAAATTTAAACGTTTTTTTAAACAATGAAAACTACAAGCACGAGCCGTTTTACGACGAAAATACCTTGAATAGTCTTAAAAGTTCAACTTCTCAGGGAAAGCAATGCACCGGAACATTCTCATTTTGTCCGGGACTTGTCCACGGACAAAATCCCGTCCCGGACATTTACAGTTTTGCTCTAACATGTCCGATTTTAATAAACTTCACGGTAAATGAAAGCTGGAGAATTGTTGTCCTTAGTAAAATTTTGAAGCTCCACCTTTTTCGAATGGTGTTATGCATTTTTCTTGTTGGGTGCTACATTTGAATGAAAAATAAAATAATGAAAAAAACATTAATCAAGGTTTTTGGTAGATCTTTAAAATTTCACTAAGGAGGTAAGTAAGGATCCCTCTTTCAGTTTCCGTTGGGTTTATGAAAATCGGTGACATGTTGGCTTGTACAAATCTTATGATCGACAACGTCCTCAAATCGTTCTATTTTTGAGTCACGAAATGCGAAATCTTCAACGATAACTTTTATTTTCAAACCTCTATCTCCACAGCTCAATCTATATCCCATCTTTCCTATTGTTTCGTCAAAAAATTAAGAAAAAAATAAGTCTCCCTCCAACAGATTTCACATTCGAACCCCGTCGAGATGAGGGTCCGCCAAACAACTGCTGTTCTCGTCAGGAGAAGAAAAAAGAGATGAGGGAGTATCGATTGAATTTCTAATTATACTAATATAAAGTTTTAGCAACGGGCATAATTAAAGAAAAATTCCTCCTGAAGCTGAAAATTTGAAAAAAAAAAACAAACCTGGTCCATAATTTCCAGCATCTCTGGAACCTGATCCATACGGCCTGATGTTACTCTGGCTGATTCTCGCCAGGCGGCCTGATTTCGAGTTCGATCCGCCGATTGGCATTCGACCTGAAGAAGGTATTTTCGTTGAAAAAATGTGAAAAATTGTGTACAATTCTGTTAAGGAAGAGTGTTTTCCTATGTGAAACAACAACAATATAGTCTACAAAAAATCAACATTCTCGTGTTTAAAAATAGTACACATTTTAATATATTTCTATCGGAATTGAATGGAAATAAAGAGGGGGTACAAAGAAAGAGGAGCTGAGTCAGTATTTTTGAAGATTCGGGTCAGTTGTGGGAGCAGAAAGAAAAAAAAGAGATATCGATTTATGAGGTTTTCAAAATGTTCATGACGTGATAAAATGTTGGGATTTAATTGTGAAATGCGTTTGGAAAGGTTTTTAGAATTTCATTACTTTATTTTCAGCTGATCAAGCTTCACTTTAGATTCAAACTATTGGATTTAGGATTATATATTTTTAGCTGGCATCATTTTGCACTAAATATCAAACATAACGTTTTTTATTACAATATCTAAGAAAAGTGAATGCAACAAAATGGTGAAATTTATGAAAATATCGGTAAAGTATCCATAGTTACATACGAACAGATGAGATAAAAACTTTGTCGTGGATTGTAAGAACTTAAACGTGGCATGGGAATCTTAAACAGGTATAAATATTGGAAAATCTCACACAGATAACAAGGAAAAAAGGTTCACTGACTTAATTTTTTTTTTACGTGTGTCATAACTTGAAGTTTGAAATTGAACAACTAAAACTCTAATTTTCATTAGCTTTGAACGGGGCCCGAAAAACGTTTTATTAAAAAATAACTAAAGCTTAATGAATCGTCGTGTGAAAACTTTTTCCTCGACTAAAAATTATTAGATTTAGGAAAAAATTTCATCATGATCTTGATGAAGTTCATATAAAATCAAAACGACTATTTCAATAAAGTAAATCAAGACAGATTTGAACACAACTTGAACCCCGTTCAATACATTCAGAGTAGAAAGCAGGCACCCCTCCTCCATGCTTGTCTTCAAGCTCGACGTGGAAATGTACCAGTAATATTATAGCAAACAAAACCTCATAAAATATCTCAAAACTAAGTTTTTTATAAAAATTATTTTCAGCCTGAAACACACCCACCCACAAAATACTTTGTAGAGCACAAAGCCAGGCGGATACTTTTTGTCTTTCTTTTTTTTTGATGTTGGGCGCCTGCTGTCTTCGATGATTTTTGAGAGAGAAGGCAAAATAGCGTTAAAAACTTGGAGATGAATTGGTGTTCGGGCATTTACAATAAAAAAAATAAAATGAGATGGATAAAGATTATACTCATTCATAAAAGGATAAATATAGTGATTTCTGAAATCTAGCCAGTATTTTCAGACGTTTTTTAAGGCTTTATAAGGGAGTGTTTGAAAAATCGAGATGGTCTGACATCCTGTCTTTAATTAGTCTAACAAAATCTTAAAAATTTCACTAATTTAAATACATTTTTATTTAATGCTAAGTTTTATGTTATACAATAAGGTTTCGGATCGATGTTCTCATCTTCATTTCCTTCACCATCCCCCTAATATTCCTTTCTTTTTCACATCCCGAGGACAAGTCGAAATATCATAAAAGTTCTGAAGAGACGTTAGACATATGTATGTCTCAGAGGAGGCAGCAGCAGGAGCTCCACTCCTGAGTTTACAATTGATTGTAAAATATAGGTGTGGGGAGGAGATGATGGGCAAAGACGGGACATGACCGCGGAAATGTTATGAGTTCGGGGAGGGGGAGGGGGGTGAATTTTCATTGAGATTTGGAAAAAAATGTACGATTTAATTCTTAAAATGACATAAACGAATAAACATTTCAGAAAACCTGAATCATATGTTAAAGTTGCACAGGAAACCATTCTGAGCAGCTGTTTTTTTTCGAATCTTATTTTTTGAGATTATGCAGGAGATATTTACGAAAATGTTTGATTAAAAAGAAAAATGAAATAAATCATCTTCTTGACCAAGATAAATTGCAAAAAAATTAACGTAACCGTAGCATTTATAAAAAATAAGGAACATATGAAGTCAATTTTAAGCACTGTTACGCTGTCTTTATATCGAAGGTGAAATTGTCAAAAGTTGATAAAACAGTTTTCACAATTTACAGAAGAAAAAAATAAGTTTTAGTAGCTTCACTTCCCAACATTCGCAGAGTGCAAAAGAAAAGCGGGATGTTTGAAAAACCTCTTGAAAAAAGTGAGGAGGTTGGTGGAGGGATGAAAAGCTAAACACTTGGTACCTCAAAATATAAGAAAAAAGCCGTCTCAAAATCATTTTATTTAGGTTCAGTGACGTTAAAATATATTTCAAAAAGTTAAAATAGAAAAATTGGTGACCATTGGCATCTAGAAACCCTTAACACTAATCACAAAAATCAATATTAGCGGCTAGTTGATGAGGAAAAGTGATGATGAGGGAAGATATGTTTACAGGCTATAAACATCAGTTTGAAAATAGATCGTGAGCTCTCGAAGATGATAATAATTTAGAATAAATATGGATTTAAACGAGAAGTTATTAAGTTTCAAATAAAAAACGAAAAATACATAAGCCAACCTGGATCAATGGTCACACTGAACCTCTTAACAGAAGCAGTTGGTTTGATTTCCTGATTTGACACCTCCCACTTTATTCGAACATCGCTTCCACTTAATCGTGCTTCTTTGCAAGATTTGTCGGTAAATCTGTAAATTTTCTTTGCTTCAAATAATAACATTTTTAAAGTCATGAAAGGGCTAGATAGCTTTATTGTATCAAGTTTACATGTTTCCGATATGTAACAGTCATTTTTTTCAATTTGCGCACAGTTTCTAACGCTACCATGGGTGCGCAGTCTGCGTGTACGGTTTTCCTAGCATAGATGTGACAGAGAACCCAGACACCAAAAAAACTAATACATTTTTTTGGTTGTCATACGAAAAGTGTGAGTTTTTTTTAATTTCGAGAATAAATAAATCGATTTAAATACATCTTAAAAGTAATTATTATTTATGCACGGTGGGACAAAGCCCATCGTGATTATGTAGTCAACGAACCACTCAAGAAACGGAATTTTCAGGTAAAAATCGGCAAAAAGTGTCCTCATAGAAAAATTCAATTGTGTATGACAATTTCAAATAGTTCAGAAAAAACAAAACATATGGCCGCGAAGACACCCTGAACACTAAAATATGTGAACGCGGGACTGCATACAATTGCACACACAAAAAACAGAAAAGTTCTAATTTATGTGCGCGTCCTGTGTTTTTCTTTTCGCCCTCTTCGGGAGTTTTTTGACTGTACTTTTTTAAAAAACTTTTTACTAGTTTTTTTTAACCAAGAATTTCTATTAATAATTCAGTAATGCTCCAACTTTCATATGCCGTGGAGTTTATGAAAATCGGTAATTTTAGAGGAAAACTTTAAATGTCCGGGACATTTCTTTCTCTGCGTATTTATCAAACATCACTTTTATTTCATTCAGGTTTCATAATTTCAAAGTATTTTATTACAAGAACTAAAAACGGAGCAATATATTTATAGAAAATACATATTTGTCAATAAAACTTTTTAAATTAAAAAAAAGTCATTTTTGTAGTAGTGAGCGCTTGCTTACCTTTTCAAAAAAAATAATCGGTGCCAAAAAACTTAGCTAGGCAACATTTTTCCTTTAAAGCCAGTCCTTGAAAATGTATAAAACTTTAAAGGCAGACAATATTTCATATTTTGACGTTATTTAATTTTGCGTTAACAATCCATTCAAACAGGAAGAACCTCTCTGTGGAGGAATAAACATATATGAATCTTAGTATCGGTTGGTTATTTTTAATGGGATAGTTCAATTGTTGACATTTTTATTAACTAGTATATTTTCTTTAATTTAACACATTAGTAAAACCGGTTCTAAGGAATCACGAAAAGCAAACCTTGAATTTTCAGTTCCATTGTTAACTGACCCACTCCTTGATGTTGTTGTTATATCTTTTATGCGGTGAGCTGAAGAATTATTACCGTATCTGAAAAAAAAAAATTAGAAACTATCTGAAATTAGAAATACCTTTTCATTAACGAATCAATCGTCGGTGACGCATCCCGATGATTCGTTCTAGAAAGCAACTCTTGTGCTCTGGAATTCTCTACACTTCTCCGTCCGTGTTCAATGTTTGTTGATGAAGATACCATATTTTCTTTACTCTTGTTCAAATACTTATTCATTAACGCATCAATTGCTGTATCTCTCGGAGGTGGAACCACTGAAATTTAAGTTATTTTCGTTTCAGAAAAGTATACTAAAAAATACTGTAAGCATTTGTTCTTCGTTCACTTATCCGATGCCTTAATTTCTCGGCTCTACTTCTAGGCTTCGTTTCGATCGGTGGTTTTACATGCGGAATTGCATACTCATGTTCATGTGTAGCTGATGTGACCATTGAACGTAATCGATCGACTTGCGTTTTTGCATCGGGACGTGTCCAACCGACGGAAGACGATAAAAGTGCTGGTGAAGTGATCGCTCGACCGTATGTTCCATACCTTTTTTTTGTTATTGATGTGGCGGTCGACATACCTGAAATTCTTAGGAACAATGGAGTATTATATGAATTCGGTTTATAACATGAAAAAAAAAATAATAAGTATTGAAAAAATCAACGTTTTGAGAGCTCCGAGTTGACGTTTAAGGAATCAAAAACTTTGTAAAAATGAGGCAGAATTTAACTATTTAGACAACAATTTCAATTACTATTTAATATGCAATTACCGATGGGAACTATAGATGTAACAACAAGTAAACCAAACAATAACAAAAAGCAGAGCATCCTTAAAAATTTAGGAATTGAGCAAATCTTCTAAAACATCTGGTGTTCGCAAGAATAAGAAAGAAAAGTGCTTGAAGGAGGGCTTTATGGCCCGCTCGTCTTGCAGGTGTTTGAAACATGACGCATCTGCAGTTTTGAAACAATTAATGGAATTATTACAAATTATTGTTTTATTTTAATTTCTCAAAAAAACAAGCAACCAAGATGCACGTTGCCTTTAAAAACGTCAAAAACAAACATATGTTCAATTTTATGGTATGAAACGAAATTAACTGTTCGGGACCGTAAAATTGTTTCAATAATATACATAAAGTTTTAAAAAAAAACTAATGGCAAAAGAGGGGATACGACATTGTATACAATACCCTCACTTTTTTCCGAGGTGAAAGATGAAGCAAAAGGATAGGATTTTTGAGAGCTTGAGCAAACTTTTATGCAATCAGCCGGTTGGCGAGCAGAGTTGATTTTGTAAGCTCGGGGAATGCCGGGAAGTGTTGAAATTTTTAGAACGAAACATTGATGGACATGATTTTTTTTCTATGGTTGGCTTGAGCTTTGATTCTCTCTCCGCCCTCGATTGTTTTCTAAAATAAATATCTTTGAAAATGCAACTTTATTGGAATATTTATGACTGGCCAGATTGGAATTTTTCCTATTGAGAGGACCAGACTTCATGATCGCAGACTTTTGGCGAGACAAAACTCCAAACTCTCTTCTTAACTATATATAAAATAATGCGTTTTCGTTATGTCTAGAGTCCTATCATTTTTGAAGCAAATTAGAAAACAAAACAGTAAAATAAATTAAACAAAGCTGATAGGCATGGTAAATTGTTTTTAAAACTGTGTTTTACCTATTTCCATTTTTGTTATCAGCTGGAAACATTGATACATAACTACTCATTAAGAAAATGACTGGTTATTTAGGCACTTCTTTTCATTGTCAACTCAAAAATTCTTCATCATGCAAGTTGGTTTTACCTGCCCAGAAAATTTAAGTCTGTCACAAATTCGTGCTATTTTTACCTGCGAGCGGCTGCGCTGCGGTCTCTTAGTAGAAAATGGATGATCCAGAATTTTTAAATTGACAATAATACCGTTTAGAAAAATGATGAGAAGAATAAAACAAAAGAAAAAGCATGACCATCTAACCCGCGCTTGTTAGTCATCTTAATTGTATTATGATGAGGCGGGCCGGAAAAGTTCGTAAGCTAAGTAACCTTTTTTTTCAATTTCTACATACATAAATAAAATGGAAAACAATTATTGCAACCGCTCGCATTCAAAAATAACACGACTGTGTGAGAGACTTAGCTTTCCTGGGTAGATCAAAACCAACTTGCATGATCAAGAATATTTGAGTTGACAATAAATATATACATTAATCAATTTGGCAGATTCACCCTCAGCTAGGTCACATTGCCCCTGGAAGGAATATATATATATTCCGAAATAAAAAATGTGTCCAAATTTTAAATATTTCGCGCAACGATTAAAACAGACTCTAAGATAAATTCTAAAGTTTTGAACCAAAAACGGTAACGTTTGAGTTAAGCTAGGAAATGTTAAAGTTAATTTTTTAAAACAATTTTCGAACTTTGAGGCTCTAAACTAGTTATTTCTAACTTAAGCAGCCTTAAGCAAGCACAAAACAAGAAATAATCAATATGGCTTCATAGCTATAACAACATATAAACGTACACACTGAAACAAATATTCGAAGACCCATCTCCTCCGGTTTTTCCACATTTTAATTCCATTTCATTGTTCTATTCCACCCAATTTCTTTTTCGAAATCTCGTTGGTTCGCTGCTCTGTGTAAAGTTCGATAACATATGTGGGAACGGAAGCCTATTTAAAAACAACGAGAAAAAAAAAAGGAATCAAGTGTTTATTCGGAGCAACGTTTTGTAAATTTTAAATGCAATAATTGTTCATTAAATGCAACATTTAAAGATTTAAATGCAAAGCAGGTACAACGCAAAAAATACATTATTATTAATTATCATAATAAAAACTAACAGATCTCTCATTCCCAACAGGAATTCCAGCTTCACCGGCGATATTTCCAGTCATTGAATACCACGATCCAAATGGGTTTACTTCACCGTGTCGGTCTAAATGTGCAGCCGTTGGTTGCGGTGGATCGGCGGCACTTTGCCATTTTCGTTGGGTATTTTCAGAGTATTTGTTGAAAATTGTGTAGACGTTGGACTGGAATGTTGAGAGGAAGATAATATACCAGATTGGTTGGATCACGATGACGAACAACCAGTAGGAGATTCTGTAAAAAATATGCTGAGTATTAGTTAATAAAAAATTAAATAGACAAGTGAATAAAAATTGATTTTTTTTTCTCAACTTGAAAATGTTTTTATTGTCAATATAAACATTTCTGGCCGCTCGTTTTGCGGAGTTTCGTTGGGAGTTTCCTCGCAACCGCAACGCGCAAGACCAACTGAGAAATTTGAATTTGAGCGCGTTGCGGTCGCGCTGCGAGGAAATTCCCAACGACACTCCGCAAAACGAGCGGCCAGAAATTTTTATCTTGACAAAAAAAATAAAGTATTCCAGCGAACGTCAACTTCAGCCTACAATTTGCTAAACAATGAAAGAAGTTATAAGCGTTTTCTGATTTAAAAATTAATCGCTTTAGCTTCAACTTCTATCTTTTGTAGCTCTCTCACTCACCTAACAATATAATCTTTAATAAGTAGCAACTCATGTCCTTCAGTAGTCCTAGAAATCAGCAAAAGAGGCACATGTACCGACAATCCAGACATGAAGCATCTCATGAAAATCGTTGAAAAAAGCTGCTTGGTTACTCCACTTTCTTCGGACCAATTGTAACTCCATTTATGTTTTGATTGTCGGATAACATATATCAGTAAAATGATGGTTAGGAAACAAATGCCTATAAAACATCACTACGAGCGTTCGTATTCGTGTGAAGCTTACAGATAACTGGAGCCCATTGTACTGTGAGAACATGCTGAAGGTAGAATTCTTCACCGACCACTTCATTGAATCTGCATTGGGAAATTACCCTAATTGTGGTATTTTCTCGATTATCAAGTGAATATTCGTATGCCGGAATGGATGGGAAAATCGAACAGATTAGAAGGATAAAAAACAACTTCCAACAGATCATACGGTGTATCAACTGAAAAATTTTATAATTGTTTACTTGAGATTTCTATAATTAATTTTTACCTTGCCATATGAAACCGGGATCAGTATTTGTATAAATCGATCTAAGGTGAAACAAGAAAGAAGTAGAATATGTAAATAATCCGAAAAAATGAAAACCGAGATGTTTATAGCGCGACTAAGACAATTAAACGGGGTTATAACCTCGCCAGTATTGCCGTAAATGGTCACTATAACCCCATAGAAACCATTGAATAATACACCCAAGGATGTGAAAATGTCTGAAAATTTGCAATATCTTTTAAAACTATTGAAAATCGTACCTGAAACTGCAAAAAATGAACAAAATAACATCGATCCTTTAGCCCTTCTCATGACAAAAAGCACAAAAATCGCTGATGCACACATACCGAAACCAATCACAGGGAGGATCTCGTAGATGAGGTCTTCAAGCATTTTCTGTATATGAAAGGGTTTTTCATAAAATGGAAAAATATAAAAAGAAAAATGCTATTCCACTTTGAACAATAAATGGAATGAAGCATCTGAAAAGGGAAAACTTTTTTTCTTATTCTGTAAGCGGATTTTCAGTACGGATTGCAGGATTACGGATTGCAGGGATAAGATTTGTTCTTGTTATTCTTTCTGTTTCGCCTTGGAATTTGATGGCTTAACAAAAATTTTTCGAATTGTTTTCGAATAATCAAAAACCATTTTGAAAAGAAGTGAATTAGTAAGATTCAAGGCAGAAAACACATTTCAGATGTACATATATGACATTACTGAAATGTCTGAACGTTAAAGTTTAACATATCAAAAAGTAGTCGGGTATAAAGTTTAGATAATCTAAAAGTTTAGAAATTTTTATAAAACCTATTTTAGTCCATCATGCACTTTTGACCCCGAAAAAATTATATAATATATGTAAAATAATGTCTTTAAGGGCAGTGATTCAGTTAATACGTTCCAAATCCAAAGCGAAAATAGAAATTAAAATGGGGGCCCAGAAGATCGAGAAAACAGTACCACTAAGTGGAGGCATTCAAATAATTGTGTTTCGCGCCAATTCCGACCGCGCTGCACGATCCGGCGCGCATGTAAATTTTTAATTTTGCATCTTTGGACCGCTGGTATCAGACGTGTATTTATCTATATTTTTTCGTATAAATAGCATTGTACTAATTAGACAACGCTCTAATTTTTGAAACTAAGATCAGGTAGGGTCAAATTAACTGAACAGCTGTCTTTAAATGTTTTTTAAAAATTTCTCACCGTTCGAGATTTCATGGCACCAACTGAAATATCCGACATATCACGCTTCCGTTTCATCCTTTCACAACTAAACTAGTTGAAGCCTCTGTTCATAGTTGTCCAAAGGAAAAATGAAAAGTGTTTTGTTTTCTTCATATTTTCGTAAAAATCCCTCTCTTCGAAAATCCTACAACAAATCTCCACCTTCTTATTAAAATCCTCTATAATATTTTAAGAAAATCGCAATTTTAATCCATTATGAAGAAAAAATGTAGATTTTTTATGTTCGCATAAGAAATTATATTATAGTAACATTTTTACAATAGATCATACATAACTGATAAAATTCAAAAGAATTGAAGCACCAGAGGAAGAGAGCTAAAATTGGATGATTGAAGAACATTTTTTTAATTAATGGGAGAATCAACAAAAAACAAGGACACTTTCAAAAATTCAAATCACGAAAAGATAATGGATACCAAATGACGAAATATTATTATTATTTATTCGCGTCGAAAAGGGATGGGGGGGGGGGGGGGGGGGGGTTAATGTATACATATCAGCAGTAGCGAGTTGTGCATGAAACTCTTTTAGCCGCAAATAGCATAGAATAGCATTGAGCATTGAGACAAGATGGTCAAATGGTATCAGAAAGAGTGTGAAAAATAAAAGATAGAGCTGAAAATCTGTAGAACACCTGTTTAAGAAAAGGATTTTATAATAAAAGGATCAAAATAAATAACTCGTATGGTTCTGAATGAAATTGAAAAATATTTTAAAAAATGTCTGCACTAGCCTAACTCGTAGTTTAGAGTGATATTATAGAATGGGGAAAGGATTCTAACGGAAGATTCCTAAATAAAGAAAAGTAAAACAAACAATTTTCAAAATACCTAAACAAAAATACATAGATTTATAAGGTGGTGACAAGTAGAAGGTCTTCTTGCGATCCTCCATCACAACCATGTCGGACGGCGCCACCGGCGGTTCCATCACGATCGGCGGGTCGTAGAAGAGCATTTCTTGAATGTTCGTTGATGTCGCGAATGTCGTGCATGCCGACATGTTGCATAAGTGGTGCCAGTGAGTCAGCAGCTAAATCTATTTCTCGTTCGCCTAGCGAGAAGGCTTCTTCGATTTCACGACGCGCCGCTCCAACGACTCGAGGATCCGTGTATCTGGAATTTCAAATTTATTATTTTAATTATAACTCGCTATTTAGACGAATTTTTAAAACTAATTCATCGTTCTCAATAATTAGAAAAACAGGATGCTTATCAGTTCTGAAGTTACTATTTTGCGAAATCCTGCTAACAGCAGAAAATGAGTAACATAAATAGGAAATCGAGAATGCCAAAAGAAATGCAGAACGAAATTATTTGGATATTACTACACTATATCGCTCATACGAGAATCGAAGATTTTATGCGGATTTTTTGCATGAATAATAAAAATAAAATTTGGTAACTATATATTTTTAAAAACTCTTTAAAATTGTAATTCTCACCTTCCTAGTCCCAAGCTTTGCCCTATCAATCTATCAACCGGCCTTGAATCTTCAGCCGGTCTTAAAACAGGTCTGGACGAGAACGGCAATCTAACCGATTTTCCATCCGCCACTGGTCGATATGTTCCTTCATAGGCTTCCGATGACATTCCAGCTAATGCAAGAGCTGCGCCTCTGGCCATGATCATTGGTTCTCGGATAGGAGGTAGCGTTCTTCGTGACACTTCTTGCATCACTCCACCGCGGCGATGATATTCTTCTTCCTCGTCTGGATCAACTGGTAGACTGAAAATATAATTTTCGTGGGATCTTTCTCAATTAACTCACTTTCTATTTGCAAAAACTAATCGATTATGCAAATCAAATCCTGGTCGATCACCAGTATCCCTATACCGTACTCCGTCATTCGTCTCATCATGTATATGATTGGCATACGGTGGGATAACAGGCAGTCGACGAGCCGACCCATTAACTGGCAGATTGATGGAACAATTCATTGGCGCACCTCTGGACATGTGCGATGGGACTGGTGACCCTTCGGCACCGGCGAGAGAATGGGTTGGGGAGAACGAGCTTGGCTCTGAAAAAAAGACATTTAGTTCAGCTTTTTAAGGAACCAACCGAAAATGCAGAGAATAGCTTCCGCTTCAATTAATTCCTATTTTTATACCTTTTTAGTTACCTTCGAATCTCTTGGAAACACTGAATTCCGTTAAAAAAAAGTGTAATGTGGGTTTCAATTGATACAACTATGAAACTAAATTTTAACTTAAAGCTAGCTGAATTATTAAATCTAAAAAAAATCATATCCAAACTTTTTTTCTTAATATACCATAAAATTCCAGAAAACTATTGGAAACAATATATTTTGAAATAAACTTTAGAGTTTTAAATTCGGGATATGAACGTATACGTTTCGTAATGCAGATAATACCATTCACACTAAAATTTAAAATGTGTCAAAAAACTCACGGAACGGTAAAAGTGTCGATCCTTTTTCCATTTTCTCCTCCGTCGGAGATCGAGCTCCAGACAATCGATGTACGAGATTATTGAACAATGAGTGTGGACGCTGAAATTTCAAAACCTTTGTTAAAAAAACATTTTCTATTCCTTCTTTTTTACAAAGTAGAAAATAAGAAACCAAAAATACATTATGTGTGGTCTTTCTCGCTAAACAGGAAGCAAGCCTTCAACTTTTGCGTTTTTTTGAGAAAAAAATTTAGTGCCTTCTCCGGCCGACGAAAAGGAGAGAAGCTGTCAAATACCCCCTCTGCGCGCCAAAATTACATTTTCCAAAAAAAAACCTTCAAAATTTATATACTGACTATTTTTGACTGAAGTTGGAACTTTTTTGGTTTCTTTTCGACAAATGAACTGAAGATTAGCCGATTCGATTTTGAGATGTTGTTAAAATATAAATTTGTTTTAAAGGAAAGTTGCTGATTTTTTAAAAATTGATTCTGATTTCTAAATTAGAACGTGAAAAATAAAGCAACCAAAGTCGAAAAGTGGAGAAAACTTGACTTCTTTTTGAATGTTTCTTTGATTTTGCAAAGAATCGACTTTAGGTCACCATCAAAAAACATTTTTGAATTTAACAAAGAAGGATTTGTTTCAAAATTCCACAGTTTAATGATTTTCTTCAATATATTCGAAATAAAGTTTCAGAATACTGTTACTCACTCTATGCTGCGGTTCCGGCTCGTCGAAATTGAAATCCGTCTCCAAATTTCCAGAAATCGCTCGTTTCAGCTCAGGGCCGATTTCGTGAAGTGTTCGTAATCCCGCCTGTAATATTTTTGAAATATTAATATATGATCGTCAGAATTAATAAATCCTCGTACGATTAACAGCATTAGCTCTCAAAAGAGAATCAAAAGTTTCCTCAAAAAATGTTTCAAAGGGGAAGAATAGAATAAATGAGAGCTAGGACATCCCCTCAAAGACCGAAAGACCTTTTTTCCCTTTTTTTTTCATTTGGTATTCATGAAAATATCTTCAGTTCTTGGGATGAGTGGTGGGCGGAGGAACAAATAATTGCACTTCTTCCTATTTTTCTTTCATTTTCATTTCTCTGGAATGCTTCAATAAAGTAATACGTGGAGTTTTTGAATTTGACATTTACGAGAAGGATGGTATTTTCAAAGTCTTCGTTTTGAATTAAAAGGTTTCTTAACTACTCCTGATTTCATATTAAATCGACGCTTTTTGATCATACAAACCGAAATCGGGGGTATTTAAGAAAACCTTTAATGAGCGAAAATACTATCTGAAACGTCTATTGTTTGTAGAAAAAATGATGTCTTTAAAAACTGGGAACTTCTCAATTTTGTGTCATGATTATTTTTCAAAAAGCTTTCAGAATGTGAAGGAAAAAATCAGAGCAAAAAAGTAGACATCTCAAATGGCTCGTCAGGCAAAAATTTGCAATTTCCTTCCAACGAAATTGAAGAAGACGAAGAAGAGCTCTGTCTCTCTCTTTTTTCGATGACATCCTTCTCACCCATCTAATATCACGTTTCATTCACTATTTTTTTCTTCTTTTGTGTGAAAGGAAAATAACATCATTGGACCAAACATGACACATAATTAAGGGCGTAAAAAATTCCAAGATCTAATTTTTAAAAACTAACCTGTAAAGCCATCGCTTGAGGGGTTTGGGTCGGTACGATTCCTTTGGCTTCAAGTTCCTTTCGTTTTTTGAAACGTCGGAAATAATCTTGAATCAAGAAAGTGGCGTAGAATTTTCCGACCGTCACATCATCTTCCTCTGAAAATAACAATAATCAATAATAGTTTACAAACGTGTTGTTCATTTACTTCCAGCCGGTGGGACAACTTCATCCAACATTTTTAGTGATGTTCTCTTCCAGATTCGTCGAATTGCAGCTCGAAGCTGTTCGTTGACTTCATCGATATTTCCTTCTGAAGGATATATAATTATTTCTAAGTAAGCAAAATCCCTCGCGCAAACCTGTATAAATCTTCAAATTTGTTCGAACCAGAGCAAATAACGTAGCGTTGAAACAAACAGTTCCGTCAGAGTTCAAAGGCATGTTCATTGATACTAATCTCTTACATGCCAATCGATGAGGACACAATTTTCCAAATCCTAACGGCGGTGAGATTTTTCGCAAAAGTGTAACCACATCCAAATGTTTGATCCTGCCCTTTGCATCTGGATCATACTCCGACCAAAGCCTCACGAATTCTTCCAAATGATGGGGTCCTAAAATGGACCAATCTCTTGTCAAATAATCGAAATTATCCATGATAACTGCGACGAACAAGTTGATGACCAAGAAGGAGCATAACATGAAGAACGAAATGAAGTAAGGATAGGCAAAGTTGTTTCCACATCGGAGATCTGTTGGACGTCCTTCTTTAAGTGCTTTATGGAAGTCGTCGGATTGGGGATCGCAGCGTACGTCTTCACGATCGGAGCACGAAAGCATGATATCTTGCCAGGCTTCACCGGTGGCAGATCTAGAACCGATATTGATAATCATAATTTGAACAGTTTTAAAAAATTACCGGAAAAGAACCAAAATTGCAGCAGGAAACGAATGAAAATTATTGTTTCGATGAACAGATGTTGAGTCATCAAGTGCGACTTTTCCAAAGAACTGCATACCGATTACAGCGTAAATGAAGAACAGTAAAACAATGAGAAGAGCGACGTATGGAAGTGCCTGAAATTTTCTCAACCTTTAAGATAAATATTCTACAAAACTCACTTGAAAAGATTTCATAAAAGTCCACAACAATGTTCGAATACCCTCTCCTCTAGACAACAACTTCACTAATCGCATGACACGGAAAAGGCGGAAGAAATTGATTGAGATCAAGTTCGTTCCACCTGGATTCAATTTACCATATGTGATGTCGATAAACGATCCAACCACGACCAACAAGTCAAAAACATTCCATCGATCTGAGATGTAATTTTTTGGGTTCAGCGCAACGATCTTAAGAACAGCTTCGATGGCGAAAACGCCAGTGAAGATTAAGTTGAAGACGTCGAGGAATTCTTCAAATGAATGAGAACTTGGGTAGTGTTTACATGCCAATGATACTGTATTCATCACAATGATCAGGAAGATGACATATTCAAAGACCCGGGATGTTACAAACCACCAGACTCGATACTGTAGTCGGTTTCGAGGTATGTAACGTCTGTGCGGTTTGGCTTTCAATGCAAATTCGATGCATTTACGTTGGTTTTTGTCCAATTCACAATTTTCGTATTCCCGTTCTCCTTCGTTTTGGAATGTGACGATAACGAAACCGACGAAAATGTTCATCATGAAGAAGGCTAAAATATTATATTATCTACTTTCTAAGAATAATTGTTCGGAATAATTTGATTTTGAATTTAGCTTAAAATTGAAAAATAACGTATTTTAATGAATCATCTTAATACTGTACTCATTTTATAAATGTTGTTCAATCGATTAGTGAACGAACAAATTGTTTTAAAAAACTGGAAATGCAAAAACTAGAAATCCAGGGCGTAATCAAACTTCTAAGTGAACGCGAGCAAATTTTGGTGATTTTTGAGACCAAAGTTCCCGGAGCCCACTTTTAATACGTGTTATAAATAGTTTTTGAAAAAATCTAAAAACCCACCAATAACAATAATGAATGCGATAAAGAACAGTGCAACAGCTTGTCTTGAATTATGAATCGGTCCTTTGTCTTCTTCGTTCGAATCAATTGCAACATAGAGCAGTTGTGGCCATCCTTCGAAAGTCGAAACCACGAACAATGAAATCATAGCATCTCCTACATTGTCAAAATTGAAGTCGTTGTTGGTCCAGACCCTTTTCTTCGAAACCGGTTTCGTTGGATCTCCATCTTCATAATGAATATAGTCACCTCGACACTCTGCTTCTGTCATTTTTGACAGATCATTACAGAGGAAAAACGTTCCTTTGAAGAGTTGTACACCGATAATTGCAAACATGAACTGTTAAACATGGTGGTTACTTTTGTGGCAAATTCCCTAAATCTTACCTGCAGCATGAATGTAACCAGCATAATATTTCCGATAGTCTTAACGGCAACAATCACACATTGTACCACATGTTTCAGCCCTTTTGCTCTGTTGATAGCACGAAGTGGACGAAGCACACGCAACACACGAAGAATCTTTACAACTGAAATTGCTTCGCTCTGTAATCCGAATGATGCCAACGACACGGCGACAACAAGGATATCCAGAAGATTGAATGCGTTTCGGCAGAATGATCCTTTGTGGAACACCAAACCGAAAACTATGACTTTCAACGTAATTTCGATAGTGAAAACAGAGGTGAAGAAATAGTCGAAATGGTTGAGAATTCGGTTTCTTGGCGAGTCTGATCTTAAGGGATCTTCGGCTGCTAACATAGCAGATGAAACGAGAATGCATCCTAATACAGCGTTGGTGAAATATGAATGATTGATAACAGCATTGCAAAACACCCTGAATGGATTTGTATGTCCCAGGATGAATAATGAAGACGCCTTTGGTATTGGTTTTGTGGCAGTTGGTGTCTGTACTTCGCTCATTCTTCTGGGTCTTGCAGAAACTTCTTCATCCCCTTCGGCTTCTTCCAGGATGTTTCCTTCTTCCTCATCATCACCTTCGTCATACTCTTCATCTTCTCCTTCAATATCCTGTTGTTCTTCTTCTTTTTCAGCGTTTGTTAAACTATCAGCATCGGCGAGATTATCGACAGCGATAGCCAAGAAAACATTTAACAGGATATAGTTACCACATATGAATAGCACGATGTAGTAAATGCAGACGATGACTCCAAGTGTTCCAACTCCACCAAATGATTCGATTCCATGGTACATAACGGTGTTCCAATCCTCACCAGTAAGAATTTGGAACACTGTTAGAAGAGCCTGCACGAATGTGTCAAAATTTGCACGAGGTTTCGGTTGTTGCGGATTAAAATTGAACTTTCCTCCGAATACTTGCATTCCTAATAAGGCGAAGATCACAATGAACAAGAATAGAAGCAGCAAAAGCGAGATGATCGATCTCAATGAGTTCAGCAGTGATGACACCAAGTTTCGAAGTGAAGTCCAGTACCTAAAACATCAAAATGTTTATTTTGAAAATAAATTGATCCCTTACTTTGTAACTTTGAAAATTCTCAAAAGTCTTGCAGAACGCAATACAGAAACACCAAGAGGTTTCATCAGGTCGACATAGACTAAAACAAACTCTAAAATTGAACTGATAACAACGAAACAATCAAATCGATTAAATTGGGATGTTGTGTAGGTGGTGAAACCAAGTGAGTACATTTTCAGCAGCATTTCCATTGAGAAAAGAATTACGAAGAAGAGGTTGGCCATAGCTGCGATAAGAAATGTTATTATATTTGAAATAGATTTTTTTGGCAATGCAAAAAAAAGAAAAAACACTCACTTTGAAAATGGTCGAGCCATTCAGTTTGTCCGTAATGTTCTGATGTCAGCACTAATGTATTCAACAGAACCAACAAAATAACTAGCCAATAAAAAGTCTGACTTTTCACCAGTCGTCGACATGCTCTTCTACATCTTCGATTTAATTTCTCCAGCCTTTTTATTCTTGCCGCCCATTTACTAGGTCTGACATCTTCAACCCTCTCTTCACCTTCCTCGTCAGCTTCTTCTCCCACCGCAGTAGCTGCACCATTCGGTTCAGCTTCTTGCTCATCCTCTTCATTCACAGGTTCGATATCCTCCGCTTGTGTGATCCAATCCAAATATCCTTTCAAATCCTCCTCTAATTGCTGCTTTTCCCGAAACTTTTGGAACAGACCACGCGCTCTTGCCTTCTCTCGTTCTTTTGAAAATTCTCCTGACAACACTCCCAAGACCAGATTCAACACGAAAAAGGATCCGAGAATAACTAATGTGACAAAATATATCCATGGCCATTCTCTTCCAACCGCGTCATTCACCCAATACATCACATCGGTCCATCCTTCTAGTGATACACATTGAAATACAGTAAGCATAGCCAGTCCGAAATTGTCGAAATTTGTTATACCATTGTTAGGACCAGGCCATGTTGTGTTTGCAGAACATTCCCATTTTACACCCATGTTGGTAAGCGAATCAGATGGCCGGCATTTAAAGGCGCTTCCATCTAGACCGCAGGGCGTTGGATCTTTTTGCGCCAGTTGTCCGGTGGCAGGGTCGACGCTGAAAAAAAATAGTTGAGCAAGGAAATCAAATTTCCTAATTTTTAAAATGATCACAATTAATTTTAATTAAAAAATAATTTTTTCAGAGGCCGGCCGATACCGTAGGTTTAACCTTTTTAACCAAACATAAAACTGATATCTTTAAATGCTTTTTCAGTCAACATTAAGAGGAGAAGAGTATCCAACTCATTCGTAGACCGCCTTTTACGCCTCTTACTAGAAAAAAAACTAAGAATGAAATATGGATTAAGGACGCTCCCAATTAATTTGGTTTCAAAATAATTTTCTAAAAAACTCACCACGTAGAATGCAATTTTCCACAAAACAGTTCTAAACCAATAATTGCATAAATCAAAATCACAAAAAGAACCAGTAAAGCAATGTGCAAAAGCGGAATCATGGCGCGAAGAATTGCGTTCAACACGACTTGAAGACCTAGAACAATCAAGTTTGCTCAAATTTAATATTCAGATCGATATTTCTTACTAGGTACTCCTGAAACAAGCCTAAGTGGACGAAGTACACGAAAAGCTCTCAAAGCTTTCACATCGAATCCTTGAATCGACATTTTTGATAAAATCGTAGATACCAGTCTATAAATCGTTTTTTTTCTTTGTGCCCTTTGTCTTGAAAATGTTTACCCAATAACAACAATGATAAAATCAAGAATATTCCAAGCGTTTCGTAAATAAGCGCCGGGGTGAAAAAGAAACCCCATTGCCACTATTTTGAGCACACATTCTATTGTGAAAACAACGATGAACACGTATTCGATTTGTTCCTGTAAAGCGTAAATGTAAAACTTTATATTGAAAAACTAAATCATACCAATATCGTATTTTTAGAGTCGGAGTCCTGCGCAGGATACGGCTGATAGACGGCTAATGCAATACAATTTGCACATATCATCAATAATATTAAAAATTCGAATGGTCTGAAAAAGTATAGTATTTGAGTTACGGAGGAGGGGCTCTTGTTTGTTTTTTTTTTCTTGGAGTATTTATTAGATTTTTTCAAACTGTTGAGCAGTTTACAAGTTTTTAAAATTCAAAAGTTACTATTGTCAATATTAAAAATTTCTGGCCGCTCGTTTTGCGTAGCATCGTTGGGAATTTCATCGCAACGCGACCGCAACGCGTTGGAAGAAACTGAGGGTGTTTTACTTCTGTTGTACCAACTTCCAACGAGTTGCGGTCGCGGTGCGAGGAAATTCCATATGTTGCTAAGCAAAATCCCGAGCGGCCAGGAATATTCATCTTGACAAACACAATCACTGTTAACCCTACGCAGAACATGCGGCCCGGTTGATTTCCGGACATGATGTTTTTGGCACAATAACAGGATGCATTCTGCATCGAGACTACATACGGAATCACTTTTTTGATGAACCCGCATGTAGTCTTCATGCAGAACGCATCATGTTATTGTACCAATAACACCCTGTCTGGAATCAGCCGGTCTAGAAATTATTTCCTTTTATGATGTGCTTCATAACCCTTCACTTACTTCCACTCAACAATACTGATGCACATTTTTCGGATCGGATTCGATAGTGACAGACATAATAACGATCGTTCGGATCTTTCGATCACATTCGTCTGCCGTAATGGTTTTCGTTGTGCCGGGCGCTTTTTTGCTTGATCTTGTGATCCGCTTGCAGCAACAGCCGCCTGTAAGAATTTATATTCTTGAAGAATAACTTATAATTGAAAAAAAACCTAATTTCCTACCTGATTGTTTCTATAAACTCTTATTAGAACGCTTCTAGCTGGCATTTCGTAAAAAATATATATTATAAAACTAAGACCGTGAATGTAGTCCTTGTTAGACATTTTTATATTTTTCAGATACAAATTGTTAAGAAAATATAATTTTAAAGCTACAGTAGAGCAAATCCCCAATTTTCTGAAACACACATTTCTCAGAAATTTTCTGTTTTTTTTTCGTTTCTCTTCCAAATGTTCATTAATCGGTTTCAAATTACAAATTATCTAAAGCGCTCTTGAGAATTTTTTTTCTCCTTGAATTTGCATAAAGGCTTATAAATATTATTACTACTTTTCATCTAGGAAAAAATGAACTGAGAACTGAAAAACAGTGTATAAGACTCAAGAACTTCGACTTTCCAGTTTTGGCATTCTCGATTATATAAATCAGATTCCCAAGTTCTGATTTCATTAAAATGAATGAACGGTAGTTGAAGAGTATGGTTTTACATAAAATTAAGGAAGGGATTCGAATTCACATCCTTTTTTAGTGGTTTAAACATTTGATCTGATTTTTTCACCATTTCACAGTTACTCAATTTATTTCGTAAAACACTCTCTGACTGATCATCTTCTAAGAGAAGTTTTATAGTTGTTGCTCTTGCTCTTGCTGTAACATCCTGAACTTGTGAAAATAGAACCAAATTTATAGAGACGTTCTTATTTCTCTAACTTATTTTTTTCAATAGATTTGATGTGCAGGTTTTATGAAAAGATAGAGAAAAGAACCCAACAAGTTATTGTAGTAAAAATTTGTCGAAAAATAAAAGTACAAAAGCACAAACCCTAGTTCCTTGTTCCACACTCAAAAACATATTGAAAAATCTCCACCATATCAGGGCGCCGAAACCGTTGAAAACCCCGTCACGTAGAAAAGGAATTTTCATCTATTTTGGAATAGAACAAATTTAGGGAACAATTGAATGTTTGACTGCCTGTTTTTTCAAATGTTAATTCACTTCTTTTCAATTGAATTTAGGAAAAAAATGAGTTCTCAGGAGATTTATTGATCACAATATCCGGTTTATTTTTGAGCTTTGAAATTACAGGACCTTGAAAGGGTGCTGAGAGACACAAAATTTTTGGAGAAGAAAATTGCACTTCGATACTAAACTATTGATGTGAATGTTAGAAGGGTTTCAAGGTCATTCCTTAAATTAGTACCCAAAAAGTTGGATTAGTAAATATTTTGAAAAAATGAGACATAACAATTTTGAGATCCAAACCACAGGAAATGAAAATAGTCCAGTTTTCTACTAGGTTGGTAAGAAAGTAATGGATTTTTTTTGACATTTTTCAAAGCTTTATTTTAACAATTATTCAAACGATAAATTTCTAAAACAAACGAGTAACGGCAGAGAAATGGAACATAAACAGCCTCGAAATCTCTACATAACACATATCACAACCCTTTAGAATATCACAGTAGATAGTTCTACATGATTGCAAATTTCAGAACAGAATTCAACTTGTATAATAATTTTTACTTTCAAACTGAAATCCTTACTGATACATTTAATAACTTTAAAATTAAACTAGAAAATTTTTTATTTCGTGAATTGTGATTTTTTAAATAAAGATATAAGGGATTCTTTACCGGTTTATGTTCCGTTTTGTTTTTATTCTCAATATTACTTGAAATTTCTTTTTGTATTACACGAAGAAACATATTTTTAAATAAACGCGGAGAAATGGCCTAACTTATCGGTCTCCCGCGCGTATTCTACATTTACGAAGATTCTACATTTACAATATTTCAAATCAACCCACCTGTAGCGTCTGTTGCCACAAGTCTGTTCTCTCCTGCTCGTCTCCGGCCCCTTGTTCCTCATCCTCCCCCGATGACATCATACTCGCTAACACTGTAAAATAAAAATATGAGATTTGCGCATCTTGTCATTAAACAACAACTTGACTGTAAAAAACTTTGTTATTCATTGATGTATCCATCAAAATTCAAGCTTTTAATCACTTTAAAAAAAACAAAAGCAAAAAGTAATGAGGGGGATCGAGAATTGTGAAGTGCAATGTAAACATCCCACTTGAGCCGAACCATCTTCGACTTTTTATTTTTTTTCTATCGTTTCCGACAGATAAAGGCTATATTCTCAAGGAGAATGTTTCAAATCTTTTTAAATCATTAAAAATATTTGAGAAAAGTATGAATTCTCAATAAAGGAATGTGGCAAGGAATCGGTTTTAGATAAATTGGATTTCATAATTACAACAAAAATTCAACATTCCAATGGGATTTCCACAGGTTTAATTATGCTTAAAATGGGACTGAAAATTACTAAAAATTTGGATTCTATAATCTAGGCCATTCCTATTAATTTTATGATAGAAATAAAGTTTACTGAAATTTCTGAAACTCTCATCAATTTTTGAGAAATTTTTTTCTTTTTCACGATCGAAGTTTTAGCATAAAAAGTTAAACGCACTAAATAAAATCCTGCTATAAATTTTCTAATTTAAAAAATTTCTACATTTTCTAAATAAATCCTTTAAAAACAAAAGGCACAATTATTATCGAATATAAAATGAAAAAAAAGTTGTTTTGAATGAGTAAGTTTCAAACAAGGTTCTCTTCTTTTTCATGCAGATCTCGAACTTTCCAAAAAGCACATTTGTGCATGGTTTCATATTGTCAAGTTAAATTATTGTAATTTTTCGATAAACTGTATAAGATAGTAGCAATTCAGAACAGTCGATTTTTTGAAATTTTACAAAAACAAAAGAAATTTTCATAAAATTTCCATTTTTTCATGTATTTGACGATGTAACTCGTTTACCTCAATATAGGCATTAAATATTTCCAGAAATTTATTAACTCAAAATTATTCTCAAAATTATTTAATTTAAACTAGGTTTCGTTCAAAACCCGGGTAGAACATTTAATAGCTTTAGTAGTGAGACTTTTTTGCTGTTAATACTCATATTTCCAGAATCGATATTACACCTGCAATCCAGCTATTCAAACTATATTCGAAGCCAATACTTTTTTTTTCGAAAATCACCGATTACCATACCTGACATGATCTATGTCGCGTGCTGCTCCTCATGCGAGCCTTTTCGTGTCGAGCAGTGTCTGCGCACTCCTCGTTTCCCTTCACACCCTTTCTGTTTTGTTTTCTGTGCCTCCAAAACTCGTTTTCAACCTCAAACACAACACCCCCACCGAAAATGAAACCGCAACGACACGTTTTTGGGTGTGTGAGAATGTTTCTGAAAAAAAAATAAGCATGAAAGCTGAAAATTTCGGCAGGATTCAAGAAGAAAATGTGACGTAAAAGCGGTCTGTCGTTATGGGGTTAAAAAGAGGAAGAAAGGGGGAGCATGTCATGTTTTAGGTCGGATAAAAATAAGGGGACGACAAAATGTGAAAATACTAGAGATCTGTTGGCATGAGAAATGGGTTGGAATAATTAAAAAGGAAGTGATTTTTGGTGGTTTCAGAAAGCCATCAGTAAAGTTTTTTTTAAAAGTCGGATTAGGAAATTAATAAAGTTTAGATAAAAATAGCAAGACTGTGTGAGTGACTTAGATTTTCTGGGTAGATCAAAATCAACTTGCGAGACCAAGAATATTTGCTTTGACAATATCAAGTAAAAACAAAAAAAAGACAATTTGAATGAATAAGGCAAAGAAATTGAGATATTTTTGAAGGCTCGGCAAAACCACGTTTAAATGAGATGACGAATCCTAAATGCAATTAAAACCGCGAAAATATAATTCAAAATGACCAAGAATCTCAAGTTCTATTAAAAAACACTGGAGAATTGTCCTTATTATTTTTGTATTTATTGAAGCTATCTAAATCCGTAGTTCTCTTAAGTTGGAAACAAGTGTGATTTAATTAAGAGCTTCTCAAATTTTTATTTCACTTTAGTTTCACAATTGCTGAAAAAAACTTTAAATAAGCTTTATAGCTGTGCACGTGTCTCAATTTTCAGCTGCCGTCGTCGAACAATGACAGGTTTATTATGCTGAGAAACATTAACCAGGGAAAAATTAAATAATTTAAAAATATTTTAGCATCAGTTATTCGGTAAAAATTATGTATCCACTAATGACGTAATAAGTACACAAAGAGCCGGGGTCCAGTCTAAAGATATTCGGTGATGAGGCAGCAAAAAAAATCGCGAAGTAGAAAGAGATGCTCTCTCAGAGGAAGAGAGATTCTCCAAAACGTTATCGACTTTTTTTTTTTGAAAATTGGCAAAGCCTCGACACTTTTCTTTTGAAATTTCATGTTTTCTTCTTGTAGTTCTTTTGAAGATCTGACCAAGAAGTTAGCTATGAATTAACAACTTCTGATTTTTTCGAATTTCGAAAAGTTGTGTAAAAAATTTGAAAATTGTATTTTTTTGAGATCTAATGATGTTAAAACCATTTTTATTATTAAGAATTGAATAACGAGCATGAACTCGCAGTATAAAAAGATTTGATGTTAGTTCGAACTCACACCTCACGAATCACTCATTCGGATTCAAACGTGCTGCGACAGCGATAACGGTTCATATGTTAGAGACGCAGAAAAACAAAACATGCAATTTTAAAATAAGAAAATTAAATGAAAGTCCGATGAAAAATATACATTCAGAAATTTTCAAATATACATTTTTTAAAAATATTATTCGGAAAAAAATATGATGCGATTGTACAGGGAAAAAACATTTTTTTAAATCAGAACATTGTTTCTTTAACTATCGAAGTTTAAAAAAACGAGAATAGCATATTATAAAATCCAAAAATTAATTTAAACAGTTCAAAGGATGCTATTTTGAATATATTTTAAAGTAGTTAGAACGATCAAAGGTTTCAGGAAATGAATAATTATTTCGGAGCTATCAAAATTCGTTTTATTTTTTTCTTAATATCAATTCATCAATTGAAAATGTGTATTTTTATTCTTCAAATAAGCTATATATTTCAAGAAAATCTGATGATTTGTTGGGAAATTATTGCAAAAAATATAATTTTAAAAACTCTCTGAAAAGTTGGCGGTATCTGCCAAACCTCATTTAATTGGTTTTAAAGCCCCAAAAATATACTACAAATTCGCAATGTCTTTGTTGTTGTTTCTAGTTTTTATTTAAACCTTTTTCGTTTTTTTTTAATCTAAACTTTTTGTAGTTACGTTAAATTCAACCAAAGATTCACATTCAAAAAGATCTTTGACAAAACTCCATGAAAGCAAAGAAAAAAGTGGCTATTACCCAGAAAACGCAGAATCTATTAAGTTAACCAAGAACACAAAATAACAAAAAAAACAAAAGGTGGAACGATATAGCAGTCATCCTCGTCAATTTGGTGGTAAAGCATCAGGCATATCCAACCAAAATGGCTACTCTCGCCGTCTAGTGTTCATCTCTCTTTTCAGAACTAAGAAGCACATTTTGCAATCAATATCTTCTTCAACTACTTCTTGCTCTCTCTCTTTTTCTCCCTGAGCAAAAAAAAAAGAACGAGTGAGCCGGCAACGACTGAACAAGAGAACTAGTGTGGCGAGAGATGATGATGGTTGCTAGAGGAAAAGCATACACGCCAGTTGGTCTTCTTCATCTTCTTCTTCTACTTTTGCTCTTTTCGTTTCTTTAGCATATACATATATATAGATATAGATATATTAATATAAAACACACCGCCTCAAGGATGTTGGCAGAAAACTGTATGTAATATCTAGAGACGAAGAGAGGGCAACAACATATTGTCCGGTATTTTTTAAACTTTTAGTAGGGCGTCCAGAAACGAGCAAGTAAAAATATTCAAAAAAATCAGTGAAGTTCAAGTTGATGTGCCAAAAGATCCACGGACTAGAAACCTAAATGTTCCATATTTATTTGAAAACCAATTGTTTCCTATTTTTTATTTTTCCTAAATTTTTAAAAACCAAGTTGGTTTCAATCATCGTTAGTAGTCTTAAATAATCATGTTGAAAATGACCAAATCTAATTTTAATGAAAATACCCAAAAAATAACTGAAACTCTACTTTGCAATATTACCAATTCTGGAAAACAATTTGAAAATATTTTTCAAATCAAATGTTACACATCTGGCTGTATAATTATATCAAAATAGGAAATGGGAACATCAGACAGAATGAGATTTTCCTGATAATATAAAACTATTTTATTTGATAACGCTATAATAATTATGATAAACAATAGTCCACAGTTATCTCATTTTTTAGTTCAAAAAAATTTTAGCGTCTAGGCAATAAAACAAATTTTTAAAAATTCGGCTCGGACTAGCTTTCCAAACAGAAAACGGCTGCATTATAAGATAAGTCACCTCTGAGAAATCGGAAATGAAACGATTTGAGTTATTGAATACACTTTACTGTAATTCAATGAAAAATAACTTTTAAATATCTATCTGAAAATCATTAAATTGGGCGAAGTTCAAGGAATCAAGATATCTTCTGTAGTGCGAACATGCAGATGGCTATAAAAACAGAAGTTAAACTGGATTTTCACGCAGCCTAGAAACTTAAAAAGCTTTCAAGAAATCTTTCTCAAATCGCCTTTTTTTCACCCACGTGAAAAAAGTGCGAGCAATTACAGAAACAAAAACTCATATAATAGTAATAACAATAATAATTTAACAATAAATAATAATTAAAATTATGCTCTCGTGACTTGAACATTAAAAGACGCAAAAGATGCATTAAATTAACTGCACTTTCTGTCTGTGAAAAGATGTCGTTTAGTCATTTTGGATGCTTAAAATCATTCCATCGAATATAAAACCCTTGGGAGGGATTGGTTCTCCACGATTTGCCCTTAACAAGAATTTATCGTAATTTGCTAAGCGGTAAAATTTTCGAACTTTTCTCATGATTTTTTAATGGCACTCACTTCTCAGAGTTCGTTTTTTCTCGCATTTCTGAATTATAAATCACTCAAAGGCTTTCTCACGAAAATATATACTTCTGAGGAAAAGGTGAAGATTTTCAAAGAAAATACTAAAAATGTGTTGGGGGAATCGAACGAGAATTTCGAATAATTGCTGAAATTAGATTTCTTTGAACGAGTATCCCCTTTACTTGATCGATTGATCTAACTCGATTATATTCACTACAACTCAAATTTTCTTGAAATATTAATTGGAAGAATTGGTCTATATTCTGATAACAATTTACAGCATAAAAAACTGCAAAATAAGGCATACTTTTTCCGAACGAAAAAAAGACGAAAAAAAATTTTCGAAAAAAAAAAGAATGAAAGAGGGGGACTCATCCGCCCCCACCTCCCTCCATTTTTCTTCTTTTTTTCTGAGCTCTGTGTACCATTGAAAGAATCGCATTTTCACTATGTGCCTTCTCTTCAGGGGCCATTCTATGACTTCTCTTCTGGCCATCTTCTACGGGTTTTTTTCGAAGAGAGGCGAAGAAAAATACTACGATTCGAGGATAAGGGCTGCTGTTTTTTATTCCATCTTTCTTCTTCAGTCAACCCTTTCTTTCACTTGTTATTTTGGTTGAGCCGAAGGAATTGGGGTTCGGATGCATTAACGTTCAAGAATCTGAGTTTTGGATGCTGAATTTAGATTCAAAGAATGAAGTGGAAGTTTTGCATACGCTTCTAATTAATTGTTTATTTACAGATGTGATCTTCAATTCTTTCAAAGATAATACAGTGCGTAACATAAGTATAGAGGCACCCCTAAAATTGACTGTCCTGGCGCGCGCGTGCAAAATCCGGATACGAAACCCAAAAAATCGGATTCAGCATGCAAAATTACTCCTGGGAAAGATCTTTTATGTTAATACCTCTGGAAACATGTATGCAGTAGCTCAAAGTATGAAAAAATCGCTCGTGCAACCGTAACATAAGTATAGAGGCACCCCACCAAATTCGAAGATAATCAAATTTTTTTATGAAATCTGTGTTGGAAACTTGTTTCACAAAGTTCTATGCATCTTAGGGTATAGGGTTTTATCGATTTAAATAAAAATTATCCGTAATTCAACGATGCCTCGCGGAAAACATATGTCAGATGCTGAGCAAGTCCAAATCCAAGCTTTCAAAACAGCCGGATGGTCGAATCGAGCAACTGGTTAGCATCTGAATCTCTCAAGGGAGAGTATCGACTATTATGTCAACAATCCGGATCTCTATAAGCAGCTGCCGAAGTCAGGAGCACCGCCGAAGCTCAGTTTCCGAGACTAGAGGAATATTGTTAGACAGGCTTCGAACTCAATGAAGTCTTGCAATGGCATCAAGCGAGAGTTACATCTCAATGTGAGCATGCAGACTGTTTCGAGAGTTCTTGACAAGGATCCTAACCTTGTCAGAGAAGTCATGAAGCCAGCTCCACATCGCACGGATCTTCACATGACTCGTCGTCTGGACTTCGCACGAAGAAAAAAGGGAACCAATTGGAACGAGGTAGTTTTCGATATCCGATTGTTCCAAAAACTCAAATCCCCCTTTCATATAGTCTTTTCCGATGAAAAGAAACTCAATTTGGATGGACCAGACGGTTTCAACACCTACTGGCATGATCTCCGCAAGGACAAGCTTCTCTTCTCAAAACGCAATATGGGAGGTGGTAGTGTCATGCTGCCGGAGCTGCCGGACTGTTGGATCTGGCATCTGTCTCGTCTCGCATGGACTCTTCGGAGTATCAGGATGTTCTCCAGGGTCACCTCCTTCCATTCCGACGTCGATTCAATCGTCGTCGTTTTGTTTTTCAGCAGGATACTGCGCGCATCCATGTGAGTAACTCGACTATGGATTGGTTCAAATCCAAAAAACTCGATGTTCTCCTATGGCCCGCGTGTTCTCCTGACTTGAATCCCATAGAGAACGTCTGGGGAGAGCTTGTGCGAAGAGTATATGCCCAGGGAAAGCAGTACGGTTCTGCCAATGCTCTCAAAGCAGCCATTTTGGGCGAATTGGTGAAGATCGAGCCGGAATTCGTCAAAAAGTCCTCCCAATACATCCCAAACCTTATCAATTCTATGCAAAATCGTATTTATGACGTTATCACACTTAAAGGATATGCTACCAAATATTCATTTCATAAAAAAATTTGATTATCTTCGAATTTCGTGGGGTGCCTCTATACTTATGTTACGGTTGCACGAGCGATTTTTTCATACTTTGAGCTACACCACACATGTTTCCAGAGGTATTAACATAAAAGATCTTTCCCAGGAGTAATTTTGCATGCTGAATCCGATTTTTTGGGTTTCGTAACCGGATTTTGCACGCGCGCGCCAGGACAGTCAATTTTAGGGGTGCCTCTATACTTATGTTACGCACTGTATATGATCGTTATTAGAAAAAAATCCAATAAAACACCTGATTTATGCTGGAAAAAAACACACTGTCTTTAAGATTTAAAAAAATAATTTTATGCTTGAAAAAATATGCCATTGAATTTTAAAAAAATACCATTAAAGACAGCTGTTCAGTTAATTTGACCCTACCTGGTTTTAGTTTCAAAAATTAGAGCGTACTCTAATTAGTAGAATGCAATTTATGCGAAATCACACAGATAAATACACGCGTCACAGTAGCGGTTCAAAGTTGAAAAAATAAAATTTTGAATTGCCGTGTGTCCGCGCGACGCGGTCGGTGTCCGTGCAACGCGGTCGACATTGGCGCGAAACACAATTATTTGAATTTGGCTACATATTGGCATTGTTCTTTGGACCACCTGGGCTCCCATTCGAATTTTGAATTTTTGCCTAGATTTTGGATCGTGTTAACTGACAAGCAGCCTTTAAGGGTTACACTTTATAATTAGTTTTTTTGCGTTACTTCACTCAAACTTGCCCATTTTGAAAAAATTGCGAGCAACCAAAAATTGTCTAATTTTGACGACTGCGTTAGTTTTGCTTTTTTTTAATTTTCAATTTTTCGTCAATGAATAACGTCTTTGAAAAAACATGAGCTTGTACAAGCTTGTTATTCGATTAGAATTTCAAATAAGTTAAACATAAATATGTTTTTGTTCTAGTTTTGCCAGATTAACAAAACGGTTAAAGCGCATTATAAAGTGTCCACCCCACTAAATTCAAAGTTTCCTGAATCAAAGAGATCATGAAAACAATAAAGCCACATCTGTTTTGAGCAAAGATCAGAAAACAAAGAGGTTATGATGATTTTGAGACACACAAAAAAATAAATAACTATTTTTCGTGAAACTGAAACAGCTGGAACGAATCAAGTGTTTAAAGGGGGGCTGAGGGGACGAAATAAATAGTTTAGAAATGATGAAAGTATGATTGTTGATAAATAAATGAAAAAAAAATCCAAAGAAAAACTGAAAAATGGCGAAAAAAAAAGTTCCGAAAAAAAACTCATACCCCCCTCTCTTCGCCCTAATGGCCGAAGAAACGCTTCTTGATTTTCTAGGCCGTCTCTTTTTTCTCGGCCGCCTAATTTTATTCTTTGAAAAAATATTTTTTTTAAATTCTTTTATACATTTCTTTTGAACGTTTATTTGTTTTAATACTCTTTTATGGATAATTTTCTCTGAAAAAAAAATTGGAAAGAAGAGAAAAACAAGATAAAAAACAGGCGGCCGAGAAAAAAACAAATGACCTAGAAAACAAAAAGCGTTTCTTCGGCCATATTAGGGCGAACACCGGGGCTATGGTTTTTTTTTCGGAACTTTTTTTTTCGTAATTTTTGAGTTTTTCTTTGGATTTTTTTTTCATTTATTTATCAACAATCATACTTTCATCATTTCTAAACTATTTATTTCGTCCCCTCAGCCCCCCTTTAAACGTTTAAATTTTCAAGGATATATTTCGGACCAAAGAAAGCTGAATGCTCAAGTGCTCAAGTGCGCTTTAATGAACTGGTTGTAATAACTATTCGTAAAAAGGACCTGCTGCTTATTGTCAAGATAAATTTTCTCATCTTCTGCTGCACCTGCTAGACATAGAAGGCGACGCGACCGCAACACGCGCAAATTCAAAATTCTCAGTTGGTCTCACGCGTTGCGGTCGCGGCGCTTTCGATGTTATCAGTGGAGCAGCCGAAAATGGGCGGTCAAGAAAATTCAGCTTGATAATAATTTAAAATAGTTTACGTCAAATCCTAAATCATGCATAACATTGTTTAGAAATGAGTTAACTGGCAAACAATAGTGGTTTATGATAACTAGAAACATTTTCTGAATTTTTGATGAGAATCGGAAGGTTTCTTCCAGTAGTTAAATTGTGAATCTGAAAAGTCTCTGGATAGTTGGAGCTTTCAGTTTCTTCTTGAAAAACTTTCTACAGCTAAATATGTCACAAAGTTATGTTTGATGCACTGTAATCCCAGGTTTCACAGCGAAAAATATTATTTATCATCCGTTAAACAAATTCGATTTTGAAAACACTAAATTGAGTATTTAAAAAAAAATAATGAAAAAATGAGTCAGCTAGACAAAATTGTCAAAAACACCATTTTGCGCGGATGCCTGCCTGCATTCTTTTTGTTTTGAGAGCTTAGTAAACACGCAATGTGCAATCATCTCGTGCGAAATAGTGATCGAAGTCAGTCAGTCAGCCCACAGACACAAAAATCGTTCATATATCCCATTTTTTGTTTTGTTGGCGCTTCTTGGCGCTTATGCGCTCCTTTGCCGATGATGCTTATTCTTTGTGTTTGCGCGGGGGCGACGACGAATAGGATAAAGAGTGAACAAAAAGAAAACATTTATTTATCAGAGACACCGCCACCGCTTTAAAGAAAAGTTTCTGAGCTTGATTCGATCAAGTGGATGGTTTGATGCGATCATCGTTTATTTAAGAGGTTTAGATTGAATTGAGAACGATGTTTGAAAAGTTCGGGGAATTTCCTTCCTTAAAGTTTTTTTAGTGCCTGTATGACTCGAATCAGTCCTACTTGAAGCAAGGTCAATGAAAGTTGGTAAATCTCTCCATCATACCGCGTTCTGATCGGCATCCAAGTTTCACTGATTTCGTAAAGATTTAAGCTTGAGCCAGGTTCCACGAATTGTAAAAAGAAATCGAAGAAAGAGGAAAACTTTTCGCCCGACAATTGGAAAATTAGCGCACAACGGGGTACAACGCAGATTTGTGTTTTTGAAATTTATACGCCGTGTGCTCGAAAATGATAAATCTGGTCAAAACTGGTTATACACATTTTTTTTCTTCCAATCACGTTTGAACTGAATCCCATGTGTGTATTTTTCAGGAACTGGAAACAAAAGCAACAATTGTGAACAATAAGATGATACTAACATTCGAAACTTGGTTAGGAGCTCTTTGTTATTGTCAACTCAATTATTCTTGATCATTGCGTTTTGAGGGCTGCTCCACCTTACAGAAGCTCCGCACGCACGCACGCGGATGCGGACATTCAACATTATTGTACCAGTTTTCAGACCAGAATCTGAAATTCCAGAAGGCTGCCGACACTCAACAAACTGGAAAATTTGAAAAATTCATTTTTCCACCAATTTTCCAGTGTGTTGAATGTCCGCAGCCGCATGCGTGCGTGCGGAGCGTCTGTGAGGTTGAGCACCTTTTTTTTCAGTCATATCTGAAACGGCGGTTATCGGGCGAAAATAAGTTTGAACTGCCAGATTGTGGCTATCACAAGCCTGAACCCTCAAAATTTCATGTAGTAACACCAATTTTTTAAAAAATTTTATTGCCTAGATATCATTGCAGAGAGTTGATTGTCAAAATAGACAAGATCAAAGGAAAAAAGCAATAAGCTTAGGAAAAATGAGTGTTTCTTAAGAAAAAGAAAATGAAATGATTATTATGAAAAAATAATGATTCTAAACAACTAAAAAATAGAAACTAAGATTTTTCTTCGAAAAAATTATGAAAACAATCAAATAATTTGAGAAAATCCGTAAAGTGAAATTTTCAGAGGGAGTTGATTTGTATTATTATGTGGAAAGCAGAAATTTTTGTTTTTTTTTAATTGAAAAAAAAGAAAGAAATTACCATGTATTTTTTGAATGGTTTCGTCAAAATTTGAGTTTTTAAAGCAAAAAATGCACTTTGAACAAAAATATTGTTTTGGGAATGCGTAAAAATACTGAAAAAATAAAAGAAAACAACAAAAATAGTCTAACAAACAAGAATTCAACAGATAAGGAAACCTTTAAAAATAGATACCACGATTTCAAGCCAAATGCAAAAACCGGTGAATATTAGAAAAAGGGTGTTTCTGATTTTCAGAAGTTCGAAAGTATTGTGAAAAGTGATTATGATCATATTAAAGGACATTGGGGAACAACATTTCCAAAACTCTAGAATATTTTAGACGAAAACATTCAGAACAGATTCTTCAGAAGTTGCCGCATTTCCGAAAGCGACCAATTGGAACAAAGTTTGAGCTCCGGCAGCGAGAAGACCTAAAAATGGTTTTTTTTTTGAAATTTTTGTCAAATTGTCGAAATTTAGAAAACGAAATCATTTTCAGTTGAAATAATTATAACTTATTTTGAGAAATGTTTCAATTGGGGTTGTTATTATTTGGATTCTTACAAGTGAAGTACTTTAGGTGTTTTTTTTTTCAGATCTGCTGATGAAATCTAGCTCAAAGAGCGTTTTTTACAGAATAAGAAACAGTGTCTTACTCTGAAAAGAAGAGCGTTTTTCAAAGAGTAAGAAACTGTTGTCAACAACTTTTTCTATAGAAATATCGCTGAATTTTTGTCCACGTGTGAGCAACAACAGCGATGGTGTAATGGATAAAAAGATTTAACCCAATTTTGAGCTTGAAAACTCATGCTCAAACTATTGCGCAGCAATTTTTGAAAACAGTTTCACACTCTACAAAACTCTTTCTGATGAGCATCAACAAATCTGAAAAACAACTAAAGTACTTCCCTTGTTAGAACATCTTTTTTAAATTTGTTTTTTTTTCAAAAGTCATATTAAAAGTCTTACCAGCAACTGGTAACGTAACAATCCATGACAATGAAATGTTCCTGAATACTCCCCAACGAACATGATGATTCGCCTGAATCAATCCGACAGCGACCACCGATCCAACCTTACATTGCGTCGACGAAATCGGCATTCCAAATTTCGACGCGATCAACACCGTCACAGCAGCACCGAATTCAACAGCAAAACCAGAGGCAGGTGTTATTTGTGTCAAGTTCTCTCCGACTGTATAGATCACTCGATGCCCTAAGATCCACAATCCGATACACATGCCGAATGACCCGTAGAATAACACCCAGACAGGAGTTTCCATGTTTGATGATTCGAGACCGTGAGAGTGCATGAGAATCAATGAGACCATTGGAGCGATTGCGTTACTGGAAACCGTTTAATTTTATCAACTTATTTTTTTGGCGTTTTTTTTTCAAATATGCGTACCTGACATCATTTCCACCATGTGCAAATCCCCCAAAACAAGCTGTCATCACTTGAAGAAGCGAGAACAATTTTGAAGCTTGCGGATCTTCAGGTTTACAACTTCTGAAAAACGATGCCAATGATGCGGCCGGTCTGATGGTGTTTTTTTGAGCGAACGAGGATGATGACGATGATTCGCCATTCGGTTGGCTCACAACAATTGTCGGAGCATCCACGAGAGCAGCTTCTGAACGATATTTATTGAAATTTCCTTTTTTTTTAAATTAAATTTTACTCTGTTGCATTTCCAAGCTCTTCATTTCGAAATCTTTTTGAGCTTCCACATCATCCGCATTTTCTTCGCCGTTATTATTCTTTTCTCCTTTTTTTGCGCTTATTGCTAGCAACTCTTTGCCTAAATGTGAATTATTATATTTATTTTTACTAAACCGAAAAATGTTATACAAATCACAAACGAACCACACAAACTATATATTAAAACCAATCTAAAAAATTGCAATGAGTTTTTGATTTTTGGAAACATGGTCAACTATACCATGTCCCATATGGCTCATTACAGTTGCTAACCTCGCTTTCAGTATTAAACATACTCAAGATATGATCCTTGAGATACGGTGCAAGCCATAAGGCGAACACGACGGCAGCAATTGACCCGGCTAAACAAGAGATGGACAGGCAGCTTGTTAATGAAAGTTGATCGAATCCGAGGACTGAAAAACTTGGAACTCTTGGAGAAGTAAAGGAATTTAATAAAAGGTTGTACAAATAATTCGTATTTACTCACATGGAGAGCCTTTGTAGACAATTGCAAAAACATTGAAAGCGAAACAAACAAAGTAGATGAATGGTAATACTTTGATTCCGCTGTGTAGTGGTTGTTTCTGAATATTACAGGGATTTCTATTCATTCGAACTGAAAATCGATATATACAAATGAAACTTACTCTTCTGAGCACCAAATGATCCAAAAGTATGTAAATAACAATTGAGGTTAGGCCAGAAGAAAGTGGTGAGACAATCCAGGAAGCGACTGAAAAAAATCATATCTTTTTGAACAGTTTTGAATTGCAAATAATCCCAAAACTTTGTTGGGAAACGGTCATGAAAACTGAATCAAAAACATAATTTTACGTTTCTAGAAATTCTAATATTTTCACGAATCGGGTTTTCATAATATTTTTTCGTATAGCTGTTAATTTTTAAACTCAAAAAACTTACAAATCCGATAAATCTTATTCCAAACAATCGCTGACGATCCGCGCACAACCAATGCGAAACCAATTGTTGCACCAACAATCGAATGCGTAGTCGACACTGGCAACTTGAACGCGGTGGCTAACAACATCCATGCTCCGCAACCGGTCAGAATTGCGATTTGTCCCATCATGAGCTCTGTTTTCAGCCGATGGTTGGCAATAAGTTCACTCGCTGTCGCCGTTGTGGTGTTTACAACTGGGATGAACGAGTCGAAATCGATAACTCCGCGACGCATTGTATCTGTTACTTGATGCCCTGAAAAAAATTGTGTTGCTACTCACACTCAGAGCTTTCGTTCCGGTTTGTTAAGTCTTGAACATAGGTCAAATATCCAAAATTCGAAATTGTGAATTAAGCCAACTGTGCGAAATTTTGCAATGATTAATTAAAAATGCTGCACATCTCAGAAAAAAAGGGATCTCCCGGAAGGGTATGCTTTAAATTAATATTTTACAGTTAAGATCACTGCATAATTCCTCCTTCCAAAAATTAAGATCAATGCACAATATTTGATCACTTTTTGACCTATGGTCTAGAAAGCAGATTCTCAAGATTCAGTATACTGCTAAATCAATAAAACTTGCAGTGAGTAATAAAAAGTCTGTAAGGTTTAAACAACTAGCGGAACTCTTTGTGATCATCATTTCAGACTAAGCCTCTTCGGAATACAAGCACTTACCCAAAAGACATGCTCCAAGCGTCTCAAAGATACTCGCCAAAACATAAGCCTGATGTAGAGTCAAAACCTTACTACCAACCGACGTTCCGAACGAATTCGCCGTATCATTTGCACCAATGGCAAACGCCAAAATGAATGCAATTACCGCGCCAATTGAAACAAGAACAGTCGGATCCGTGATCATTTTTCTTTCTTCTGAAAAAAAATTATTATACAATAATCTCCAAAAATAGTCTAATAAACTCCAAAAATAGTGCTTCGTCATTGATAAAACAATTTAAATAATAAACAATTTTTGTTGGGTTGGTTCCTTATCTTCTTTTGTTCTTTCCCTCTAACCAGCTGTTAATGAGATAGAAAAGCTGATAACACATCATTTGATCGTTAAAAGCTTCAACAAAGTTCTTTTTGAATTAAAAGCAGTGCTCGAAAAGGGACTTCTTCAAGAAAAACTTATCGTACGGTCTTGTGACTTTTATTTTTTCCGGTTTTCCATAAAATGTTTTGACGTAATTGGTTTCATTCGACTCGATTCGAAAGTTTCGTTCAGAATGCAATTTGAGTTCATGGGATGAAAGAGGTGAGGAGGAGCAAAGATCGAATGGCCAACATAGAGCAGAAATCTATGCTATATTTTTAAAACATTTCTGTGGAACAATAATTTCAAAAAGACGATCTTAGGGATTACTCTAATATTTTCGAGTTATATGAAGCTTTAAACAATCGTACTATTATTGGACGAAGAAGGTTTATGAATCATAATAAGTTTTGAGGATTCTTCAAGGTTAGAGTGGTAAACTAATTTTTAGTTAATATGATTTTTGCGAATTTTTTAATCTCCATATTGCGAAGCCATTTCAGTGCGCGAATCGACGAATTAAAAGGAAATCCTTAGCTAAAATTCTAACATGAGTTTACTTCAAAAATTGAAATTTAAAGCTTACATATCTGAGAAACAATCTATAACGAATTTTAAACTAGGTGGTTCCTCTAGTAAAATAAATCAAAATTTCTTTAATTTGAACAATTCCACTTACCACTTCAAAAAATCAACTCCAAAAGTACAAGATGGAACGAAGGATGAAAAGTTGTGCAGTAGTTTTGGAGTAATGGAGTTGCGCCGCTCAGAAGGGCCCTTCGCCTATGGATTAGGCAAAAACGGTTACAAGACGTGTGAGAACTCGCCCGACACTTCACTATCACTGAACAAAATTACCCCTGAAATCTGTCTTTTGGAACATAATTGACGAGTAAGAGAAAATATTGAAGATAGGGCGAGAAAAAAAAAATCATAGAACCTTAAGATAAACTGTTTAATTTTATGATTTTAACACCACTCTATCAATCAAACAATGTAAAAGAATTCTGTCTAGGACAGATCATTCAAAAATGTGTTTTTTCTAACGACTAGCAATTTGAAATACGGGTGGCCGACTGATTGATAAGATTATAAGTAGTGAAAAAGTTATTGTTCACTTGTGCGAAATCGTTCGACGAATTAGCGACTTACAATGGATTCCATTAGAAAGCTCCAACTCAAACGAATATTTATCGTGAAAAGTGAAGCAACTCGTATACATAAATTTTCAGAAATTCCATTTAAAAAAAACGTCACGTCTTTCCGAGAAAGGTCCCTTTTCCCATAAATCACAAAGAGTATAAAAATCTACCCAAAATTTTCGATGGCCAAATTGAAAGTGTTCTTTGTTTGCGTTCTGCAGCGAACGAGAGAAAGACAAATTTACACCACAAAAAAGATTTTTTTAAATGAAATCTGTTTATCAAAGAAAAAGCAAAGAAGAATACTTATCAACAAAATCCATTGAACTTCAATCTTCTGAGCAAATAGTTTGAAATTCGCTACTTTCTCGGGGAAGGGTAACTCTAGAATCGAATTTTTCATCTCAAGAAAAAAAATTTCCGAAAGACACATCATGGACGTTCTTTGAACAGATTTCGAAAGTTCTTTCTCAGCAGACTTGTATTTTCTTTCTTTCAAAAAAGTTGGTCAACTGATGACGACGGAAATTTGTTGTCCGGTTTGCAAAGTTTTCAACAAATTTCACAATTTAAAAAAAACAATTAAATAAAGAAAAGGTGCATACGACTTTGCGTACTAGTTTTCTCTCCTTTCAAAAAAGTGCTCTCATTGCAACGTGCCAAATGTCAAGGAGACGCAGAAATTAACTCGGTGACCTATGACGAGTTTTAACACAGCGTTTCTTGCAAGCATTTTGGAGCCGGATCCAAAGTTTGTGGATTTCAAAACTCTGCTTTGTAGCAGACGCTGAATCTCATTATACCGTACACAACGTTTCATAAGACTAAATATGCGGCTTGACTTTTAACGAAATGTGGCAAAAATTTATTTGCTTTGCACTTTCTTAAAGTGGCTGGATGTTAACGTTTAAAAAAAGGATGTTAACGTTTAAAGTTTTGTTTTGATGCTATCCATAAAGAAAAATATGTTCCAACGAAAAGTGGAATAATTCCAAAAGAAATTCTTTGAAACAGCAAAATGCTCCTTTCTGTGTTCTATGACGTAGAAACAACTCGAAATTTTTCTGACAAGTGAGGGATACCTTCACTTTCATATCCACGCGACTAGTTTTGATACACTTCAATCAAGAAGGGATCACGTTTTCTAGAAATCAAAAATAAACACTTGTTGAGAAAAACAGCTACAAATTTTAATCGTAGAAAAACTGAAAATTGAAAAATGTGCTAAAGTGAAAGAGCTTTTTCGTGATCATCGTTACAGACCACTACTTCCTTCCTTCATCTGATCGGCTACAAAAATGCTCCACAAAAAAATTTCGGAATTTCGAGGGCGGTTCTTCTTCGCATCCCCCCATTTCACATTTCACAACAAATTTCGCGGACAGACTGATGATTTTCCGAGCCACAAATATCTATTGAGTGGTCGGTGAGTACGGTGGTGAGCGTTGAGCGCTTTTTTCGTGAGTGTTCTTTCAATGTGAAGAAGGATGGAGAAGGAGAAGAAGGTGCTTCGATGTTGGTTGTTGGTTCTATGACGATGACATTATGAATACAAATATGGAAAAGGATAGGAGCGACTGAAAATAACTCAAAAGTCTTTGAGTGGATCTGTTATCTTATGTGAAAGACATATGGGTTACGGAAGTTAGAGGACCCGAAAGGAAAAAAAACGTTTATTATTCAACAGAGGAAAAACAGGTCTGACGTTTACCGTTATGTTTTGATAAGTGGTCGAAAAAATCTTTAAAAGACTACTACGGCTTCCAAAATGTTCTCCCGAACTGTCGCCTCCCGAATTGTCATGACCTCGGCACATAGACTGTGACGATACATGTTAAATGCTGTCGCGAACTAATACCGCAAAGTTCCTACTTTTTTCCATTAGTATTCATAATAATCAAATTAAGTCCTGTCTAAAAACGCAAGATTTCTGTTAATTGCGACGCCGATAGCTTGAAAAAAAATTTAAACATTTATCGACTGATTAGCGGTTTTTTCTTACAAAAATGTTGTGCGACTTAACAATTTCCTTATTTTTCGAAATTTAGAAATGATCTTATTCAGCTATTCCAGCATCAAGTGGCTACGTTTTTACTCACAAAATCAACCAATATAATGTTTTATTTCTTCCCAAAAATGCTGGTAAAAATTGCATCATAGTACTGCGACGTTCTAACCACCTGTCGTTCAACGTCTTGCTACTTTGTTTTTTTTAACACGATGGGCTAAAGTGAACTGATTATAACTAAGAAAATTCAGTATGACAATTGAAAACTGTAACGCAGAAAAATGGGCGTTTTTTTTGGGATTTTTTCATACCCTGTACGCGCAAAAATGCCATTCGAAAACTGTTTGTTCGAAAATTTTTCGAGTGACAAATTGCACTGTCGTAACTGTGAACTGCACACAGAGTGTTGTCCGTGAGGACGATTTCGGTTAACTTTATCCCACAAATGTACTTTAAGAAAAGCCTTGAGAAAAACAACAGAAAAACTAAACATCCTAGCTTAGGGGCGAAACGGTCGACTTTTATTTAATTCAATTTATTCATTTATTTATCCATTATCATCTTTATACAAAAAACAAGATGAACGTGTTCTTCAGCCGCCATCTAACAGGTGTTAAAACTCTACACTCGGTGATTTGTGAAAAAATTTCTTTGTCTATTTACATAAATTTTTTTTTTTCTTTTCTGCGCCAAAAATAAACTTTGCACTATTATAAATGAAAATATATCATTTTTAGAGAAAAAAAAATGAAGAAAAAGATAAATGTTAGAAAGAGATATAAAAATAGCCGCGACATCCGGTAAAAACAATTTTGTAGGAATTTCATCCAAAATTCAAAAACATGGTAACAAAATTCTTGAAAAGATTACGTGCGACATAATAGAAGAAAATTTAAGGAAACGAGGGATAGGTGAGCTTCATGATCTATGCTGAACAGCTGTTCGAGTTTTAGAGTTTGTGTCGGACAGTCGGACGAGTGTTCGGCTTTATTGATTTTGTTTGAGGGGCAAGCGCTCGAAAATTTGAATTTCGAAAAAAAACACTTTTATTGAATATTGAATAAGAAGATGACAATTTCCATAGTCTTCCGGATACAATTTAAGAAAAAATCATAAATTTCAGTTTAAAATTTCGAAATTTTGAGAAAAAAACTATGAATAAAGAGGATTTGGGAGCGTTGCTGAGTTCCACGGACTAATAAGAATTTTTCAGACTTAGCAGCCTTTATTAACTTAAGCATGTTCAATGAAAACTTAAATTTTTCCATGACAAAATATCAAATATCTCGTGAATCTACATCGTAAACATTTAGCAAACTTATTTCATAAGACTGAAAAAACACAAAGCATCATAGAGTAAAACAGACACAGAACGGAAAAAAAGAAAACGAATTGAATGGGCCTAAAAAACTAGCAGAAGGGGCGCGAAAGCTAACCTCACTCAGAAATAGCACTCACTTGATGAGATAGCAGATTGGCTCGGTGCCAATAAGCGTGAGATAGAGACGAAGAGATGTTGGGCGCCGCCGACGAAAGGGAAGAGTGCAACCGAATAGTAGGATTTGTGGTTCGGAATGAATAGTGAGGCAGAATGAAGCAATAAATAGAAAAGGGCTTGGTGGTCTACTCGGTAGGAAATTGGAATTGAAAAAATACAATTACTGGGAACCTTTTTCATATGAGACTGATAACATATGATTAATTTTCTGTAGAAGTTTTTTAAATTTAAATTTGAATTTATGGGAAACAATTGACTTTTAGACGATCATTTTGAGTTTGGGTTCGTGCCATGAATGTTGGTTTCATGCAACAGAAGTTCTCGAAAAATTTCAGTATTTGAAATTTTCCAGAGTTTTAAAAATGTCAGAAAGAAATCAAGGCAAAATTTTGAAAATCCGTCACATCTAAATTTTCATAGACCCTAATTAACTGATTGAGGACAAAAATAATAATTTCAAGGACAAGGCAGGGACCCTAAATCAGGCTGCAGAAATCGAGGGAAAAAATCACAAATTGAAAAAAGCTCTTCTAAATGTTTTCCATTTTTCGTCTAGAAGCAAAAACTGGAAACAATCAAGTTACGAAAAAAAAACATAAAACCTCTTTTAACCTCTAAGTTCTGTAAAAAGATTGACGGAAAATGTATTATTTTTTTGACGTAAATAATTTGTTTTCCTTTAATGTCATTAATAAAAAGTTCGAAACATGTTTTGGTGAGTGTTTCAGACAAAATACAAAAATTTTCATTGGAAGCTCTTTATTGTCAAAAAACCTATACATTGCATCATTTTAATTTTAAAATGTGGGACGCACGACATGAAGAAGAGAATTTACAAAATTCTTTGCATTCTAGTATGCTTATGAATATGTTTTTTAAATTGAAAAAAAATTAAAATCAAATAAAATCAAAAAATCAAATATAATTGAGAATATAATTAAATGCAATTGAGAATATATTTTAAAAATCTAAAAATTCATTTTCTGAGCATCACAAAACTTTTGACGCAATATTGCACGCGGTGCATTTTATCATACGACAATTTTCTGAAAAATGAATTTTTCTGCTTTTGTTTCAATTTTCAGACTAAAATCGTTTAATTTCTAAAGTTGATATTCGTTTCAGGGCGTCCTCAAGCAAAATTGTCGAATTCACAACCAACTTATATTCGGGGAAAATGCAAAGAGGAGACAAAACTAGGTTTTTTTTTTCTTAGTTTTAATTGATGTTTTATTAGATTGTTTCCGAAAACAAGCGCAATTATTCATGAGTCGTTGGATTTAACCATTCACTCTCCGGTTTACGATTTACGAGTTTTATTATTTTGTTTTGTAGAAAGTTTGTTCGATGTAGTAATAGAAATTGATTTTTCCTTCCGAAACAAATACAAACATGATTTCTATTATAGGAACTGTATTTATAAATTCTAATTATGTGTACAAGTTCAGTTGAAAATCTTTAGACTCTTGTTTTTATTCCGTACTTGGCGATTACAAAGATAATGGACTTCCTAATCACAAAAATAAGTCCCTCGAAAAATTTTAACTAGCTTCTTCAGTTAAGCAATAATTAATAATTTTGTAGAATTTTAATAATGCAAAATTTTTTTTAACTTTCCCGTATTTTTATGAATTCCTTCTCTAAATCCCTTCTCTAAACATTCTTCGTCTTTTCATACTTTGTCAGCTTTCAGAAATAAGAAATGTTATTTTGTCCATGCTCTTCGGGATCCCATGAAGTTTTCTCAAACTCTCTTCAACTTCCACCCTGCCTCTATCTGTCATTAACTGACTCCCTCCATGTCATCTGCACCCTCCGTTATCCACTGCTTTCTATAAATTCACACGCATCTCCGGCTGACGGCCTGCAACCTCGTACAACGCATTTTCTTCCTCTATCCACAACCCTTTTTGTGGTGGCCGTTTTGACAACAACTGCTGTCTCTTCTGGTCTACCTCTCTTCGTCCTGCCGGTCTCAGTTTTTGTCGATTTCTGTCATCTATCGAGAAGTGCGATTATAATTATTTTGTAATAATTATTTTTTAGAAGAAAAATCGGCTTCAAAATTATTTTCTGGTCAGGAAAATAACAAGATCTTGTCTGTTAGAAGGTATATCCACTTTTTATAGATTCTAGATTTTCCGAAAATAGAAAAACTGAAGAAACGCCTCCCAGTCATAAATTTCACGAGACACTTGTGAAACTATTGTTTTTTTTTTCTGAATAAAAAAAACTTTTAAAAATTTCGGATGACATTTGACAAATCACCAGTAAAACAAATTACTAATTTTGTTTTTTTTTGCGGGTTTTCTTTTGGTATTCGTTTTAATTCTTCATCTTCGTGTTATTTTTTAACATACAACAATTTATAATTTCCTTCAGATATTAAAAACTAATCTTTCGTACCACTTTTATTGGTTACTTGAAAATCGATTTTTTTTTGAATAATTAAAAAAACATAAAGCTGTAATAATCTACAAAAAACATGTAAGACTAGCGAATTCCTAATATCGTTCCCTGATGCTATTTCTAGAGGTTTTGAAATCAATTTCGTGTTTTGTGCAGCGTTTTCCGGTGGGAGGCCTCTCTTTTTCTTCAGCATAAGGACGAATGAAACAATAGGCATCTATTTCATCGTTTCTGGATATATTCGCAACAACGTTTTTTTTCTTCTAGATCAGACATTTTGCAAACAACACCACGTAAGCTAGCAGCGCCGCCTGCATCCGGTGACGCACCATTCGCATCGTCGAGTCCTGACAAAAAAACACAGATTTTCGGCGTCATGGCCAGCTTTTTGGATTTTTTGCAAGTTAATAAACACAAGGTGACCTTTTTTTAATTTTATTTAATAGTATCACAAGAAATTCAGACATTCCGCCCGAAGAAAAAATTCCCGCAAGGAACACTTCGATACAGTTTGCATAAGCAAGCGGAAGCGACACTTCACTCGGGTGTTGACCTTCGACACGCTGTGAAATTGCCACTGAACGAGAATTTTGATGATTGGTTGGCGGTTCATAGTAAGTTTTTTATTGAAAAAAAACAGAATGACTAGAGATTTAGTTGTTTAAAAATCTACTGAAATAATATACAGAACAAATTCTCGCACAATTTCAAAATGCAACGCTGTTAAACTGATTTTTTATTTTAAAATGAGCCAGTTGTTTCCAGCTACAGAATTTAAAACTTTTCCTGCAGAAATAACAGTTTTGCATGAAAAATTGAAGTCCTCAATCGTCGTCTTCAAATTCCAAAATTTGATATTTGTTTCGAAAACTGATAATTTTTTTTAAAATTTCGAATACGCTTCTTCTTGAAACAACATTTTTCAGCTGTCGACTTCTTCAATCGAATAAATTTGATGTATGGAACAATATCCGATGTTTGCACCGAGAAAAGTTGCCCGACGATGTCTGGTGGATCTAGGTTTGTTGATTTTATAGTATGGGCCTACTTTTTCATTAAAATTTCAGATACGAATATTTATGGCAGGATGGCCTGGAATATAAAAAGCCTACTCGTCTACCAGCACCTCAGTATATGTTGGTAAGTATTTTATTTTTATTTTTTTTGGTATTCACACGAGTGTTGAAATTTGACACTGTAAAAGGATAATCAAACAATAAATGTTATTTCAGCTGCTAATGGATTGGATTGAAATTCGTATCAATGACGAAAGCATTTTTCCGGCTAGTACAAGTGTGTAGCTTTTACTTCATATTTTTGAAATAGAGACATTTTCTAAAACTTATTTAGGCGTCCAATTTCCGAAAGATTTTCGCCAAATTTGCAAGAAGATACTCACTCGATTGTTCCGCGTTTTTGTTCACATTTATATACACCACTTTGACCGGATTCGAGAACTTGGGGCTGTGAGTATTTGCAATTGAAAGAAATATCGAAAAATTGTATCAAATGGTAACGATCATTTAAAAAAAAACTAATGTCGAAACAAACCGATTCCAAACGCGCTCTCCTGACAAATCTCGGTTTTTTGGTGTGTTCCGGTGCACGGACAAAAAAATTGTTCATAATTGGTCCAATAGATACAATAAATGCATTTATGATTCAAAAATAATATTTTCGATACGTACGGAGGACACGGAAAGGGACATACAAACTCTCGAAAACCGTGGGCCGCGTTTGGAATCAAATTAATTAAACAAACAGTAAATTTTTGAAAATGAAAAAAGTAAAGTTACTTTATTTTAAACTAAAATAATTTTTAAAATTTATTAACATGACTTTACATCGAAGATCGGAATTATTTTAAATTTCTTCTATCTTCACTATATAAAGGTCCATAAATCGAATCGAATAAAATGATTTATTTAAAAAAAACGTTAACTTATCAAAATTTTATAAGAAATCTCAAGATGGTTTTCAGTAATAAAAGTTGGCCTGAACGTTTCACTTGAATATTTAATTTATTTCAGGAACCACACGCCAACACACTCTACAAACATTTTTATTTCTTTGTAACAGAATATGGAATGGTTTCAGCAAAGGAGCTGGAAGCATTGGTAACTTGTCTTTAATTTCAATTAAACATTTTATTTTTAATTATTTGCAGAAAGATATGACAGAACGTCTACTCGAGCCATCGAGTCGCCGTGCTCCGATTCCGGCACCAAATGCATTCACTCCAAGAAATTAGTTCCAACATTTTCCAATTTCTTTCTTCCACTGGTATTCTGTTCTTTGTCCCTCATTAGTCCACTTTTCTTTCGTTTTTTTGTTCATTAGAAAATATCATCAAATCAGTTTACAACAGTTTTTTTGGTTGTGATGCACATTTTCTCATAACTTTTCGTCCTGTCTACTTGCCTTCATGTAAAAATAATGAAAACTTTCTTGAATTATATTTATCTTGTAAATCAGGTTGTATCGAAATATTTTCGAAATTTTTGGGGTAAATCGGTAGTGGAACGAATGAACCATTTTGATAATAGACGGGAGAATGCAAAATGTAGAGGAGCTGGCATGGATTTAATGCATTTTAAGCAGAACCAAAAGGTTGGCGACCAACACTGTAATGTTTATGATTTATTTTCAATGAAAGGTGCAACTTAATACATTTTCACGTTTTTCACAGCTAGTTGGTCCAATTTCTAGAACAGGGATTATCTTTTCCTTGTAGGTTAATTGATGAAACGTAGAATGGAAGAAAAGATCGAGGAAGCGGATAAGGTCGCGAAAGTCTTCGTTCTGAAAAAAATTGAAATATTTTCATTATAAGCTGTGGGTACTGCAGTAACTTGTCAGTACCCACGCCGATGTGTGCAGATTAAGTAAACAAAAAAAATAAAATGAGTTAAACTACTTATTATGTGTTGTTTGGTACTCTTATTGCAACATTGATGCCGGAGGGTGCCCAATTCGAAAAATAACCTAGGGAACCCACAGCTGCACTCAGCAACAAACCTCAAAAAATTTGTGCATTGTTGAAATCGCCAATCCCTCCTTCACCATTTTCTGGTACCACATTAAAGTTCTATCCAAATTATCTTCATTCAACTGACAGTTCAACAGCTCTTCATCTAATGAATAAGTTGCACTTCTTGGGCTCGAGCATTCCACTTCCAGTTGATAAAGTTTATCTATGCCATCAGAAAGCTTTATGTCAAATATAACCACTTCAAAGCATTGATTCAATACCATGTTCATTATAACGTAAACGACCTAGTATTTTTTTGATTTTGAAAAAATGGTTAAATCTTTTGGAACCTTTGGAATTTGACCATAAAGCCTCGATTCGGGTCGGCTTAAAAATGTTTGATTATAAGTAATGTAATCAGAAATTGTTAAAAATTTATGTCTAGGGATTATCATCCCACCATTGTTTTGAATGAGTAACTGAAAAGAAGAATTCTTGAACATTTAGTATAGTTTTTTATGACTTTGAAATTGTGCAAAGTCTCGACTTGTTCCCGACTTTGCACAGCCTTTGCTCTTTGACTTCTCACTAGTTTCACAGCTTCATGCGGACTCAGACCTGATGAATACATCATCCATGCGGCGATCACCATGCCAGTACGACCGTGACCAGCGTGACAATGAACGGCGATTTTACCTTTGAATTTGAATGTTGGGAATTTTCTCAACTGGAAAACGAACCAATAGTCAATGCGAAATCTACGACTTTCACAATGTCGAGAAGTCGATGAGATGTGCATGCTTCAAAGTCAGGAAGTGGAAAGTTGTAGTGATAAACTGAATGAAAAATCTCGTTTTGAACGAAAAACACTAAAGGCTAGAACGGTTTTTCCGGATAAATTTTATCATCAAAGATTCGATTTAAAACCTACTTCCATCTTGCATTAACTTCTCAGGATCATAACTAAATCCACACCGAAGATTTCCATTTCCACAATACGAATGTTCACCGATTTCCTGAAGATTTATAACAGATTTGATGTCATTTCTGGAAATAGTTATTATAATAATTATTATTTTTCAAAGTTAAAAGCCAAACCAACATTTTGAACTTTTCAACAATATCATATTTGTCAAAATGATCTTCCTGGAGGCGTCCCATTGCTAGAATCTTAGGAGTGATCCTTAAAAATGCAGTATTGGTTGTGATGAGTGTTCAAACAACAACTTACCAGGTTGAATACAATCCATCGATTGCTTGAATCGTAGGTTTACCGGACTCAACTATACAAAACGGGCATTTTTGACCTTTACAGTATAACCGACATTTTTGATCACCCGGAGTTAGAGAAAGTATACCGGTACGAAAAGTTGAATATGTGGCTTTGGCTGAAATTAACTATTATTTTGGGGTAGAAAAATTATGCAATGTAAACCTTTCTCCTTACTATCTAAATCTTCATCATTAGAAAACAATTTGATAGGCATCACAAATTGGAATAACCGAAATTAAAAGCTAGAAATGAAGCTGCTCCCTTGAACCGTTTTTTTTTTCACAATAATAACACGAAAAAGAAGAAAAAGGAGTATATAAACGAATTCAAAGTATCTATGGTAACAAAATATGTATTTTTTCAGTCTTTTCTGTCTGCTGTTTCTCCCGGCCGTTTACATTTCCGGAAAACATTTTGAGAAGGAGGTTTTTTGGTTTAGCTTGCTTGGTTTTTTTTGAGAAAAAAAAACCTGAATAGACATTTAATTGACTGGAAGTTGTGGATAACGGAAGATGGAGGTTCAGAAAAAAAATTAAAAAAATGAGAATTAATTTTTTTTAATTGGGGAAAGTGCTGATTTGAACTTGGTTTAAATTAATTAAAGGAAGTCAATTTCAGTCTGCTAATACAACATGTTGCTACAAAAATCGTGATTTACAAACTGAGTATTTAAAAAAATGAATTTATGCAGTTCGTTTTATGAGGCATTTCAAAATCGAAAAAACATTGTTCAATACTCAAACTTCAGTTCGAACCTGAATTTAGGTAGAATTCTTGAAACCATTTTTTCATTGGAAGTATAATTGTATAATTCTTAAAACATTCAAATTTTCAGTTCGTTTCGACAATGAGATGACTCATTACTATGTGAAAATGATTAATTGTTTGCCATTCTTATCGAGTTCGAAAGTGTTTCCTTTGTTTCTTTGCGTACTCAATTTTGTTTCAAGCATTATTCTGTTCTATAACTTCTTTCCAACTTTCTTAGTTTTTTTTGGAACTGGTGCAGAACTGGTGCAACGCAACTGTGCGGTGCTGTTTTTCTAGTGTATTAGAACCCCACCAATTTTGAATACTCTGGAAACCGTTTCCGAATTACACCCGGCAGTGGAATTCCACAAAAATTTATTTTCTTTTCTTGTCGTTTATCAAACGTTATGGAACGGAAGAGAGTGTTAAACGTTCTCGAAGCTGCCATCCCATTCATGCTCGCAACATTTTGAATTAAAGGGGGGCTGAGGGGACGAAATAAATGGTTTAGAAATGATGAAAGTATGATTGTTGATAAATAAATGAAAAAAAAATCCAAAGAAAAACTCAAAAATGGCGAAAAAAAAAGTTCCGAAAAAAAAACCATAGCCCCGGTGTTCGCCCTAATATGGCCGAAGAAACTCTTTTTGTTTTCTAGGTCATTTGTTTTTTTCTCGGCCGCCTGTTTTTTATCTTGTTTTTCTCTTCTTTCCAATTTTTTTTTCAGAGAAAATTATCCATAAAAGAGTATTAAAACAAATAAACGTTCAAAAGAAATGTATAAAAGAATAAAAAAAAAATATTTTTTCAAAAAATAAAATTAGGCGGCCGAGAAAAAAGAGACGGCCTAGAAAATCAAGAAGCGTTTCTTCGGCCATTAGGGCGAAGAGAGGGGGGTATGAGTTTTTTTTCGGAACTTTTTTTTTCGCCATTTTTGAGTTTTTCTTTGGATTTTTTTTCATTTATTTATCAACAATCATACTTTCATCATTTCTAAACTATTTATTTCGTCCCCTCAGCCCCCCTTTAAAGACAGTGTCAGCTAATTTCACCCTACCTGATATCAGACTCAAAAATTTTCTCTCATTAGTAAAAATCAAAAAATATTTGAATGCGGTGGTCCGTGCAACGCGGTCGAACTTGGCGCGAAGCACAATTATTTGAATATGGCTATATGTTTGTTTTGTTTTTTCGACCTTTTGAGCTCCCATTAAAATTTTCATTTTTCGCCTTGAATAGTGTTAACTGACAAGTTTCTTTTAATGTAGCTTGCAAAACTACATATGTTCAATAGGTAAAAACAAAGTATGCCTGCTATTTCGAAATTGATTTCTTCTTGTCGATAAGAGCACATTTATCAAGGAATAAAAATTTCATTGAACGGAAATCAGAACTTTTAATCATTGAATATCTATTATTATCACACTAAATTGTCTAAACGCCCAAAAGTTATAACTTTAATTTTTTAGAGAAAATATTTTTAAAGTCAGAGGCCAATAGCGCGATTTAAAAAATTCAGAATTTTTTCAAAGATGCAACTTTAAATAAAATAAACAAATGTTTTTTAAATTCCATCTCGAAAGTTAATTTCGCTGTTTCATCACCTTTAAGTAATATATTTCTCCTAAAAGTGAGATACCATCTGAGAAATGGTATTGATCGCTGTAATAATGACCTTTATTCTCGTTGAAAGTCAACTTATAATAAACATTTTATCGTTCCAGCTGTGGTTATATATTACATATTACAGGCCTCCTGATTATACTATGTCCTACTTATATTTAGAAACTTACTCACTGCATAAATATATATATATATATATATAATTGACATAATAATTGAAATTTTGTTCACTTCAAATTATTCCCAACGTTTATTATAATTAAAAACGGATAGGATTATTTGATCGAGAGATCTCTAGGTTGCCATGAGAGCACGCAACATCACGACGACTGAGAACTAAGCCTCTTATGGGTGAAAATACTCTCCTAATATTATTAGTTTACGTTACGGTGAATGTTAACACTTTTTTCATTTTCAAAACGATCGTTAGAGAATTTTAGATTCTTCGTGAATGTATGTGCAGGAAAACGTTATCACTTTCTTTGTCACAGTGCTGACTAACAGCGTGAAAACTGTGATTATGTTCCTTATCGCATTTATGGAAGTTTCTCCTTACATGTTCAACACAAAGTTTTTAATCAATAGAATTTTGAATTCGAATTTTTGCATTAAACATCAACATATTTGTATAATATAATTATTTCTTTTAATCTTATGCGAAAAATTGATAATATTCCAGTTGCTTCCGCCATGACCGAAGTTTTCATACTGAAGTTCAACGGAGCCACTAAACTGGCGTATTGCTTTTCTAGGGAAGAGCTCAAACTCTACAAGGTTCGAATAAACAAGCATGATTCTCGTGTGAAACCACCAATGAAATTCAAATTGAAAGTTGTAAGCACTGACGAGAGTGATGTTGTTTCACCAGACAACGACTTGTTGGGCCAGACTTTGAACATTACTGAACGGGGAGACGGAGTTTCCATGGCTAGAAATGAAATTCGAGTGAGTGTTCCTACCTGATTATTCATAACTTTTATTCGTTTTTTTAAAGCTAAAAGCCTATATAATGTTCTCCGAAGACCCTAACCATCATACCTATAACAAAGAAATTGCGTTTTCCGATTGGTACGGCTATATTAATTGTGTGGCCCTAGAAAATAGGAATAGTCTGGAGAGAGGAAAAGTATACAAGGCCGAAGTGTTCATGTAACTCGCATTTAGAATTTAGTATTTAAAAAAAAATATTATAGAAATGATCTGAGCAATGAAAATCGACTGTTTGCAATTCGAAACAGGCCATTGCCGACTGTCAACCCGGAAGAGATTCCACAAGTGCTTGCGAAGTTGAATACTTATGAGGTATTTCATTCTTGTACATTCTTGCATTATTTATTTATTTATTTCATCATCAATGTTCCACAAAATAGCATTACTTCACAAAAATCGAACACTTATAGAACCGACACCGACATGTAAATCTGGATGAGCAGGCAAAGAAACGCGCTCAACGACGAGTAGAATTCGCGTAAGAACTCAGATTTAAAACATTATAATACTCTAATTTTAACATTTAGAAGTGAGAACGAATGTTTTTGGGTAGGAGATGTGGTTCAAAACTCTGAGCCGAATCTAGAAAAACGTGATGAACAGGTTTTGGAAACGGTACAAGTAAGTTTCAATGAAACTCTATCATTAGCCGATCAGATACAACACAATACTGAACGTCGAGATGATATTTTAAAAAGAATTTGCGAAACTCTGGATGTATTGGGACCCAAAGACCAATTAACTTTCCAGCTGGAAGTTTTGAAATGTTTCGAAGAAGCATTGAATTTAAATTGCGAAAGAAATCAATAACTTCGTTTTTAGACTCTGTTTAAATGAGTATTTATTTTTTATTTATTTTTCATGTAATAAACAAATTTGTTGTCAAATTTGAAATGCTGGATTTAATATTTTTAGCTTGAAGCATGCACTTTTTAGTTGAAAAATTACACAACAAAAAAATTAATATTAATATAATCAATAATCTGCTTGCATTTTGGTGTCATAGTGATTGCACACAGACTTTATTCGGCTCGAATTTGAATTTTTCACGTTTTCCACTTTTTTAAGTAAATGAATAAATTTTTCAAACATAATCATTAATTATTTTGAAAAAAAATCGCTATGGACCTATCCAGCAACTAAAAACGACGCCGATAATTACAAAAAATTCAATGCGGAAACGTGAAATAAATAAAAAATTTTTTTGTTATTTTGCACTTTTTCCATTGAATTTTTTGATATTTCTTGCATTTTATTCAGTTCTGGATAGGTCTATAACTGCTTTCAGGAGCACAATTTGAAAACATCTACTAATTTTACTTCGCTTCCTACAGTTCAAGTTCCACTGCTACAATTACCACGTTTCGATTATCCACTACAAACTAGAACTACGTGAGTTTTTACTTTTTAAAATTCCTACTTTGTGTTTTATGATTTTTTTTATAATGGATGAACATCCTGCATTTCTTCTCTGCCACCAACGGCATCGTGCTTCCCTACCCACTCCACCATTTCCACAGTGTTTCACATTTCTATGCGTCTCTTAGTCTCAAAGAAAATTGTGCGACATTGTCGCCATTGGTTTATTAGTAGAAAAACCCTTTCCATTGCTCACTTTATTTCTAAATTAGAAATGAACAATTTTCTCTTTTATTGGATTTTTTGTACATATTTTATTCTTAAAATGACATTTTTTTCAGAATGTCGTCGGACAAAAAACAAATTGAGCTAACAGTCTTGGTGCTGGATATTGAGAATAAAAGAGAATTTGGTGGTGTTGTAGTTACGGGTTATTCAAGAAGTTTCCTAGAATTGGTGCGCATTTTTGTCGAGGAAAATACGCTGTAAGTTTCTTATTCAAGTTTCTCGAGAAAATGCTAAAAATCTACAATTTTAGAGTATCAATCGGACAGAATTTGTATTATATTAAAGAAGGGCTAAACGATGGAATAGTGTACCCACAGGCTGGAAGTGTTAGAGCCGCCAACGTTGAAGATGTTAAACTTTCAAGCGGTAGAATATATGTGAGTTCAGTCAACTTTTATTGCTAAAATTTTAAGTTTTACTCCTTCAGGTTCCTGTAAGCGTTGCCATTCATAATGCAACAACCGCCTTTTCGGAATTTTACGGATTTATTGATATTTACAATTATGAGAGAAAAGAATGGCTAGAAGAGATTTATAACACAACAATAACTGTGTACGTTCGTTTAAAAAAATCATTTATTAAAAAAAAGATTTTCAGGCGACAAACCACAGATGAAAATTTGCCGATATTCGAAGCTTCTGAAAAGTTAATACCTTGCCCAAATATGGATCCAAAAGATAAAAAGCGAATTATCGAAGAATTGAAGAAATTTGAAGTGAAAATGAGGATAAATAATAGGCCCACAAACATGGGTCGTCCCGGATTTGAAACGTCTTTTAGAGAACGAGATGTTCCGAGTGTTTCGACGCGACGAAGGCAAAATTATGAACCAAGGAAAAGGTCTTACGAGGAAATACGCAAAATTGTGGTAATACACTATAACAGGCGATGAGTCATCAACACGAATACTGATATCAAGCCAAGTTTTAAAAAATACTTTAAAGGAGGACTTTACAGACCTAACGAATCTACCTGTGATATTAATGGAACTCGTACTTAATCCAAACCTGCTTCCAAAATGTTCTAAAAACACGTAGAAGGGGAGAAATCACGATTCAAAACAATGTCCTGACGGTTTCCACTGACGCAAGCTAGTCCTCGGGCGTTATTACACGAAGAAGCCAGAAGAAGCAAATACTCAAAAAAAAAACTGATTTAAATATTGTACATCAATGTTTCTGAATGTAATACGCAGAAACGGGAAACTCTTTATCCAACCTAACTAGGATTGAGTTCGAGTTATATTATTATTATATTCATTGGCTCTCAAAATTCCTCCTTTAAAAATCGTCACATCCAGTAAAATCAATTGAATCTTTAACTCGTAAAATAAAAAAAACGATACTCTTCTATTTACAGAAAAAACAGTACTACAATTGCCTCGTTGTCAGCAGATTTACGAATGATAAATCGTTTGGAATTGTCCACACTAAATTCGGCGCCGCAACTATGCTAGAAGTTAACGATCACGGCCCCAATAGTCAAGATCTTGACGTTGGAGATTGGTGTTCGGCTTCGTTAGAGTAAGAAAATTTTAAAAAGTTAAGAGCATTATTTTTCTTTCAGCGTTCAGAAAAGTGGCCGTTTGTCAATGACGAAGGTTAATTGTCGTGATTCTATTGGTAGAAACGCTCATGTTGTTGAAAATGGAATTATTTATGTGAGATTTTCATAAAAATATATTTTAGTGAAGTATTTCAACTGCAATTTTCAGCTTTTTGAAGAAATTGACCTTCGTGACAATGGAATGAAAAATTTTCGCGGATCAAATTCTCATTTCGTCATTGAGCGAACGAATAACGATTTGTTGAGGAATATTTTAGTTCCAGCGAAATTTCAGAAGTTTGATGGGTTGAGGTAATTTTTTATGAATTGTTTCAAAAAACAAAAAAATAATCATAATTTTCAGATTCGAGGCGAAGATAAAATATGTATTAGAGGCGAGAGATGACCTGTGCTGGGAGATAGTTGAAGTGATTGGAGAAATCCCAGATAAAGTGTCATATGTTTGTGCAATTCTATAGATACACTTAGTTTTTAAAAATTAATTTACAGACTAGCTGGGTTCAATCAACACCGGATTTACATCCGCATTTGTACTCATTTTTTCTTTAAAAAAAAAGAATAATTAATCGTTTTCAGAAATGGAATACCGTTAAATACACCAGAACGTCTCGTACATCATCCGGATGAAGTGGAAATAATTAACGACAGCTCTGATGACGAACCAGCATCCGCTAACGATTTGAAAAAAGGTACAGTTTTTCAAATTCCCGCCATTTTCGACCGAGGACTAGAATTGTATTATTGGGAAGTTAGTCCCTAGTAATGATCTTCGGAAGCCAGCGTGGAATTTCATTAATGAGTTTTGCACATGTCCTCGTAAGGGGTTTTTCTTGGTTCATAATTTTGCCTTCGTCGCGTCCGATTGGATGACCAATAGATTTTCGCAAAAATTAGCTATCACAAAATTGTTCAATACTCTCGCTGTGCTACAATTATTTTAATGCAATTTGCGGTACTTGGAGGCTTTCACAAAATAGTGTTCAAAAATAGGATTTTCTGAGAAAATTTTGTCTATCCATCCGGCATCCAGTAGTATTCAGCAATTGATTTTTGCCCAATTCAATTCAATTATCTTTTTCTGACTTCATTTTTTTTTTTTGCAATAATTTATTTATAGAATATTCGGATATGAAAGAAGATAAAAACCCCGGAAGGACACCACCATGGCAAGAAAAAGGCTTTTACAAGTATATTTCCTTGAATGAAGAAGTTTATCAACAAAACACATCTTCAGATATGAGCAAAATCCAATGAATATGGAATATCGTCCTGAGAGCCAAACGTCGAGAAGTTCACGAAATCCGCAAGACATAGGGTTTTTCGCGAATAAACTTAAAAGTGGAGATTTTATTCTTTTCTCTGATAAGCTTAAAGCATCGGTTTATTGCTCAAAAATTGTTGCTAGTAATGCACATCTTGGAGATTTGAGATATATTGAAACTATGCCCTTGTCTCAGATATTTAATGGATGTTATTATCAAGCTGAGGTTGCCAGTTAGTTTTTAAAACAATTTAAAAATCGTAATAATTTTCAGTTCGTTGCTCATCATGGTCCTGAATTAAGTAGTGATGTTAAAATAATCGGCGACTCTGCTCAATATTTAGCTGTAGTTAATTTACGCGATCCCCTGAAATTAAGCAGATTGGGATTTCCATTATATGAAAGTGACGTTGGAAAAGTGATGTTAACATTGCGCGTACGTTTAAAAAGGAGTTACTCCAAAACTTGATTATTTGCAGACAACCCTCGAATTTTATGAAGAACAAGATTACCGACACTTTCTAAAGGATTTTCATGGTAAACCGGGATCTGATAAAATGGCATGCTGGTGTAGTTTCGACTATGCTGAAGTGCCATTGGTTTGTGTTGATCGGAATTGCTATCCCGATGATCCTCAAGTTGTTCAAGCGTTTCATTGGCGAGTTTCACATATTTGTGGAACAATGCACGCTTATTCTATTCAAGAGAAGGCGATGAAAGACAGAAATGTAGGTGCATGATAACTAACCTTAGTAAATAAATTGTTTTATTACAGTTACATGAAAATCGAAAGACTTATGAAGAATATGACGACATAGCTCGACAGAAGGAATTAAATAGAAGGAATGGTGCATATGCTGGGAACGCCGGAGGTTCTGGAATGAATGATTACATGAGTGGAAGATCTTCATATAGCTCAGTCAGGCCGGATTCTTCGGCCTCGAATGTGCCACCGAATGCTCATTTTCCGCCACCAAATGTTCCTGTTCCACATTTACCGAATCCTGGTTTCAATGAATCTTTTAATGTAGAGTATAGTCCACTTATCGAGAAATTTAAATTTTCTAGGTACCACTGTCGCAAGGATATTCTAATACTAGCGACCATTATTCACATTCTGGTAGAGGAGGACCACAGGTTGATTTTTGGTTGCTTCCTGTTTTTAAAATTTTCTTTTCCAGCCACCGTATTCTAATGACTATCCATCAACTCGTCAAACGTCGTCCAATATGGTAGATCCGTTTTTTTTTTGAAAAGCTCTAAACGTCCCTTTTTAAGAATGACTCTCGAACACCAACGCAACACTCTCCAGTTGATAACAGAGCATTGCAAGATGAAATTAATGAATTGAAAATCGCTTTGGGAAAGTGCCGTGTGGAGTTGAAAAATGCGACGAAAATCGTTGGCGCGATCGGAGATGATAATGAAATTCGAGCCTGTATGAAGTCAAATAATTATGATTTGTATGATACATGTGAACGGTTTTTAAACAAAATTTATATTGAGGTGAGTTGAGGAGTCGGTGTCTTTGTTCAAACTTGAACCCGCTCTTCTTCGTCAATCCTGAGAACTGTTTTGCTAACAAGGGAAGTGCGCGAAGTCACCATCGCCAATCGAGTTGAGACCTATACCATTCGATAGAGCTTTAAATCTAGGTCTAGAATCCGTTTTAAAAGTCTGCCGGTTCTACCTGTGAGCCGGTGAAACATGGGCTCAAAGTTCCTTGAGTTGAAAAAGAGGCGAGTATATAAGCGCACCTGAACCCTCCTGCACCATGTGGCTGTGTGGTCAAGTGGGTTAAGCACTTGCCTATGAAAATCTTTTCCAAAAGTTCGATTCCAACCGGTTGGTAATTGTTTTGCATACTTTTTTCTTTTTGTTTTTTTTGTTTAAAAACGTATTAATAAAACAATTTTGAATGGAAATAGTAGTATAACGATTTTCCTCATGACATGATGGAGTTCCACAAGGTTCCCTTAATAATCATCGATGAAACATGATTTGAAAATTGACAAATGAATAACGATGAAAAATTATTAAAATGTGCACTAACTTGTAAATTGTTTTATTAATACGTTTTTAATCAAAAAAAAACAAAAAGAAAAAATAGGCAAAACAATTACCAACCGGTTGGAATCGAACTTTTGGAAAAGATTTTCATAGGCAAGTGCTTAACCCACTTGGCCACGCAGCCACATGTTGTAAGAGGGTTAAGGTGCGCTTATATACTCACCTCTTTTTCGAGGAACTTTGAGCCCATGTTTCACCGGCTCACAGGTAGAACCGGCAGACTTTTAAAACGGATTCTAGACCTAGATTTAAAGCTCTATCGAATGGTATAGGTCTCAACTCGATTGGCGATGGTGACTTCGCGCACTTCCCTTGTAAGTTCAATGATTGAATATTACTTTTATTATATTTCTAGGCGTACACCAAACATTTGCTTACAATATCAAATGAAACATTATTTGCCCAATGATATATATATATATATATTTTTAAATTATATTTTTTCAGAACCCAACGTGGCGACCAGTTTCTTCAAAATCAAGTGCCAACGGATCAAACCGTCATTAATTTTTTTTCTTAATCTCTGAATTTAAGCTCTGTTACCTTTTTTTTCAATTTTATTGTGTTACAGAGAGAGTATTTCATGTGGAGAGACTACAGGAACATATTCATTGCATGTCTGCGTCTTCAAGTTTTTCTTTTTCTCTTGCACTATCCTTTCTCAAAAATATTTGGGTTTTTTGTTTATTTTCATGTTTTCATTTGATCGTAGACGTAAATTACTTTTCCAAAGTTTAATAATGTGATTATAATCTCGTAAAATTTTGTCCTTTATTATGTTTTTCTTAACTTGTTCGTTTAAAGAAATTAAATCTGTAAATTTCTTTTGACTTCTGATTGCTCTCTACAGGCACAGTAGGCCTTTTAATATTTTTTTCTTTCTAAGAAACACTCGAAAATTCATTACTATTATTCAGATGGCTTCTAATAGCAATTACAGAGGTGGAAAGAATGTGAGAAGAGGAAGTCTGATTTCAAGAAATGTTATGAATAATAGAAGGGGCCCGCAGCAACTAGCGGAAAAGCCAAAAGAAGAATTACCGGCAAATGTGATGAAACTGTTGGCATCACTTGAGCAGGCTCAGGTTAGTAATATTTTTTACAAAAGTTATTGTTGTGTTCAATATACATAGGTGGACCACTAAATTCGCTGCTATGCTAATTATTTTGTATACAATACTAAACCTTCAAAAAATGCGTTTCAGCAAAAAACCAACACTTCTCAATCGTCATCAAGCACCGCAACATCGAGTTCAAATGTGAAAAAACCACTAACAACTACTAATAAAACTAATATTAATCATAATCAGGCTAGAACTAATCAAACTGTAAGTTTTAAGGCTTAAGTTTTAACGCTAACCTATAAAAAAAACATTTCAGACCGAAAGCAATAAAAACACTAAGAATCAAACGACAAACAAGAAAAAGCCACAACATCGAAAAAGTGTAGCGGCTCGGATGGAGCAACAGATGAAACAGACGTCAGCTAGTAACTCGGGAGCTTCTGTGAAAAAACAACATCAACCGTCTAATGATAATTATCGAATTCCGAAGATTCCGGAAGATGTGTTGGATGATCTTGAGTTTCGATTTATTAGTAACATGCCGGAAGCTGACGTAAGTTTTTCAAATTTGCCTTGAAAATATCTATCGATTTTTCTTTGAAACTTTTTGAGGTAAAAATGCACGTGACTGTAGAAAACCAAACTTACCTATTCAGTTTGAAAAAAAATTCAAAAAATACCGAGAAATTCAATGCAGGAATGACAGCGAAATGCCGAGAAATTGCAATTTCTAAGTATTTTTTGAACTGTAGTTTCTTCAAGACCCAAGCGATTAAGTAAATGTTTGTCTCTTTAAAATGGACTTATTCAGTTTGAAAAAATAGTTCCGAGAAATACCGTGAAATTGCAATTTCTCGGCATTTCTCTGCCATTTCTGCATTGAATTGATCGGTGCATTTCTCTGCCATTTCTGCATTGAATTGATCGGTGTATTTTTTTTCCAAGCTGAATTGATACATAAGTTGGCATCAGCGTCATGGGGCTAATCTTAATGTATACTGGAATATCTAATAATTTCTTTTACAGAAACACAAAACAGTGAGAATCTGCTTCCAAGTCGAATTAGCACACTGGTTCTATATCGATCACATTGTTGGAACAGGAGAGAGAAAGGATTGCCCGAATGTTGGACAGCGAGATTTCACAAAATTGTTATTTTCTCATTGTATAGAGTTGAAGCATCTTCGAAATCGCGTTGATGATGCGATTGCAGAATGGAGAGAATATAAAGCAACAGTCCCAACATATGGGGCGATTTTGATCGACGAATCGTTGGAAAATGTGCTTCTTGTACAATCATATTTTGCAAAGGGGAATAGTTGGGGATTTCCAAAAGGAAAAATTAATCAGAACGAGCCACCGAGAGAATGTGCAATCCGCGAGACTTGTGAAGAGACTGGATTTGATTTTGGAACCATTTCAGATAAGGAGAAACGAGTTCAGAAGTTTATCAATGATTCCATGATTCGATTGTATTTGGTACCAAACGTACCATCGGATTTCCCATTTGCGCCACAGACAAGGAAAGAGATTCGAAAGATTGAGTGGTTTAAGATCAATGATTTGCCGACTGAAAGAGGCGGATATGTAGAGCCGTATTTGAATGGATTCAATTTTTATATGGTTATACCATTTGTGAACGACATTCAGAAGTTTGCTGAGAAAGAAAAAGCGAAAAGAGCCAAGGTATATGTTTTTTTTAATTTTTTTGTTCATGTGTTTTCGCTCACTCGGTGATTATCAATATTGACCAAGAAAACTACGCACAAAATTAAGATAGCTTGATCGTGAGCTTCTATTATAAAAGAAATGCAAAAAAAAATTGGAATGAGGCACCCATGCTATTTAGAATCCTATAAAAAGATAAACATGAAAATTACTATCCGAAATGTTTTATTCTTCAATTTTTTCAGACACGTTCTCCGGCCCATGCAGCCCCCAGCAACGCCATCACAAAAACAGAAATGCCACCAGCACTTTTCCAACTGTTTCAACATGCGGGAAAACCAGCAGCGGCAGAAGCAACACCACCACCACCAAAACCAGCTCCACCACTGGACAAAAATTTCGAGAAAACACCGATTTTGAAGCGGCTGACGAGTGAAGAATTGTTCTCGAGTATAAAGAAGTCCAGGGAGCAGCATCAGGAACAAAACAGTGGCGAAATTTCTAGACCAACTCTACCTGATATGTCACCGTCGGTGAATGGACTTGATTCACTGGCAACGTTTGGAATATGCACGCCTTTGAGACCAGGCGCCAGTTTGAACCAGTTCAATCAAAATGTTAATGTTCTGCCAATGATGCTTGAAGAAGTTGAGCCGCCGAAACAGCAGGTCGTTCAAAAGTCAAATGCAACTAGGGATCTGTTTCATGAGATTGGTGGAAAGCTGGTGAAAGGAGAACAGTTAGGATTTGTGATGCCAGAGACGTTGCAAAACCCGGTGGTTATTGCGTCGAGTTCTTGTAGGTTTTCTCTTTTCTTCGTACTTAAATCAAGTAAAAGGCATTGATTTTTTTCAGTCAACCATCAAAAGAGGAATAGTACCGAAACATACCATGGATGGTTGGATAGTCAATTAGTTAATACTATCATGCACGCACCGAATCCGTCACTGTCCTCTTCTCCAGGCACACCAACAAACAGTAGTCGTTCGCTGGGACATTTGATCATCAAACCCATTCAACCACAACCAATTGTACCGCAAAAAGCAACGGCAACTGCGATGGGAAGCGCCGAGAAACCGCAAAGAAGTTCAAGAATCAGTTTGAGTGACAATTCGGCGTTTACGGCGATTAGCAGTGGTAGTGGCTCGAAACAGTCAACGCCGAAACCCACAGCACCACCGCCGATGACGGCTAGAGTTGAAAGTCGGGCTTCGACTATTACACCTACACAAGGATCCAGTTCTTCGTTGCAGCAACAAGAGCAAAATCAGCCACTGCCGAATATGTCGTTGTTTGATTCTATCATTTCGCCGGTGCCTAGTGGAATGCGATCAACGAATTGTGATTTTTTTTTGAAAGTTAAATAATTTGTTTGAAAAATTTTCAGGTGGCAGCACCTCTTCAATCAGTATTTCTGTAAATAATGAGGTGTCATTAATTAACAATTCGAAGAGTTCACTTCTCTCACCAGAGAATACATCAACCGTAACCGCTAAACTCGGATCAATTGTGATCAATATTCCATTGAGTACAGAATGGAAAAAACCAGTAAAAGTAGGATGGTGATGAATTGATTTTGTGAAAATGTATTCCTATTTCCAGGTCCCAATGGACACTATTATGCCCCCAACTGACGTCTGGGAGAGAGCGTTTTCAGTAGCAACATATTGAAGTTAATTTGGATTTTAAAAGAATTTATTATTATGATAATTCGCTTAATATTTTATCTTTAAGGTAGACTAATATATTCGCTATTTTTTAATTAACAATGCCGTCGTTTATCTAATGAATTTGTGACAAAAAACTGCGAAAGTCGACAAAAACAGGGTTTCCGGGAACTGTTAAATTAGTAAGGATTGTGTAGTGATCATCGTCTGGATACTCCCGATATATGATCTTAGGGTTGTGATTCTTCAAATCAAGATTTTGTTGATATATGACTGGAGACTCGAATTTACAGTTGGTACACAGAATTGGGAAATGTAGAGTTTTTAGAATATTGTAGTCACAGCTGAATTTGGATGCTTCGGGAAGGGTTAAACTGAAAACAGTTTTTTTTCGTAGATATTTAAAAAATTAAATTACCCTAGCTCTAAGCCATATTTGGAATCTGGCAACATGTCAAGCTTATAGATGCCGGCAATCATAAAGGCACCTTTGATCCGGGGATCGGAGATGGCGGTGATAACTGTAAGAAAAATAAGTTATATCGAGTCGGGAACTACCTACGACATAGCTTTCCGAAAAACTAGTGAAATAAGTTCGGAAATTGTCTAGCAACATTCATAATTTTTCAACATTCATAATTTCGACTTTACTTTTCTAATTTTTTCGATTTCTGGAATCCTTTTTCATGTGAAACTAAGAGTTTTCAGTATTCTTTTCAAGCATTCATTTTTTTTTTAAATTCAAATCTTGTCTATTCACCTTGAAACGTCAAATGCCCTCCTGTGGAGTGACCACCGATAACAACTGTTTTTGCTGATGAAAATTTTTCTAAGGAAAACTGAAAATTTTCAATTTTATAAGATTTAGAATGTTTTCCTAACTTTGACTCCTTTAACGGTTTCCTCAATGCACATTCCCAAAGGATGATCTTTGCTCCCAAGATCATAACCTACCGTCACTACAGTATACCCAAGAGAACTTGCCACATCATAAACTGCCAGACATTTTTTTCGGCTTCCAATCAGAAAATAACCACCGTGTATCATTATCAAAATTTTTGATGCATTCTGTGGACCCCAAATATCGATCTTTGTCAATTTTCCTATGATTATTATTTTTATTTTAACAGGGTGATTAAAGAAAACCATTTGCGTAGGGAATATCCTCCTGTTTTTCGATTTTAGAGTTTTTGAGATTTTCGTAAAGTTGGTCGTTGAATCGGTCAAAATCACCAAAAGAGGCTTCCGGGTTTTTGGAATGCAAGGAGCACGACAGTAGGGAGTTAATATCAGTCATTCATAGAGGGGAAACTTAAAAAAAAACAGGAATGGAAGTTTTATTGAATGAAATAAGCTGATTGATATGACTTTTTGAGTTTGTAAAACAAGAAATAAACAAGGTCTGGATTATAAGATATATTCAATATTTAATCAACACAAAAATAAATAATTTCAAATTGGTGATGAAATAACTAATTTTTGAAACTTTGGGGATAATGTTGCTTTTTTATTATCGGATTCAAGAACATTCCCAATGATCCAAGCGTGACGTCCGTCTAATTTTTCGAGTTCTTCAATGTAGCATGCTGCGCTCGACGCCGACATTGCGACGAGAAGACCTCCACTTGTTTCAGCAGATCGACCCTGGAAATATTAAGATCTTAGTCATCTCGATTTTTTACGCATGATAGATGTTACGCGCCTAAAGCAGATCATCGTTAATAGGGTAAAGCGAGTGGCACATAGTATTTAGTTTTTGAATTAAAAATGAAAATTTTCCAGATCTCGATTAAAACGTTCCGAAAAATTATCAAAAATTGTAAAGATCACGTTTAAAAGTTTTCGCGTCTATAAAAATCACCTCAGAATCTAATTTTGTAGTTAAAAATGCTAGTAATAAACCTGATACAACTTGAATCCCTCTCCTCCTGCAGCTATCATTTTATCAACAATCTCATCCATATATTCAATTATCGGTAATGTATCTATCAAAAATTCAACATTCTTTTTCTGAACCCTCGCTAAGTTTTCAGCATGTCCCAACAAGCCAAAGCCGGTGACATCGGTCGACGAATGTGCCTCATATTTGTGCAATAATTTCGCTGCATTTCTATTCAATCGACTCATCTGCTCACAAACTTGTTTGAAAGCCTTGTCGATTTTCTTCACATCTAGATCCAATTCTTGAATTTTTCCATTATTTTTCTTGATCCATTCGTATGCATTGACTGCAACTTGTCCACCAATCGGCTTAGTAAGCACAAGAACATCTCCAGGTTCTGCGCAATCAACTTTTATGATTTCCGAATCATGGGCTACTGAGGTTGCGACTCCGCCTAGAAGAAGCCAGGGACATCTAACTGTTTGACCACCGCGGATTTTGGTGTCTGCTTCGTCGGCAGCGTCCTTCAAATATTTTTTGAAATTTTTCAGAGAATTAGCGAACGAACTCTACCTTGAATCCTTGAATGAACAAGCGTACAATAATATCTCTTTCTGTTTCGTTCAAATCTACAGCGACACCTAATAACATGAGCATATTATCGCATTCTGAAACTCCCATTGCATAGAGATCAGAGAGTACGTTTGCACATGTGATTCGGCCCTAAAATGTTAATTTTTCAAAGTGTTTATTTTTTAAAATTAAATATCAGTTGTTATATGAAGTTGTCAAAATGAGAAAGATCAGTTAAAGATTTTGGTGGTCAATATTTTCGAGATCTTAATTCTAACTTACCATAATATATGGATCATCGACCAGTGGATAGAAAAAATCAGTGGTTTGAACCAATTTCAAGTCTTTGTGTCGGAGTGGAATAACACAACTGTCAAGTCCAATGTCTTTAAAAATTCGGAATTTTAGAAGTTGTTCAGTTTTTGTTCAGACCTACCAACTTCGCCTTCATTGATGACAAGGTCAGTTTTGAATGTTTCCAGAAGTTGGAGAAGAATCTACAAGTTGTGTTGTGGGTTACTGTGAAGTTCAATACCACATGAGAATTATTATCCCGACATTTAAAATGCTCAAAATTTATGATGTGATTTTAGCGCTAACGATTGAAGGAAGAGTCAAAGCCACATATATATGTAGTGTTTTTCACAACCTCTAAAGTTGAAAATAATTTTGAAAACTGTTTCAAAACGTGGAACATTCTGAAATTTGCAGAATTCTCTTACATCTCTCGGAATTTTACATCCACACCCCTTCATTGCAGTCAACTTGGTTAGCACAAAATCGTCATTGAGCCCATTTTTACCGGCGTCAAAACCCTCCAGAATACGCTCAACTCTGTCGATTGTCGCCATAATTGTCGCCTTTTCTTCCAACTTTTACTCTCGTCACTTGACTGAAAGGAAAATATGAGTTGCAGTGATGAGATGAGCTATTATAATATTTTGGTATAATTATATATGACGATTGTATACTAAAAATAATTAAGCGGCTAGAAAAACGGCACACAAAAAACTATTAAAAATTAAGTGAGCCTATTTTAATTATGATATCCGTATAAAAGGTGGCACTTACTTGAATATATTTCATTTTTAGCTTTTTTCAATGGTCTACCATATTTTTCATAAATGACTGTAAAAACAATCCTTTATTCAGCTGCTGGTCATTTGTTTTGAATTTTTGAACACGACTGTAAAAATTCATTTCATATTGAATTTCTAGGTACAAAACGAATATGAGGTCTGCCGTAGTTTTTTTCTTGGTTTCCATCCTTGTCAGCGCAATTTGGGCAGCACAAGACGTCGTTCTAGATCAAGAGTGAGTTTTAATTTCATTAATTGTATGAAAATTTCAGTTTTCAGAGAACCACCAGCAAGCTATTACAAACGCGCCAGTTTGTCCAACATGATGCGTATAGGAAAACGTGACTATTATTATTACAATCCTCAGCAAGAGGCACAAGGTGGAAATTTGGGAATGGCTTTAAGAGTTGGACGATAAATTTTATTCTTTTTTTTAATAAAGACCTTTTTATTGTCGTTTTTTTAATCGCAATGGTGGATTTTCTAAGTTTGACTTGAATTTTTGGGTTATTGGAATTATTGTATGATTTTTACAGAAAATTTCTCGTATTTTTCTGAATAAATGATAGAAATTGTTAATGAAGAGTTTGGTCAAAATGAGGAAAAAAGCATCTGAAATGGGTTGAAATTTTCAAAATATTAAAAAATGTACCATATCGGTAGAGCGCGCTTACCTCATTGTACTGTTCGCTTTTTCGTAAACATTCAAACCACGCATTGTGGGCGCACATTTAACCCGTCCTACATTATTTTGTCCTTTATCGATTTTGAGGAAAACAATTTAAAGTTGTTTAGAATAAATTTAGTCATTTATAACAGCTAAGAATTGTCGCAAATGATTTTTTTGTGTCATGTGTAAACATTACTCGTAGCATTAATGGCAGAAAAACCGCAGAATTTTGTGTCTTTTTTCATTTCCTTTTTCGTACACGAAAGAAAATTGATCAATAAAAATGCGCCTTTCTTTTCTTTAATTGTGAAAGTTTCAGAAAACAAAAACGTCGTTCTTAATAATCCTTACCTAGGAACTTCTTCCAATGGTTTGGGTCAAACCAGAGTATTTGATTCTGGCTCAATCGTTCTGGTGAGCGTCGCATTAATATCACAAGCCAAAAAATTCTTGTTTCAGGTCTTGCGAAAAATCCAATAAGTATTTCAAGCTTCAACGGAGAAAAGGGCATGGAACTCGTGGATTCTCATCGATTCTTGTCGCCACAATTGACTCAGTGTTTGACACCAGACCGCCGCCGTATCGATTAATTTATGATTTTGATAATGATGATGTACATATTTCTATAGGTAAAGTTCTTTTCAATAAAAATTAATAAATGTTCGTTAATAACAAAAATTTTAAAAATTTGGCGTAATCCTTAACACAATGAACATTTTCAACAAAATCTACTATAATTTCAGTCCTTGCCGTAGCAGTAGAATTGAAAGAAATTGAAGAACATTGGAATTTCATCGAAAACACAGTAATGGAGACAATCGAACCCCTGCAATTTGAAAAAGACGTTCGACGCTACGTTGTAACAAAAATTGAGAGTCTCGCGACGAATTGTGAAGAAGTTATTTCACCATATACCGAAGAATTGGACAGTGTTTCAACGAGATCATGTCTGGAGAGATTTCATAAGATTTTCTCCATTCCGCCAGATGAGAAACTTGTAAACTGTGAGTTTTTAAAAATGATAAACGTTGAAATTAAAAATTCAGACTATAAATGCTGCTTCTGGCGAGGAAAGGTGCCAAATCAAGGCGATTTGTTTTTGTCAGTAAATTTTTTGTGTTTTTACTCGTTTATTATGGGTAATGAGACGAAGATTAAGCTGAAGTGGACAGATATTATTGTAAGTTATTTTTCTTTATAGCTAAATTTTAAAAAAAGTCATTGGTTGTGAAAAATTCGTGATAATTGATATTTAAATTTCTATTATTGAAAAAAAAGAAATTCATCTATACATTTTCAAAAAAAAAGGATTTTCAGCGACTCGAAAGAATATCATCTCTAATCTTACCACAAAGTATTCTTGTCGTGACCAAAGAAGAAATCGAGTACAGTTTTTCAATGTTTTTGAATTTTGAAGAGACTTTTCAATTGGCGACACAGCTGGCGAACATTGCAATGAAACAGTGAGCTTTTTTCAAATAAAAACCCGAAATTATACTAATATTTTTTCAGATTAATAGAAGAAGAAGGATTTTGTGAAGATACTTCACTGAGAAGAAAGATGTTGATGGAAAGTGAGCAGAGAAGAACGACAAAAACAAAATCATCATTTTTGAAAAGGGATTTGGATGCCAGATATCGGAGTGATGCTTATAGGTTAGTTATTTAAAAACATCAAGTTTTTTTTGAAAAATTTATTGGAAGCCGACTAATCACCTTGGGAACAATCTGAATCTTTAAAAAATTATTTTAGAAGCTTTCTCAATTTTAAATTTTTTTTCTTATTGTCATGTAAAAAATTTTGTATCATTCATTTTTTACTGAAAGACAGCGCAACCGCTCGCAGGTGAAAAAACATGATTGAGGGGAGACATATTTTTTGGGTAGATCAAAATTAACTTGCTAACATTTTATGTTGACATAAGAGTAGTCTTTTATTGATATTAGACATAGTTTGACAGTTCTGAATAGCCACCCCCTTTTTTTTTTAATTTCAAGTCGAAGTTGCATCAGAAGTTTCAGTAAGATTCATTTCCTTGTTGTTATTACTGTTGGTATCCTCGCTTTCTGTCTGGACTTTTTCAATCTGTAATTTATATAATTCAAAATATTTTTTTGTTCTCCCAACTTCTATTTATTAATTACCTTCAGCTCTTTTCCATTAGTAGACCAATCAAAGGGAATATATTCAACAGAATATTCGCCAGTGAAAAACAATTTTTGTAAATTCATCTTTTTATCGGATTCATCATCATCCAATACGTCTAAAATCCATTGAAGGATTTTCTCAGTTGTACCTCCGAAATCATCGATGTACCATTTGAATGTCTTGCCCAAATGGATCGCATTTTTTTTCGTGTCGATTCGCAAAAATTTATCTCCATTTAAAAGAGTTGACTTAGCATTTTGACGTAGATCGGAATAGATTGTCTGAAATCAGATTTAGGAATGTTTTGGAAAAAAATTCGCATTGTAAATCTCAAAATGACAATTCTTATACTTTGCACATCGTACCTTTGTATGATACAATCGCAATGGTGGAGTTGTTTTGGATCCAGTGCAGAGCGAAAAATGAATCAATGGATCACAATTCGGTAGTGAAAGTGGTAAACGACGATCCACTTTTCCAAATGCTTTCCATAACATTCCAGGGCCTTTTCGGTTTGCTCGGAGAATACCATTTATAATTGAATGAAGAGCATATTTATGACCACTTATCGTGTAATATGTTTTATTGACAAGATTCTTGCGCTGCCAGATGCCTTGTGGTGGTCCGTGTTTTAAAGTGATGTGAATCAGCATAATATTGTAAATGTTGATGAAAAAGGTTAGACGATCCTCTATGGAAGAGTTATCAAAAGTTACGTTGTTAAGCTCTTTGGAGTACTGGAGATAGCGATTGAAATCATTATTACTTGAGAGTTTTTGGTAGATAATACTCTGAAAAAAATAGATTTGTTCTCTCGAATTTTCAGGGGTGAACTAGAGCTTTAAAAAACGTTATAAAATCAGACGAATTCTTTCTAGTATAGAAAATTCAATAGCATTTTGTAAATCTCATTTGTATAGTTTGTATATTGTATATGAGGGATGGGCGGGAAATTCCCCGGTTTTCCCAGTACCACGGAGGAAGATTTCCCTTCCCGAAAAGTTTCGGGAAATTTTAATAGAAAAAATCAAGAAAAACAAAAATCCGAAAAGATCAAGCTACAAAAATCAACGAAACTTTACTAAAATTTATTAATATGTCTTCCGAAGTCTAAAATAAGAAAACTTAACATTTTCTTTTTCTAAAACTCATTTCTGCGATTCTGAAAAATGTTTGTTTTATTTAAAATCTTGCGTTGATTCCTGTTTTATCCTTCAGTTTTTATCGTTGGATGTTTATTAACTCTGAAAACCTAGGAAAATCGACAAAATCAGGATAAACCAGTATTTGGAGTTAAAATATCGAAGTTTAATAATAAGCCACTTAATTTCATCAAAATTTAACGCATTTGATATATAAAAATTTAATTTGATTGGATTATTGTGAAAAGTCGATATTTAACTTCGCTTCCGATGTAGAACTTGTTCGCTATTTTTTTTTATGTATTGCGAAAAGTTCGAAAAAAAAACTTAATTCTTTTGAATAATAACTGTAGAACCTTGTTCATGTAATTTCTTTTCGAACTTCGAGAATCTTTCGAAATCCAGACTTCTTTTTCTGGAAAAAAAATATAGTGAAATTTTAAATGAAAAATATTTCAATTTGGACACCGGAAATGGAAATTTTTCGTACAAATATGTTACAACTCAAAAAAAAAATCCAAACCTTATTATCATCATCGCAAATGTCATCATAAACCGGTTTCAACAATTTGAGCAACATCTCATTACAATCACCAATTTCTATAGTTTTCTTTGGTTCGTCATCTGACGAACTTGGTGAAGCATTTAGCGGTTTATTCTCGTCATCCTCAATCAGTTGGTAGTATCGATCAGGACTGAAAGTCATTCCAGATTCTTTTGAAGTCTGTTGTCCGACGTGCCGATCGATAAGCTCTTGTCCGATTTCTAGGGCTACGCTACGTTCTGGAAATAGGGAAACGGTTGAGGAAATGTGTATACAAATACGAATGGTGGTTTTCTCGTCTCTTTTTTTTTATGTTGGTTGTATATGTAAACATTGTTAGAAATAGCAATCGTTTTCATAGTTGAAACGAAGCTTTACATATTTATTGGGTAACTATTAGCTTTTTGTGACTTTTCTTATTGAAAATAAAATAAAAATGCAAGCGATTAAGAAAGCAATTGAGAAACAAAATAACAACGTTTTCGTTCTTTTTGTTTGAGTATAAGTTCAATTTATAAGAGCTCTTTATGTATTTCTAAAAAAATTGATTTTTTCTTTATTTACCAAATCCGAAAGGCGCTGAAAATGGCTGAAAAATAGGACTCGCAATAGAATCGTCAAAGCACAAATCATTCCATTCGTTTGCTTCAGTGTCAGACTCGTATTCTAGATACCATTCGCTAGTTCCGTAATTTTGAAGATTTTGACTCCTTTCCAAAACTAATCGATGAATGCTGCTTGGGTTACTTGAGCTCGAATCAGAAGGCTCACGAATATTATTCAAAAATTGGGGACGGCGGTTCATGGCCATTTGCGGTCAGAAACAAGGGGGAACGATATTAATAAATGCAGTTTTTTAAGAAAAAAATGACTGAAGAATTAGAGAAACTAAAGATAGAAGATGATAGATATATCAACTAACCTTTCATCAAAGTTTTTTTGTTGTTGGAAATATATATTGTCAAGGACAATAAAAAAGGAAACATTGTTGTGTGTGTGTTTTTTTTTAGTAAAAGAACCTACTAATGCCTTTTTCTTTCATCAGCCAGTCGATCAATTGTTCGCCTTTGAAGGAATTTTTATAAGTGGTGTGGAAATTGATCTAAAACAGAAAACATTTGAAAAAAAATGTTTCGAAAAACAAACTGAAGAATTATGGAAATATCGAACAACGAACAATTCGAAAATAAAACGTACCCGATTATTTTTGATCAAATGCGCATTTTTCATGTCACGAACCAGTTTGACGTATTCGTCGGGCACCCAGACGGTGTCGTCTGGAAATTGAATCTTTTTAAAAATCTGTTTTCAGCTCTTGCTAGAAAAATATCTTAACCTTTACAGATTGATTCCCATTAGTTTGTAATTCAAACTGGTTAGCTCTATGTTTTTCATCACAGATAGTGTTCCAATTATTTTAAAACTATTACTGTTAATTACGAAATATGCATATTTTTAAAGGAGGGCTTTACGGAGATAATAAATGTACCTTACATGAAAATCGACTTCATTCACATTCCAAAACTCTTTTTAATTTTTTTCTAAAACCACCTAGAAGCCGAGAAAATGAGCTTCAAAACAATTTCCTAGAAAAAGTTTCCGCCCGGCCGAACTTTTTCTTATGAGGTTTTTTTGTGTTTCGTTAATAAATATTTATCAGAATACTTATATTAGGTCCTTTTTAATTTATTTTTCTTCTTTTTTTCGGATTTTTTTCACGTAATCATGCCCGCGGACTAGTTATCACCGGTGGACACCTTTTCTCGGTCATTGTTTTGATGCTCGATTTCTCCGATTCTAGGTGGTTTTAGAAAATTTTAAAAACTGATTTGGAATGAGTATTAAGTCTATTTTCATCCCAGACGCATTCAGTAGCTCCGTTAAGTCCTCCTTTAAAGTTTTAGATTCTCAAAACAAAAATGGAAAATGAAAATTTAACGAATTCTCGTCTCTATTCAACCTTTTTTATTGTTATTCTCAAGATCATAATCCTCATCGAATCCACCGATTGCATTCATTGGATTTGGAATGATTGGTCCTCCTGGTTTAACTTTTTCTCGTCGGACTAGATCGATTAAAGCTTCCCACTTGTTTTTTTCGCCAATCTATAAACAATTTTTCAATATAATAAGCAATTTTTCTCGCAATTGAGACATGAAATTTCATTATATGACTGTTTTTATGTTCTGAGCACACTTACCAATCGATCCAAATCCGTATCGGAACCAATAAAAATGTTATTGAAAAAAATCTGCGGGAGAACGTCAGTGCCAGTACGGTCGAAAATTTCCTGTGCGTGCTAAAAATTTAATTTTTTTTCATTTCGTTGGTCTGGAGAGAGGAGAATGGAAATAAATGAAAAAAAAAACGCTGACAGGGAACACATTTTTTGTTCATCGAAAGTTCATATTTTGTGAGTCAATTCCTTAGAGAAAGCTACGTGTCTCTTTTTTTCTGAAATTGGCACTCAATTTTAAGACATTTTGAGGGGCTGAAAATGTAGAAAATAAATCGCATGTTTTTAAATTGAAAAAAATCCTGTCTACCTTTGAAAAATAAGAATATGTAGTAAACCGGGGGTTTTGTACATTTCACAAAGTGTTTTAATTTGGAAATATATTCGTTGATATTCATGCTTGATTCTCATCATGCTTGATGGACAAAACATGTACTCGTTTTAGTAAAAACGTTTGAGATTTTAAGTTACCTGGGGAAACGAATCTAGCGACACGTCAGTGTAGGGAACTCGTTCGCGTTGGAGCATATCTCGACCCTTAGCACACCTAGAATTACCAACTTCGGTGTAAATGACAACTACACCGGCGAAATGTTGGGTATCTTCGAAAGATGAAGACGGTGAAGGGTTGGGAGTTTGAAGCATCTGGAAGTTAGAAAATAGTCTTTTTAATAGGAAAAAGAATAGTAGTTTAATGTGTTGCAATAGTAAGAAAAGTCGGAATTTTGGATAATTTCATCAAAAAATTGAAAATGGAGTTAAAAGACAACAAAAACAACCGTTGTTTAAAGACAAGGTGTCGTTTATTTTTATCCTCTATTAGGATAATTTTCACTGTAAAAATGAAAGGCAAAACTTTTAAAAGCCTTGTTATGAAATATATGTTGCATGTCATCGTTTGCAAAGGTTTAAACATGTTTTTAAAGATGGAACTGTAATCGATGACCTAGAAATAGTGGTTTAGTACCTATTTTTCGATGTTTTTCTTTAATTATAAGGTTAATATTCAAGGTGAAATATAAGTAAACAGAATAATCCGAAAATTTGTAGAAACACTGCCTGTAACCATTTTGAAAAATCCGGTTTTTTTCTCGTTGTTTCTTTGAAGTTTTGTCGAAAAAAAAGTATTTGGTGAATAAAATAACAACCCAAAAAGGTGATATTGATCTTTGAAATGTCTAATGACATGGTCAGGAGGTTAAAAAACTTGGTTGAGAAAAAAAAGAGGAGGACTATAAAAATGAAGTTCATGATGACGGGAACTGAGAGAAATATAGTTGAAGTTTTGAGGATATTGAAGAGATTAATGGAATGAAATGTTGATGTAATTCTTGAATTGGTTTTTGAAGAAAAAAATGATGAGGAGATAAGTTGAAGGTTTCTAGATGAGCAGAGTTCGGGAAAAGATTTAATTTTTAAAGTTTGTAAATAGAACCACAAATTGCCATATTTTGAATTTTATATTTCAAAAAACCTTTTTTTTCAAGAATTTTTTGCAAACTTTGATGTTCAAACAAAAGCTTTCATAACATTAGGTTTACATGCCATAAGTCAAATACAAAAAATTTCGAAATTGTGAATTAAGGTCACTGCGCGAAATTTTGGAAAATTAAATTAAGTTCTCTGCACATCTCGGAGAAGAGGGGGATCTCCCGGAAAGATACACTTCAAATTAAGATTTTACACTTAAGGCCACATAACAATTTCCATTCTGAAAACTAAAGTCAATGCACAGGATCGGACCACTTTGTGACCTGTGGTACAGGCAGTGAAACTGTCTCCCTAGCACCTATGATTGGGAACTTCACCCATTCGTCATAAATTGAGAATAATATAGAACAGTACTTGGAAATATGTATATTTACTTGGCAAAATCGGATTGTTTCCGATGACCTCAGATGTCAGAAAGGGCACAAATGAATGATTAGATCTTTCGAGAATTGTACTCACATTGAGATCTGAGATAAATCAACGGATATGTGTAGATTATTAACTATTTATTTACATATGTATAATTATACATTGAAAATCGCAGAAAGCATTATTTTTCGCTTCGTTGTGGAAAATTTATATTGAATCATTTTCTTTGAAATCAAAAACTATCTGCACAAACTTTTAAGAGATGGGTGGTTTCATAAGGAGATCGAAAAATCGTCTCAGCTTGAAAAAAAAAACGATTACTGTTCTATACAAAATAAGCTGTTCAGTAAACATAAAATCGGAACAGAAGGATCAAAAGTTCTCGAACTTACATTTCAAAAAATGTCTTCACGTCATAAATTAAGATGTTTCAGATGTCAATTCAATCTTCCATTAACCGAAAAGCTGGACGGAGACACCGATTGCCGACTGTTCACCCCTTATGATAGAAAACATATACATGGGAAAATGTTTGTTTCGCCGAATTTTGTGTGTTTTGCAAGTCGGGTAAGGATATTTTCTGAAATATTCTTTGACATATACCTTTCGTACGCTTCAAACGTATGATGAAAATTCAAATTAAATGTATCCCCTTCATATAATCCTTGATTTAAAACCATTAAAACTGTAAAACAAATTTCAGACCCCCAGAATTGTTTCAATTGTCATCCCATTAGTAGAAGTATCATCGGTAGAAGAATGCTCACCAGTTTCGTCGAGTCAAACTACACAGGGAATCCTTCTTTGTCTGAAAAACGGACCAACTGTCATCTTTTCGGCTGTGCCTGGAAGAGACAGAGTCATGTCGAAAATTGTGGTTTTCATGGAGAGAGGGAAGATCCAGAGAACAATGGACAAGGCGAAAGATGGAGCTAATCGGAGTCGTAGTGTGAGTTTTGGAAATTATTAAAAAACTTATATTTTTTTGTTTTTGTGCAATGGTCGAAATTGCGGAAATTATAACTTTGAAGAGGAGTAAAATGGCTACATATTAATATTAATGTTTAAAGACAACATGATCTGGAAGTGTTCATTTTTCAAAGTTTGAATCTTTAAACTTGGAATTTTCAGAAAATTGTATTTTAAATTATTTTCAGTCAACTTCGTCGTCATCTTCTTTCGATACAATCATTTGGGACTATCCGCTTATAGAAAAATATCCATTTGGCGTTGACACTAGCGAAAAATGCAAGCAAAAATGGACAAAGTATTTGAATGAATATGGCCATGGAGTATGCATGTATAGGACTGTTGAACTTCACAGACTTTTGCTCGAAGGTGTCCCTCTACAATTACGCGGTCAAATTTGGATGATTTGTTCTGGTGCTGCTGCTGAAATGTCGCTTAATCCTGGATATTATAAGGAATTGTTAGCAAAAAATCAAGGCGTTTTTAGTGTGGCTTTGGAAGAAATTGAGAGGGATTTGCATCGAAGTCTACCAGAACATCCCGCATTTCAGCAAGGGCCTGGAATTGACGCTCTTCGAAGAATACTAACAGCCTATGCGTTCAGAAATCCGAACATCGGATATTGTCAAGCGATGAATATTGTTGGATCGGTTTTGTTGTTGTTCACAAAGGAAGAGGAAGCGTTTTGGTTATTGGTAGCGATTTGTGAACGATTGCTACCGGATTATTACAATACTAAAGTTGTTGGGGCGTTGGTGGATCAAGGAGTGTTCTCGGAGTTGGTTGAAAAATTGCTCCCTTCGGTCGGAGCTCAATTAACTCGACTTGGGCTTGATGATATGGTCGCGTTATCGTGGTTTTTGACAGTTTTCCTGTCTGCTATCAAGTTTGATGCGGCGGTGCGGATTTTAGATTTGTTCTTTTTTGAAGGAGCAAGAGTATGTTTTAAAGTTCTTCGTGAAAAATACTGAAAAATTCCAGCTAATGTTCCAAGTGGCCCTAGAAATGCTTAAGCAGAATTCAAGCCTGATCTGCAATTGCAGCGATGACGGAGAGATCCTTATGAACTTGGCAAAATACACTGAAAGTATTTTTGAAGGAAATCGGGATACTTCAGAAGTGTAATGGTCACAAAATTCTGTTGATTTTTTTTTCAATCTTAAAATTACAGTGAAGAGCTAGATTCATCACTAAGCACGAGTATAATGGCAGATTTGGAAGAAGCCACAAGTTCAGTGATAAATTTTATGACACCGAGAACGATGAGCAAGTCTGAGGTTAAGGTAATCGAATAATCAAAATAATTTCCTCCAACCCCTATTTTTACTAGATTCCAATTGGTGAACTTTTGACCAAATCCTATCAAAACTTTGGCTACTGCTTCACAAATGAGCACATTGAATCCTTGAGGTTGAAAAATAGGCTAAAAGTTGTGCAAAATTTGGAAGATAATCAAATGAGAAGTATTATAAAAAGTATTGGAAAAGATTGTCGATTCACAAACGAGGAGCTGGAAGCACTTTATAATGTGGTGAAGGTAATTTTTTTCGTATATTTTTTATTAACTTATTATTATTATTATTACACTATACCCGAAGAATGTAGTAGATTTTTATCTGACGGCCTTATTTTGTCGAGACGGCACAAATGACACTTTTTAGTGGGAAACCATGCATTGTCCAATGGGTACCATTACATTTATAGACGAAATTATTAGATGAATCGTCGGTGGAAACGGCACCTGTTGATGGAGCGTGCACGTCGCAGAGATCGGAATCGTGCCATCTGAAAAGATTCATGATGTATATTTTTTAAAACTATAACAATTAAAGATAGATAATAGCCATTAACTATACCAGCTTTTCGGAAATGGAACGTTTTGTCTAAGATTCTAAGATTTAAGACATACATAGTAAAGGGGGTGTGGGAGAGCTAAAGTCAGAATTTTGGAATGCTAGAATCAATTTATAAACAAAATATTTTAAGTTAGATTCTTGTAATCAACTTTTTATAAAAATTTCGAAAAACCTTTTCTGAATGCTGTTCAGGAAACTAAAGACTCCGAACTCACTTGACCAGCATATTTGGCTGAGAACACGTAATAACTCTTGTGCATTCCTTCACGTCGTTCTGATCCTCAATTTTAACAGCATCTTGACGATCAAGGGTCATTGAGAAAAAGTTTGAGACTGATTCATAGTTTGCACAGATTTCTTTCATTTCCGAATGATTGTTCATCCAAATGCTAGGGCATGTTGAGCAAATATCTAAGAAAAATAAATTGGCCGTAGAAATATTTGTTTTTAATTACCTGTTTTTTCAACATTCAGTGCCTGGAACAAGTCATTATCATCCTTAACGGCATCACTGTCACTGATGTGATGATCTTGTTCGCTGACTTGATGCGAAGTGAATGTTATCGCCTTTTGATGATGCTTATGATGCTGACTTTCAGAAGATTCTGAATTTCTAGCTTCTCCAGAAGTTCCGGGTACATTCTTATATTCGTGACTGAATTGTTTGGATCGAGACTTGAAAGTTTTTGTTGATGATGCGGAATGGAATTGTTTTATATGGTTTTTGTAATCATTGGATCCTCGGTCGTGTCGAGAAAAAGCACGAGCATCAGATCGACTCAAAAATGTAAGAGACGCTCCTTCGTCATTGAAATTCCTATGGTTGTCATCATTGTTTTCCGAGCTTGAAGTAGTAGTACTTGAAGAGGAAACGGTGCTGGTGCTCGCAGAGCTAGTAGTTGAAGATGAAGAGTCGACAGATGCCGAGTCGACAGTATCATCATTGTTTTCCGAGATTGAAGTAGTACTTAAAGAGGAAACGGTGCTGGTGCTCGCAGAGCTAGTAGTTGACGATGCAGAGTCGACAGTACCGCCAGAACCCGAATCCTGACTACCCGATGAAATCGTATCATATTCATCAATAGACAAAGAACTCGCACTTATCCGAGCACCGTCTGCTGGAATTGTACGTAAACACGCAGAGATGGTCACTAGTAGTATACTGAGATACATTAGCGAATGAAGCATTGGGGAACCTTTTTTGGGAGGTCTTGAGAATGTTGCCTATGGATCAAGTGGGTCAGCTGCAATGAAAGCGAAATTCGGTTTTTTTCTTTTCGAATGTTCGTTTTGTCAGTTGATAAGGATGCCGGTTTTTATTGTTTTTGACTTGTGACAATTGTACTTCGCGTTTTCCTGAAAGAATTGGAGCAATATGGGCTAGATGGAAAGCTCATAAACGAGAACGTACTAGTAGAAAATAAAAAAAAACCTATTAATGCTTTTTAATGAGGCTGAGGAATAGTTTTTAAAAAACAAATCTATTTCTACGTCATTGTCTTTAAAACGGTTTAATCTTGTTTTTCAAAAGTTATTAAAAGATTCATAAATTGATTATAAGGTGTTAAAGGGGGACTGTACGAAAATTGTAAATATCATTCAGTCGATTCAGAATTTAATTCTATACACCGAAACAATAATGAAAAAAAAACTTAGCTGCCACTTTGGTAGTAACTTCTACATTATTGAGACTAGATTCCAAAGTTCGATTTTGGGTGCCATTATTTTTGCATTTCTAACTTCTTTTTTTCACTATCGTTTCCGTATATAAAATTGAATTTCAGATCGATTAAGAAACATTCATAACTTGCGTACTTTCTTTAATTATTTCAGTGCAAATAAATAGCTTTCGGAAAGTCTTCCTTCGAGAAAATTTGCAAAAAAATACCGCTTCAAAAAAGAAAGTTTCGTTTATTTAAAACTTTCGTCTTGGATGTTATTTTATAATACGTTTTTTCGGAAGTTTCCGAGTTCAATTACTAGTATGTTTTTACAAAAATTCTTCTGGTGGACGGAAGGACAGACAAACAAAAAAACTTTCCCGGAATGCTCTGTTATTAATAAGGATAGGTAGTCTTCCAAAAAAGCAATTGTTTCAAATAAAAAACTATGAAAAAAAAGAAAGACGGAATTTAGAGAAAAAATCTAGGCTAACGTGTTGAAATGATAATGGATTATACCTGCGCCTCTATTCTGTGCGGAAGAAGTTATCAGTCAGCGTCTCCGAAATGAAAGAAAGAACAATGGCGTATTCTGATGGAATTCCTCGAAATGTTTTGTTTTCTTTTTATGATCTTCTGCTATTTAGGGAGATAGAGGTTATTCGGGTTATTTGGTGAAAGGATATGAACGTTCAGATATCAATGACAGTTCAATTCTTGTTTTTTTTTTTCATTGAATTGGTCTGGTAAATGGGACTATTTTAGGGATGTTAAAGTCTGCGGAGTTTTTGTGTAAATTGGTTTTATAGAATTCCTAAAAAGGGTTTCACCTGACTGCACTTTTTCCTATGAGCATTTTGCCGGTTTTACGCTTTATTCCCAAAAAAGTCGAAAAAATAGCGGAAAACGATTCCTGGTTCATAATATGCCATAAAACAAAATATCTCATTTCAAAACTCAATATTTAACAGGAAGAACATCTTCTATCATGGCGTCATCGATTGGGAGTTTCAGCACGTGGAAAATTGGCAACTTTGACTGAAAGACCGCGACCGGACCCATGTGCACAGTCGCAATATCGATTAGATTATGACTTGTTTGCTGAAGTTTTCCCGAGATTGTTGCCGTGGCCAGTTACTGATGTTTTTGTGATTCGAGTTTTTAGAGTAAGATTATTTTTTGTTCGAATTTTGTTTTTGGTTTACTTTGAAAACGTTTTTATTTTCAGCTTCTAGATATCTCGGATAGTGGGCTGCTCACATTCCGAGACCTGGCAATCACATTATCAATTCTGCTAAGAGGTGAAGCCACCGACAAACTGGCATTGTTTTACAAATGTCATTTACCACCGGCGTTTAACATGTCAGATTTGGATGAGCTGGAATCTATGGCTGAAGATGAAGAAGGCTATTCAAGAAAACGGGATGAAGATGCGCCTGAAATTGCGATGGAAGCCACAACATTGCTGGGAACGCCGAAGAAGGACAATGTAAAAGCTAAGATTGTTAGCAGAGAGGTGAGTAGGAGCAGCTCATCGATTGAATTTATGAGAGATGGTTCGGATCATAATTTGGATGAGGGGTCTTTAAGGGTGAGTTTTTCACGTCTATAAATTTTTTAAACCCCGACTTTCAGACTCGTTGCAGTACCTCGAGCGCTGTTTTGATACCAAGTAACAACACTGAAGAAAAAGCATCCGATGCGGAATCATTAATTGATCTAATTGCGTCTAGATCAATTGGATCGATTCCATCAGAAAATGGTAATGATAGAATTCATGTAGCGGATATGGCGAGTGAAGAGTCTTATTCAGTTGTGGACGAATCGATCGAGAAAATGAAAAAGTTGAGGATTAAGACATTATCGTCGCCAGATTCAACATCAACTCGAATGGAGATTAAAATGTTGCCGGTGATGAGCCAGATACAATTTATTCAGTTGTGGAAGACGTTTTATGATTTGTTGAGTGGGAAGGAGACTGAAAACAAGATTTTCCATTCTTTGGCGGTCACTGGAACGCTTCTTTTGCAGCTGGGCGAAACGCATAAAGAATTACAAGCGAAGCTGGAAGCACAGATTGCGGATGCAATGCGGGAGGAGCCGTTAGTTGATATGGAGTTGGATAAGGTGTGGAAGCCCTAGATGTTTTTTACCTTAAAATGTATTTTTTCAGACAATTGAAAAAGACGAAGAAGATGACGAGTTTGAAGAGGATAGAGTAGTTGATCCGATTGAGGAGCAGAGGAAAAGGATTGGAGATATGAAAACTTGGTGGGTCTATTTTTTTTTACTTTTTGAAACCTTTACAAATCAAACCATTTCCAGCCTTTCCGACGATGAATGGCAGGTAAATCTTGAACAAATCCTAGCGTCAGTTTTGGCTGAAAGTCCTCTTGCCGACTTTTTTGAAACCAAATACTCACTTGATCAATTGATTAAAAAGTATTATAAAAGTCGATTCGCAGAGAAAAGATAACATTGGCGGGTGTTACCGCCAAGCTGTATTTTTGTTGTAATAATTGACATAATTTTGTATATTTTCTTTTACTAATTTTTGTATTTTTCAGTTGTAAAATGGGATATACGGACATGTATTTATCATACATATGGTAGTTTTTGTGATAGAAAATTCATAAATTGTGTTTTTAAAACAATTTTGGTGTAAAAAAATTAAAATATTTACGTTTTGTTTCATTCGCATGTAAATTGGGAGGTGTGTGTCCACATAAGGTAACAACACTTCCTTAGTAATCCCTTTCATTTCTCAACTCTTTTGCAATATGTGTTTGTTCTTTCTTTTTTTTAAACCGATCCAAATGTGCCGTGACGGTTATTGAGTTACAATAATTGGTAAGCATTACCGTAACCCTTAGATATTAATGTTCAATGGGTCGTGAAAAATGTTCGCGGTGGTGTATAAAAGTTTTGCATTGTTGTTTTTTTTTATTTCAACTTCAAAAAGTGCGGTAAATGGTTTATGACGACGACGTCGATATTGTTGGATGCATTTTTCGAAGGTGTTTTTTGAGGTCGAAGTTGCGGCAAAATCCTTTTTTGCACTGCGGACACGTGAATGGTTTATGTTGTTCGTGTGTGAACATGTGAAAGGCTAGGTTGTAGGACTGGTGGAAAGCCTGGAATTAACAATAAATTAAAATCGTAATTACACAGCTGTTTAAGTTTTCATAAACAGTTTATTATTCCCCCCCCCCTTTTTTTGTTTTTCATTGTGAGTGGAGTCATTTTTTCTTAATCGACGCTGCATATTTAGAAAAAGTAAAAAAGATAGCCCTTATGGCTTCTGAAAGTTGATCCAAAACATCTAACCTTATCACAAATATGACATGAATACTTCTTGACATCTTCATGTGTCAATCTATGATTTTTATAATTTCCATTTTGATGGAATCCTTTTCCGCAAATCTCACACACAAATGGTTTGTAGCCTGAAACATTGATTGAAAAATTAAATTCAAATTTCAGCTGTTTTCAAACCTTGATGTATTCTGACGTGTGTGTTTAGCGTTGATGAGCGGTTAAAGCATTTTCCGCATGTTTTACACTGAAAATTAATTTTCTAGAGTTTCGAATACAATTAAATTCATAGGAAATTATGCACTTTAAAGGCAGATTGTCAGTTAACACGATCCAAAATCTAGGCAAAAATTCGAACTCTCCGCAGAACTCTCCAAACTCTCCGCAGGAGGGGCGGAGCCATAGGCGAAGGCTTATGCCTCCGGCATGACACACGATCCAAATTCAAGGCAAAAAATCAAAATTCGAATGGGATCCCAGGTGGTCCAAAGAACAATGCCAATATGTAGCCACATTCAAATAATTGTGTTTCGCGCCAATGCCGACCGCGTTGCACGGACACCGACCGCGTCGCACGGACACGCGGCAATTCAAAATTTTATTTTTTCAACTTTGAACCACTACTGTGACGCGTGTATTTATCGGTGTGATTTCGCATAAATTGCATTGTACTAATTAGAGTACGCTCTAATTTTTGAAACTAAGACCAGGTAGGGTCAAATTAACTGAACAGCTGTCTTTAAGCTGAATTCTTTTGATTGAGACGGTTCGCTTATTTTGACCAACGTTTTTGATTTTTTCAAAAACAGGAATTTCTATAAAATTGAATTATTTTAACATTCTGCTATTTTTTCAAACCGAAACCCATTTTCTTCAGCACTTTCACTCCTCATAAATTTTCCCTCTTTGAGATTACAGTAACCCTGACAACAAAAGAAGCGAATGTGGTTGATTTTTAATCGGATTTCTACTCATTTTCCAAAAATGGGCCACCAACCATATCTTGTATATTAATCCTTTTAAGGACTTATTGACACTTTTTCTGACAAAAAAAGAAAATTTTCAAAATATATCGCTTACAGTACCATATGTGGCTTATTGTCGGTGTGGATGATTTTATGTCGGCATAGGGTTGACGCTTGGCGAAAGGCTTTTCCGCAGACCTAAATAAAAAATAAGAGTAGTTGGATGTTGAGAGTGTACTTTACTTAGATATTTCCCTGAATTTCCTTAAAGACAGTGGTTCAGTTAATTTTACCCTGTCTGATTCAGTTTCAGCAATTCGAGGTTTCACTCATTATTACAATGCAATTTATACAAAAGCACATTGAAAAATGAGAGCAAACAATTACAATAAGTAATAGTTACAGTTTTTTTTTTCGAAAGAGTTTTTGGATTGTCCAGAAAATATATTGAATTCCAACGAGTTTATTTTTAAGAACGTCGAACTACTATTTTCTAAGGAACTGATCTTAAGTTACTTTTCTTCCTAACTTTTTATAAGTTACGGTTTGTTGTAATGTTTTTTTAAGTGGGCTTTTTTGAAGTGTGTTATCGTTGTGAATTTTGTCATAAAAACCATATATAACTTTAATTAATTGCGTAAAGTGAAATATTTACGACAATTTTGATAGTTGGCTATTACGGGCTACACGAATCATTTCTTCCAAATTAATATTTTTCTTTAAGTTAGCAAAAACGTTACAAATAAAAAATTAAGAGCTAATATAAAACTTATTAAAACCCTTTGAACCTCGAATTCGGCTTTCGTTGGAAATTTTATCGTTGAAAACATCACTAGGGAATATAAATAACGTTGTAATCGAGTAATTTTGTTTTGACAACATCAACCGTAGAGGGTTGTAGACAAGAAAAATTGGAGAGCAATATTAAAAAACCAACCTTGCAAATAAATGGTCTTTCTCCGGTATGTACAGGCATATGACGAGTCAAGTTGTAATGAGCATTAAATTGCTTACCACATATTTCACAGTTGTGTTTCTTTCTATCATCGCCTGGGTAATTTTTTTAATTGAAAGTATATTTGGTTTCTTAAAGACAGTGTCACATTAAATACCTGCATCGCTAGACGTCTCTGAATTGATCGAGTCATCAGATGAAAAGTGGTTGAAATTCTTGCCAATTTCCAAATTTGAATTTTTTGTAGAATTAGTCGATGTGGCGGATAGAAGAACATCGATTGAAAATTTGAGCATTCTTCTCTGATAAATTGCAAAATGTACAAAATTTTCGGTACGTCTTTTCTTGTTGGGCGGTCTTCAGAGGAGGTGTGGCGTTATTTCTAATACAGTAATACATACCGACATTGGCGGTTTTGTCGCTGTTGAAATATGAAATAAGTTGTTGGAGGTCGGCAACTGGTTTGTTTTCTATCTTCAAATGTTTTGAGAGTTATTTTTCTGGCTGAAAGCGAGATCCATTGAATTTAATTATTTTAACTTAAAATTAATAATTTCTTTTTACAAAATCAGGCAATGTTGAAATGTTGAAAGTTAGATATATTTTGCAGGAATTGCTGTAAAAACTGCTAAGCAGCAGTTTGGGCATGTTTTTTTCAAGCTCAATATTTCTGTATAAAATTTATATTCTTAGTCAGTGTGACAAGTTTCAGCTAGCGTCATCAATAGTTTTCCGAACCCCAGTTTTTCAAACTTCAATAAAACGTCGAATTTTTGAGTTGAAGTCAAGTTACCTCGTTAATAATTTTATAATTAAAGACTCATCGCGAATAATTTGATATTTTATTTGTTTTAATGTTGATACAAAAAACACCGACAAATTAGAAATATAAAATTATTTTTCCACCGGATCACAAAGTTCTTTTCCAATTTTGACCAATTGATTAGCCCAGGTCCTTTGATTAAGCGGTCCGAGTCCGTGAGTGTGCTGAAGGAAATGATGATTTAAACTTTTGAAACATTTCTTACCGATGAATAGATTCCCATTAGACGATCCAACTCCTCATTTTCAGATTTCAGTTCTCCAATTCCTGTTAAAGGTGGCTGGCAAGAATCCATCGCACGGATCAAATGAGGTAGAAATTCCCTGAAATAAAGAAATGAATGCAAATTTCTAAATATCGATTAAACTTACATAAAATGTTGAGCATCTTTTACAATCTCGTTCTGCTCTTCAACACTTTTAGCATCATTTACAATATGTCGAGCAATATCCTGAACCGGATAAGATTGTTCAGTTATTTTATCCAAATCCTGGAAAATTGTGAACATTTCCCCTTCCGACAGTCCTGTTATCGAGTTGGCCTGTGTTCCCCGCCGACGGCAAAGGTCCATATCCATTCCATGTTGCTTCATCTTTTGACGCATTTCTTCACCACCGTTTCGTGTTTTTGAACGGCGGAGAAGGCCGGCAAGAGAGGAGCTGTTCATACATTCTGGAGCTCCCATTCGACGGTTTACCTCGTCACAAGAGACCTGAAAGATGCATTTAGTGCGTGTTTTGCTATTGTTTAAAATGCACACAATAAAAAACTTTACATCGTAAAGGCAGTGTATCACTTAATTTTAAACCACTTTCGTACAAACAAATGAGACGTTTTTTTCAGTTTGTTAGAGACAATTTGCAGAACTCACCATATACTTAGTCTGATTCCCCATCATCGCCATTCTTCCACTTATCGATTCGAATTCGGTGGTTCTTACGTATTTCAACTTCGAAGGAAGTTCACTCTTATTGCTTTCATCTTGGAGTTTACGTTTGATTGGCTTTGATTCCACTGACTTTGATTTAGATAACTTTGTCATTTCTAAAAGTTATATTATTATTTTTTAATGAAGAATAGAAAAAAACAGCTACGGTAAAAACAAGACAAAAATAGAATAATGAGAAGGTGCTGGTGATTACAGGTAGGCGTAGGTGAGAGAAATAAAGAAAAAAACGCGCCAAAATATGTATATTTACCACTTGGATTTCACACATTTATGATGGTCATGTTTTGATTGGCATGGTGTAGGTTCTTTTGAAAAAAAGGACGTTATTATAGAAAGTTGAATATGATTTACAACCGTAATATGTTTTTGTGTATTAATTGCAGTAACTTTTTTCCGTGAACTTAATAAATATCTGAATTTCAAATGATACGAGGAGTATAGTGTGCCATCCAAGTTTTGTGATCCTCGATTGAAACTACTAGTCAATTTGTGATTTTTCGTTGTTTTTTTCAAATGTTTATCAATAATTTTCTCAAAATCTTCTTCCTCCAAAGTCTTCCAGAAAATGTTATTTGAATCGGTTGAAATTGATTGGTGCAAGATGGAACTGTGCCTTACAAGGTTTTGAGAGGTTTGACTATGATGAACTGAACATCAGACGCATCATTGAAAAGATCCAGATTTTGAACTGTTTTCCAAATAATATTATTTTCCACATGTTGCAGAAATTAACATAACAATACTCTTCTCATTCTAAAATATACGTTCCTCTGCTCCCCTTTTTTCTCTAATTCCTCTAGAGAAATTGTCAAGTTTTTCGTTCACTGATCTGTGGACACTATTACACATAAGTCTGCCAAGGCTCATTCTGAAGAATCTGTTTATTTTTGGCGAATCTGATTTAATTATCGGTTTATAAACGTCCTTTTATGTATTCTTCAAGTTTCACGGGATCTACCGTCTCAGTTAGATCATGTTCTAGCGACACGACGATCTCAAATTGGAGGTTTAGACAGGTAAGAATTATGGTTACTGAAACAATTCCTAATTGTTCGAATTTATCTAGAAAAATTGCACTCCAATGCGAAAACGTTCCAAGTGATTCGAATTTCCACCATTTTTTAGGCACGTGAGCATTAGAGGGCGCATTTTTTCTAGACAGTAATTTTCGAAATAATTCTTTTTTTTTTGGGATATGTAGAAGCCTTTACTTTTAAAAATCGAATACAAAGCCCGTCAGGTATTTTTAAAAAATTGGAAGTTTTCTTCTCCTTAAAATGAAAAAAATTTCTGTATATAAACTTGGTCTAAAGGTTAAAATAAAAAATCTATTTATTTTTCTTCAGGTAAAATAGTTGTTTCTGTTCATTTTTCCGAGATTTTCTTTCAAAAATAACAACGAAACGTGTATCTCGACATCGAAACATTTAAAAAAAAAAGTCATTTCTAAACTTTCAGTTTCCTTCCCTAAATCAGCGAACTCGTCGTACACGTAAGAAGAGGTCGCCATTTGTAAGCAAACACGCTCCACAGAACAAACATCCAACGGTTCGTTTTTCACTAATTTCTCTTTATTTTACTTGTTTTCCGACAATTTAAAGGCAATTTTTCCAGATGTCGTTGTTCCGCAACTTTTTCGGCGGTGTGGCGACGGAAACCGACGACGAGAATGGTGCGGATCTGGTGGAAGTTTTTGTTGAGAGGGTGGAGACTTGTAGCGCACCAGAGGATCGAAAGGATGCGTTGAAAGGCTTGAGAGGAATGGCAAAGGTTTGAATTTTAAACAAATATATATTATTTTATTTTCTTCCAATATTTAATTTTTCAGAAATACCGTTTAGCAGTCGGTACAATGGGTATGAATGCCTATCTCGAAGTTTTGGAAAAAGATAGAATGAATACTGACGCAATGACCATTGTTTTGGATATCATGACAGCTGTACTTTCGTCAGAAGATGAAAGTGTAGAGGATGATGAACTCGGTGAACGTCTGGCTGAGATGATGATCAAGAGAAATGGATTCATTCCGTCGGTTTTGGCGGCTGTGGAGCAGACCGATTTCGGGGTTAGAAGGTAAAAATATATATTATCTTTTCCTTCGTCATTATAATTAAAATTTCTCTTTCGTAGTCGTTTAACAGGGAGTTATTTACAAAGATTTATTAGAAAGTGCTTTGGGTATAGCGGAATGCGGTGTTCCTCCTCCGAGACATTTGGCACACACCTCCATTTAAAGGGACTCTTTACTGAATTTGGGTTTCAATTCCATTTTCATCTTCTTCACAGTATTTGAAAACCTGTAGAAGCAAAAAAATTTATCGAAATTTCCGTTTCTAGTACACTAAAAAAGCACATTTACCGGGTAAGGCGGGGAATGGCCTAACCGCCTGTCGCGCGCGAATGTGAGTGTTTGAAATTGTTCGGCCATTCGCCGCCTTATCCTGTTAATGTGCTTTTTCGTGTACCAGAAAAGGAAATTTCGCAAACATATTTTTCTTGTATAGGTTTTCAAATATCAAGAAGAAGATGAAAATGAAATAGAAACCCAAAAACAGTAAAGAATCCCTTTAAACGTGCAGAGAGAAATTTAAACAATTTTGAAAAACGGCAAAGACGTCCAATCTTAACAATCCAGTTTGATCTAAAAACATAGAATTTTAAGATAAAATAGTGCTTTAAATATTAATCAATTTTTTTCAGATCTGCTGTACAACTGATCACATCCCTTCTCCGTCACCGTGGTCCAGAAGTACAAAACAGCGTGATGGGCCAACCTCGAGGTGTTGCCCAATTGGTTGATATTGTACATGACCATCGAGAGATTATGAGAAATGAAGCGATTTTGATGTTGTGTGAGCTTAGTCGATCCAATTCTCAAATTCAGCAAATTCTCGCATACGACAATCTTTATAATTTATTGTTGGATGTGATCGAAACTGAACCTTTGGACAGCATTGTGATTGAGGATTCTTTGTTTGTGATTTTGAACTTGTTGAGAAAGCATTCGATGAACCAGCAGTTGTTCCGCGAAAATAAGTAGGTTTTTTTTTTAATTTTCAAAAGTTTTACAAAAACTTATTTTTCTCAAAATATTTAGAAACTTTTCAGCCTGATCACTCGACTTGCTCAAATTTTGCACACGTTCTTATATGGCCATGAGGAAGAAGGTCAGGAAGAAGAGCTGGAAAGTGCAGAATGGGCTAAACAGCGAACGGCAAATGTGATTTTCTTACTGCAAATAATTCGAGCATTGGTTAGTCCCGATAATTCAAGTCTGAATACACATGCGGCACAGAAGATGCTAAATCAGACAAGTAAGGAAAATAATTTGAAAAATTCTTTTTATTAAGTATTCTCCTTAGACGTTCTCCAAAAAGCCAAAAATGGAATTTTCGTTGTTTTTTATTCTCTAAAAATCTGACAGCCAAAAATCTAAATCAAACCCTTTAATTTCAAGTTTTTTAAAATGTTAAACAATATCCTTCAAATATATTTTATCTTGAACTTCATATTTTTTCCTCTCAAAGTTGAAGTATGAGAATATGGGGGATTGTAAACACTTTATTTAAAAACATTCAATTCCAGAAATCTTGGCCGAACTCTGCCGAGTTCTTCTTTCCGAAATCGGTGCGTCTGTCGAAATCCTAACCGAATCGATAATTGTAGTGGCGGAAGCAATTCGTGGAAACTACACAAATCAGGAATATTTTGCAAGTACCGCTCTTTTGAACGGTGAAGAATCTCGATCTTCCCTACTGGTTCTTTTGCTGTCAATGACCGCTGAAAAGCAGCCATTTAAGCTCAGATGCGCGGTTTTCTATTGTTTCTTGTCGTATTTGTTTGATAATGAGTTTGGAAAGACGAGAATTGTGGAAACTTTGTTGCCGCAGAAATTGGCTGACGGATCTTTGACGACTGGGGCATTGATTTGTCAGGTATTTTTTAAAAAAAAAATTTCAATCAACTATTCTCGAATATTCAGGCTATTTCATCTTCTGAATCGGTTCAAGCTTGGTTTGGATGTGTTACTTTGATGCACTGCTTGTATCAAGTGGATCATTTAAGGTAAATTTTAGGTCTGAAAAGGGGCTAAAAATTTAATTGAAATTGAGTTTTTACAAATTTTTTCAAGTTTTTCGTGAAAAAAAATTGAAAAAACTTTCGACAAACACCCCAGGTTAAAAAATAAGATGCTTAAAACATTTAAATTTAATTCATAACCTTTTTCTTATAAGTCTAAAAACGCATGCTCCCAAATAATGAGATAATGAATTCGAAACTTCAAAACTTCAAAAAAACGTTCACAAATACGAAATGATTTCAAAATTTTCAGCGAACAACTACTTCGTGTTCAACTGACTGTTGTTACAGACGAACCACCGATTTCCCTACTTAGTCATTGTGCACAATTATTGGTTTCTATGGGAAATCGACGTCCCCAAATGCGCGCCGGAATCTTGATGCTCCTTGGAGTCTGGCTCGAGAATTGTCCGGCAGCAGTGTCAATTTTTATGGAAAATGAGGAGTATTTGCAGTATTTGACATCACACATTGGTAATTTTTTAAACTCAACTTTGAGGCGGCATACCTGGCGCCTAGGTGCCCGTTTGCAGAAAATGAAAACAGTGTCACAAACAGCAAGCGGAGTTTTAATCTTCAATCAGTTTATGATTCGAAATCAAAAATTTGAACTTTTTCAGTCGATGAATGTGGTGAGGGAACTGAAAGTGAACAGCAAGCTCTACGTGGTCTAATGGCCTTTGTGCTCCTATCTTGCTTGAAAAATCTACAAGACAAAGATACTCGTTCATCGATGGAAGCATTGATTGAAAGAAGAGTTGGAAAGGAAGTTGTACTTTCAGCATTGGAGGGTCTGTCAAGAACCGAGCAATTTGTGAGAGCCGCACAGAAACCTCAACCAATGGCAAAGGCGCCGAATGAACTGTTTCTTGATTTTTATTTTGTGAAAGTTTTCAAGTCGTTGGAAGGAGGATTGGTTAAGCAGTTGAGACCAAATGGGGAATATAATGGAACAACGAATAATGATAGTATTATACAGTCGTTTAAGGTAGATTTAAAAAAAAATTAAAACCTAACGAAATGGAGTTGAAATACTTTAGGAATTGATCAAAAGACAGGACGAAGAAATTTCAATTTTGAAACAAGAAGCAAAAAAATCGACAGCTGAGTTTGAAAAATTGAAAAACGAAGCAAACAGAGGAAATCTTGAGCAAGAAGTTGAGGAATTGAGAAGGAAATTAGAAGAACATTCAGCGGTGAAAACCCAATGTGAGATTTTGAACGGGCAGTTACAAGAAGCGCAAAGATTAACGCAGCAATGGTACACAGAGGCGGAGAGGTATAAACAATGGGCACAACAGTGGCAGACATATCAATTGGGACAATTGCCGAATGCGGCGGAAGTTGGGGTACATCAGTTGCAGCAGCAGGTTGGAGAGTTGGAACAGCAGTTAGGCTATGGTTATCAAGCATTTGAGCAGCAGTCACAGACGGTAAAATTTTTAAAAATTTGCAATTATAGAAAAAAAACTGAAATTAAGTGATTTGAAACTAGAAATTCTTGAAATTTGAAAAACTGAAAATACGAAATTTATATTTATAAATTTTCCTTATAAAAATTCTGAATTTTTACAGATTCTCCACTATACATCTGAAAATGCGCAGTTGAGAGAAAAATTGGAAAAGACTGAATACTCGTTAACTGATGCTAATAGGAAATTAGCGTTGGAGGAAGAGGAAAGCAAAAGAAAGGAACAGGAAAATTTGATAAATGGGAATGAATATGGGGTTAGTTTTTTTAAAGTTCCAGGAAACTGAAAATTCTGATTGTTTTTCACGCTTCTGGAAGTTGTTCGTGAGTTTCTTTTCAAATTTCAGTTTACTTCTCCTTATGTGATTTTTTAGTTTTCTACATTTTTATTTCATTTAGTTATTATTCATGAGTTTCAAACGGTTTTCGGAAGTTAAATGTTTTTAGCATTATTGCGATAATGATTTTTTATAAACATAAATCATTTTTAGAAATCGTCGTCAACGTCGTCTTCCCCTGGTGAAGAATTGGCAAAACTTAAGCAGGAACAAGAGGAATTGCTAATGTTACTCGCCGATCAACACAATAAAATGTCGACGTATCGTCGAAATTTGAAATCACTTGGACAACCGGTCACCGATGATGAAGATGAGTGAGCGAGTGCGGATCCAGTCGAAAAATAAAAAAAAATGGTAGAACGTTTCTACTGAAATTAAAATTTAAGAGAAATGGGTATTGTTAGGGATTATTATTTGTTTGTTTGTTGTTTTTTCTAATGGGCCTGAAAACCTGCACATTTTCAGAATATTTATTAAAGTGTAATTAAGAAAATGTGAATAATTAAATTATTGTCATTGAAGATTATGTAATTCCACCGCTGTGATGTATGTTTTTTTTTCTTGAAACAAATAATTGACGTTTTGACCATTGACCAGGTTTAAAGGAACATATTATTAGGAAACATTTTAGGAAATAGGGATCACAATCAAGATAAGAGAAGACCGGTTTCATCCGCACGAATGGCGGGATATCAATAGAAGGGAGGATTATTCATCAATAAGCCCTTTTTCTTTAACATATGAGAAGTTTTTTGATTTTTTCGTTATTTTTTGTTGTAAACTTTGCGGTGGTAAAAGGATGTCACCCGCAGTTTGAAAAGGAATTGAGATATTTGGACTTGTATTTGGGAATTAGGCCGGACAATGATGGCGAGCTTTTGATTGAAGGTAACCGCGTTATTTTTTATATTGTCGGCGCATGTTTGAGCTGGCAGAAGACATTTTTAAAATGTATTATTGATTATTTTCAGAACCTGTTGGATTTGCTACTTACATCTCTTCCCCAGACCAATTAAATTGTGACTTTGAGACTGAGTGTCTTTGGAGAAATGCGCCAACAGATTCTCTTTTGGACACTAGCGATTGGTGGTATTTTAAGAAGAACGACGAGAAAACGTTCCCTGTTCAAATTCAACCGGGTAACCCAAAAATTCCAAAAGGGGAACGATTTCTGATTGCTGGAAATACGACGAACAATGGACAGGGTGCAGTGTTGACGAGTGCACCAATTGCTTGTCAAAAAGGGTTTTCGAATTTGACTTTCAGGTCAGAAGAATTTAATTATATAATTTTGTTCAATTATGAACTCAAAAATGGTGTGAAAGAAACGATTCGTTGAATTTTGCCTTTAAGTTCAGTTCATCATTATTATGATAATCTAAGAACAGATTTTTTTTTAGTTATTGGCTCTACAACCATGCCCAGCTGGAAGTTGTGATTTTGAGAGCTATGAATAGACGAAGACATTTACAGGTAATTGAAATTTTGTGTACGCCGAATGAGACATTTGATGCGAAACTCATTTTCTGAGATTCGAAGTCTGATTGCAGAAAATTGAAATTCTAGGTTCTTCTACGCCCAAAAATGAAATGTGACTTCTTGGGTACTGCCAACGAACAATGCCACGTGGAAATACCACCGATAAAGGAGCCATTTAGAATTGGAATTCGTGCATTTGATCTGAAAGATAATACAGTAGGAAGTTTTGCAATCATTGATCATATTCGATATTTTGGAGCAATTTGCCAGCAATCACGTGGGGTTTTTAGAGCTTTATCGAAGATTTTAAATATTTCAGCATTCCCGGGATACTTCTCATCCCTCCGCATTCCGCCATACGAAGCTACTTCATTGACAAGAATGTCTGAAATGAGCTGTGAACGACCACTTCGTCTGTGCAGATGGGGGAATCAATGGAGTGTGAAGGGGAGTGAATGGAGAGTTGGAAGGACGATTGATAGATGGACCGATATGTTTGAGGTTTAAAATTTTTGGTTTTCAGAAATTGGAAAACTATTTATTTCTTAGTTTCTTATTTGCTAATTCGCCATGAATTTTACAATTAACCGAAAAAAAGGTGTAAAGAATCAGCAAGCGAAAAAAATCAGCAAGCGACACGATGAAATTATTCCAGATCTCCGCCAACCAATCTCATCCAAACTCCTCGTTCCTTTTCTTGGCCGTCGATTCATTCACCCCACGTCCTTATTCTAGTTTGGAGAGTCAAATGATCCCGTGCTCACAGCGAACATTGACCATATCTATGAAGTAAGCACAATTTCCAGGATCTTTCAAAATTCAGCTGAATATATAATTGGTTTTGTACGATTATATCGGTCCGAAAAATATAATTGCCCATTAATGCTGAAACGTATTGAAAACGCATGAATTGGCACCTAAAAGAGCCTTACATATTGATATGGCGTCCTGTCTAAATGTCTAATGAATTCAAACGTCATTGAACAAAAACATCGTAGATAACTGAAAATTAGTTGAAATTAAAGTGTTGAGACCCGTTATATTTTGGGAACGATATACAGAGCGAAGAAATTAACTTAAAATATTTAAAGGTATTGGATGAAAACTGGAACACAGGCCGAAATTTGTGCTGTTGATGAGGATGGAATTTCCTTGAGTTGTGCTTATTTAGAACCGAATGATAGTCCTGGACCGATTTCGATTGATTTGGATTCGTATAACAGACCCTTTAAGGTTTATTCCTAATTTTAAATAAAGACATACTTATAACGAAGTTATTTTCAGTTCACCATCAGCATAATCGCATTTGATGAGAATTCAGTAGGACTGTTAGCAATTTCAGAGCTCCGGGTCACTGGATTACTTTGTTCCGAACCAGCTCCACCAGTTATCACAACAATTAGTCCGCCGACGGTGAAAATATCATTTCTTACCTTTTTATTACCAAAAAAGTTCAGATCCATCACATATTTGGACTTCAATCAGGGGCTGGACGATATGTTCCATATGATCTCTCACTGAACTGTGATTTCACAAAAGATTACTGTAGTCAGTGGGTGAACTACGATGGAATTGTCTCGTTTGGAACAATGCCAAGAGATTCAAATTTGTTCCCAGTGCCGGAGAAGTTTAAGGGAAATGTAGCGGTGTTTTTGATGCAGAATGCAACGGTTTCGAGTTTGAGATCTAGGCAGGTGCCATGTTCTTATAATGGGCAGATTGATGTTAGTTATATGAAGTGAGTTTTTTTTTAAAATTTGGTTATTCGTTAATTCTAAAAACGACTACTGTACCATTGTATTATAAATAAATAATAATTATGTTGAGTCCGATATATTTTTTTGAAACGATAAAGTCAACTTGTTACTTTATTTTCTCATAAGATGTTTTAAGCGTTTTAAGGTTTCGTCTCAAATTTTATTCGTGGGTTTATATTTCATCAACAAGTTCTTTGTTTATAGATCCGAAGATGCGCAAGTCCGCATTTGCGCTCTTGACCAATGTGTAGATGGTATTGACTCCTATGGTATTGTTTCAATCGGTGTATCATCTACTGTTCCATTCTTCGTTTCAATTGAAGCATCATCTCGGGATGATGCAGTAGTTATAATAAACAAAATTTCAACTTCTGGTGATTTTTGCCCGCTAAAGACTGCGGAACAAACAGTTTGCGATCAGTTAATTTGCAGCTTTAAAGGTGATAAGTAATTACTTTTTTTCAAAAATTAAATTTACATCATTTTTTAGATTCACTGTGCAATTATGAAACTATTGTTGAAAAACCAGGTGATTTACCAATTATATCTAATCCAAACGGAGCTACAGTAACCCTGACAAACGGAGGAATTCGAGCGGTTCTGAAAAGTCCACAGTTTGATTTAGCATATCCATCGATTCTAATGATCACATTGTCCCAATCAACATTTGGGTCAAGAGTGCTTCTATGCCCAGATTCCACAAGTGATCCAACATTGTGTCATGAATTATCGGGGCCTAGGGTTCTAGATCCATCGCCGAAGAAGGTTATATTCCCGCTGGATATTGGTGCAAGAAGTTTTTCTCTTGTTTTACAACATGATAAGTCGGTAGAATTTGGGGCGGCAAATTTCGGAATTTTGGATATTGATTTGAGGACTGTTAATGATGAAAAAATGTGCTTTTAGGCCTAAACAATATTGAAAACGTTGTTGAGTTTAATTTTTTAAAAACTTGCATAACTAACACAGTGTACATAAAATATATTTATTTATGCTCAGGAATTGTTCAGCCAAAAAATACGATTTTGAGATACTTCAAAATACCCGGAAGTTCCATAAGGACTAGTATTGATGGGACTAGGAATACGCTAATGTTAAATCAGAACAGAATGTTTTAAAACTACACAATATTTAGTACTAACAAATTATAACTATTTCGATCCTTTCAATTTCTTATGCTGCTCTCGTTCAGCTGACGACTCGGGAGGTTCACATTCAAATGACATGATCATTGAGTCTAAAATATCTCCTTTTTAGAACTTATAAACAGTCATTCTAATCAAAAAGTAACCTTTTTCACCTGAGACAGACGTGATCAGAAGATACTGTAAAACTTGTGGATTTTTCTCAAATGTGCATTGAGTTGATTTCCATTGAATGACGTCACGAAGTTGGACCGATAGTTGAGTGAAAGCCTTTAAATTAGCCCTAGAAACTGTTCACGAACGAATAAAATTATTCTGAATATCTTTTTGAGTCCAAGATTGAATAAAGCTTAATTCAGGTAACAGTTAAGGGTAAAATTTCAGCTTTGACGAAAAGAGAGACGCCTGAACAAGCTCATACTTGGGCCTAATCGAGATTGTAAAAATTTAATTTTTAACACACAACACCATTTCAAAATAGCAAGACATCAACTAAAAATAAAACTGTTCTTCTACTCACCATAAAGTTCAAATGTCCATTTGGTAAAATCCTCGAACTTCCATGATAAATCAAGAAGAGATCCTTCAAAAGAAGTACAAAAAACGGAATAACTATTTTCTGCTGTTGATTGCCGCGAGCAATGTCTGCTCGCCACTGAGCCGCTTTAATAGTCGCCCGATAACTCAAGAAATTCCCTGACGGATCAAGTTGATGTTGAAGAATTTCGAGCTTTGACTTTTCCACGCGTGACCATGTTTTCTTGAGTCGACTGACAGCTGGAAGGGAAAGACCTGCGACAATAGCCATCATTGAATTGAAGTTGCCAATTTCACAGCATTCTTTAGCGATGTCGATCATGAACTCGAAGACGGCGATGCGGTTTCTGGAAATCGAGATTTTTAAAACAAATTGTTCTAGGAAAATAAACTAACCTCTTTTTCGTCTGTTTTAGGACTTCAATAGCGGCAAACGCTGAAAGTCTATTGAACCATTCAATGTAAAACGAAATTGAGCTTATGGTTCCCTCCTTGTTCTGTAATTTACTGAATACTCCTGAAAACTTAAAATTCTTCTCACCTTCGAATGTCTCCCAATCTCTGATAGTGGGTCAGAAGCCAAAGACTGTACAATCTCATCAACACCGACCATACTGAACCTTTCCATTTCAATATGGGTTAATTGTTGAGCAATTACTTTGGGGTCATTGCATAGTGTGAATAAGCCGACCTTAAATTAACGAATTTTTTCCATTTTTCATAATTTATATTTTTATTACCATTGTATCTGACTGTTCCGGCAGTTGCGTATTTTCAGCCAATGCCTTCTGCAAATTCGCCACTGCTTTTTCATAACGATCCAGTTTGTTGAGCTGAACATTGCTGTTTTTTTTAAACTTTCGTAGAATTTTACCGCTGATCTTAATGTCCCCTGTAGTTCTGTTGTCTTTTTCTGGTAGGTTTTATCAACTGCACAAAGTCTCAAAAGTTCATTTAGTCTGAAAACAAAAACGTCAATACAAGCGACTTGCAATGAAGATTACCGTGTGCGCATATATTCTGTCTTAAAATCATAAGGTATGTTTGTTGCCCATTCGGAACATAGTCTTAAAATATGAGCAAACATCCTTCCGCGACCTTCTTTTGCAAAGTTGTGTGAGTCGGCGTTTTGAGCGAACATGCAATACTGAAAATTGATTTTAACTGGATGCATCGACTCTTAGTAATAGGATATTGTACCTGCACAATTTTCTGCATCAGCTCATGCGGAGAGATGAACGTTCGGATATTGACGAGAAGGGAAAAAATGTATGACGAATCTGGACAAAAATCGCGAGTGGGAACGAGGCGACGAATGAGAGCGTCTCGGCTACCGGATAGCACGGAACCTGAATTGTCGAGGACGAGATCCTATAAATCGAAACGTTTTTAGAATAAAATAACAGGGGATGATTATTATATTTATTTTTTAAAAACTATTTTTCGGATGTTCCGATTTTCTGAGATGTCAATCGAGTCGTAGCTATTGACTCCTGAATTTTAATTTATAAAGTTAAATTCATATTTATTATTACATTTTTATTCTCTTAAACTAGCTTGTAATAAAATTAAAACCTACTATTAATTTTTTGGAATTTTGTGTTTTGTTTGATATGTTAATATCAAAGGAAAAAACTGCATAATCGCATACTAATGAAATAAAACTCACATTATGCTCAAACGTGTCCGACTTATGAGTATCCAACCTCAGTGAATTCACTTGCTGACTCAGTGAGATCATCGTCTGCTGTGAATGAGATGATGACAGAATCGCGGTCTGAAAATTCGAAAGAATATGTTTAATTGGAATAGTATGAAAGCGTTTTATGATTTTATGTTCGGAATATTTTGTTTGTGCAAGTTGTAAATGTTTGCCTTTAGTATAGTTTCGGCATTATTTCCAGTGAACGCGCTGGGAAAAATTGAAAAAAATGGATCAAAAGAAAAAAAAATTACATCTTTTATTGAAACAATTTGATGAATCATTGTTGGATGTTTTGTTCATATCTCTCGAAGATTTATTGAGGGGGGAAAAATGAAAAAAGGAGTTTTTCATTAAAGATGAGAAAGATTGTGGCTTGTCCATCAAACAGAACATTTTTAATTAATTTTTTCACAAAACTTGTCAGCTTCATTTTGAGATTTTTTTCGAAGAATTGTAATTTTCGATAATATTGATGCAAAAAACGAAAATCAGAAAGAAATAACTAATAGAAATCTAAAAATATACAACTTTTTCTTCGAATGTCAAAAATGGGAAAGCACCACTCAACTTCATGTTTTTCCTCCTTTCAGTTTTTCCTTCATCTTGAGCAGAAAAAAAAAGATGGAAAAATGGCACATTGTGGTCGTCGGAAAGAATTAGTTGGAAAAGGAATTTTCAAACTGAGAGAAAAATATTTCCAAGAAATGTGAGTTTTATTCGTCATTTTAACATAATGTTGTTCTGAAAAAGTAAGTGATACACTGTCTTTAAGAAAAAAATATAACTGTCAAAAATATGAACGTTTTGAAATGTAGTTTTCAAAATAAACACATTTCAATCTTTAAATACAAAAAAAAAATTCGGAGAATGCTCACATTTTTCAGGCGAAAAACAATAATATAGTTTAAAAAGCTTTCAAGGACAAAAGTGTGTATTCTAAGTCATACTATCAAAATATTTCTCCATTTTAACACCAAAACGTGACTTAAAAAGTCATATGTTCGGTTCGAAAAATATTGAAGTATGCATGATGGTCATGCCTTTTTTATGGTGATAAGCAAATTTTGGAATTGAAAGTGTGTCTACTTAGTTCTGACGACATCTTGATTTTTTGGAGCTTCTTTTCGTCTCATAGAAAAACGTCTCATGAAAGAATGAAGGTCCAGAAAAGAAATTTAGTACTTATAAATGTGTGAAACTTTAGTGAAGCGACGCAGCTAGGAATGTTTTCAAGAAAATCTGGACTGTCGGATTAAATAACGAGAACAAAATGTAACATCAAACGTTGACTTTGCCTTTTTCCCCCTGAATTTTCTTCTCGACAGCCTAGTAATTAATTTGTATGCTCTGTTCGGTTGAATGATTGTTCATTTAGACAAAACAACTGCAAATTATTGGAAAATACATTAAAAAGGAAGAGTGGAAGGAGAGCCTTTTATGGCAGTGTTCTACGAAAGTGAGTGAAAATACAAATAAATGGTTGTTTTTATTAGGATTTGCAAGATTTTCAGATAGCTTTTTTTTTAAATTTATTTGTATAAAAACCACTTTCTTAGTCAGAAAATTTTAGTGAATTATAACCACAAAAAATGGGGACAGACGCCCCGCCTCCTTACCCAGTTATATCATCATACTATATAATAAAGCGCTAAGGCCGTGCGTGTTTTCACATGCTAGAATGCATTTCTAATGAATAACTTTTTGACCCCTCGACCGATCTGTCCCATACTTGGGGTATCGTCATGCCTCTCGGAGCGCTTCACAAAAATACTGTTTGGATCTCGGGTTACTGTAGGATTACTGTAGCTACAGTAGTACAATTTTTTTCACGTTTTTTTCAAAATGGTCGGATCGAGACCAAACTTTCATGGTAACATTTTTGGAGTATTGTAAGGTCACTGTGAAAATTTGGTGCGGATTACTGTAGTATAACGGTAGTTACCGTAACCTAAAGTTAGTGTTTGTCTCTGTTTCTCTTCATTTTACACACTATTTCTCTCATTTTTCGTTCAGTAATCATCAACATACTTATAATAAAACGTTGGGCGTGCGTGTGTCCGCAATCTAGAACATTCCAGAAAAGTCTAGAAGATTCAAAAAAATTCCAAAATGGTCTAGAACATTCCAGAAAATTTTTAAAAAATTCCAGAAACTTCCAAAAAATTTCAAAAGAATTCTAGAAGCTTCAAAAAAATTCTAGAAGCTTCCAGAAATTCCAGAAGCTTTCGAAAAACTCCAGAAGCGTTTAGAAGCTTCCAGAAAATTCTAGAAAATTCCAGAAGCTTCCAGAAACTTCCAGAATGTTCCAGAAGATTCCAGAAACTTCCAGAATGTTCTAGAAAATTATAGAAGTTTCCAGAAGCTTCCAGAATGTTCCAGAAAGTTCCAGAAAATTCCAGAAAGTTCCAGCGTGTTCTAGAAAATTCTAAAAGCTTCCAGAAAGTTCCAGAACGTTCCAGAAAATTCCAGAAATTTCTTGAAAAATGTGTTCAATGGGGTCAAATGGGTCCAGGGCCCATGTACGGCTACAGAGCTCGCGAAGCGAGCTCACTAGCCGTTTACCGCCGCGAAGCGGCGGCAAACGGCTATAATATATAATAGGATAGTCTCGAAGTTCTTTATGATAAAAATTGTTTTTTATCGTATAATTAAATTATTTATCAGGTTTGAGATCTTTCAAGATCTAAAAGAAATTAAAGAAAAATTGCACGATAATCTTGCGAAAGCAAGTCAATGGGCCTTAATTTCGTGACATTCCATAAACAATGCAAAATTCGTTTATTTTATATATTTCAATCATTACACTTTGTGACTGAAACACACATGCTTTTAGAATAAAGTTCGGTCAAGCGGAGGAATTTCTAGCACATTGTTTAAAATTTCAAAAAACGCGTATGAAGTGTAGTAATTTAAATGGCAGCAAATAATAAAAACAAAAAACGATATATCATCAACAAAAAATCGCTATCACAAAGAGCACGAAATTATCATGAAAAGTACGATTTGTTGAGAACACATAGTAGATAAAAATCAATGGGTGGCCCCCTCAAAGCACAGTGGGTGGTCCTTTAGCCTCTTTCTTTTTTTCTTTATTAATCCTAAAAAGAATGTACCAAAGAGGCATAGAGTACATGCGTATTGATGACAGTGTTGGTGACCTGTTTTAGAAGGTGATCATAGGGGGGATAACATTATTTCAAAAATTCTGAGTTTTAAAAAGTTTTTTCGTTCGATACAAACATTTTTTGAAAAAAGTTAAGCATTCTACACCCTCATGCGTTGAAAAAAGTAAGAGGGGGGGGGGTCTACCGAAAAAGAGCCGTTTGAGGAATTTTAATTTTAAAAATGGCTTTTTAAAAATAAAGCCTTGAAAATAAAATATTTCCTTAATTTTTTTCCCGTTGTATACCTAACTGTAACCCGACCCGTAATACTTACATCTCTGAAACCATTAAAAATTTATGTCTAGACATTATTTAAACCCATCATTTATCTCCCTTGAAATACACAAAAAAACAAAAAATTTTAAGCCTAGACTCATCTAAAACCCTTTTATGACAAACGATTGTCACCAAAAAAGACAAAAATGGGAAACGTTCCGAATAAATCATTCCATTGTATCCTCCTCGTTCTTCCATTTATGTATAAGCATAAGGCCCCCAATATTTCATCCGGAAAGTGAATGGGGAGACATTTTGGACAAATTTTCGGAATGAAATGCTAATTTTTGTGCGGTTGATACAAACATGTCGCGGCGAAAAACAAATCCAATGTATTCAAAATTGATATCTAACTAAGTTTTTATTGTGTAATTGGCAAAAACAGACGTTTCTACACTTTTTTAAACAAAATTGTAAAAATTTTTTCTTCATTTTTCTTCAAGATGAGTTAGTTTTAAGAAGATGTATCATTTTTCACAATATTTTTGAAAAATAATTAAGTATTCATAAAAAAATACAGGTCCCATAAATCAGCCTGAAGCCGTCCTGTTAGGCTCGACCACTTACCGGCCTGCCTAAACAACATGTCTGGGTTGACATTATCGACCTTTAAAATCTCTGACATTTAATATTCTACGGGTTGTTTTTATTGATTTTTTACATTTTGCTAATATTTTACTATAAATACAAAAGATATTATCGTTTTTAAAAATAGGGTTCCATTCTATCTAGCATTTTCTGTTCTAAGCATTCAAATCGTCATGGATAATTTGGACGAACAATATGAATTATTCAAATGAAACCCGAAGATCATTCAAAAAATAAATGTTTTTAAGTTTTCCAAAAAAAAATGTCGAAACAGTGAAAATTTACCAAAATGATCTAAATTTCTAATTAGAGAACTTTAAAAAATAAAAAATAAGCATTTCAGATGCTAGAAAATCCACCAAATGGAACTACACTAGATTTCGTGACAAATGAAATGTCAATTTCTCAAAATCAAAGTCTGATTTGATTTGGAAAAAATGCAGAAGTGAAGAATGCGAAATGCAAATATTTGGCTTCATGTCAAAAAATGGAGGAAAATGAGAGAATGCCATTATGTAAAAAAAAATGATGTCTAGTACCAAGATTCTATGTGATGACGAAATGGGACTATCCTGTAAACAAAATGTGATCCTTCTAGAAAAAATAAATAGAAAAATATATGTTTTTGAAGCCATGTTTTTTATTATTAGATTTTCAAAAACTTTCATCAAAGTGAAAACATTCTAGAAAAGTATAAGAAGGATTTTTGGGACAAAACTACTTTTTTTTCATTTTCTTGTGGTGCATATATTTGTTATTCGGACAAACATAGCGGAAACGCCTGATTAACAAAAGGAAGACGGAAACTTGGCAAACCGCCAAAATATTTGTATGACAAAAGAAAACATTTCTTTGTGGAGTGAATTTATTCTATTTTTTGTCAAAATTAACGAATCTTCAAAAGAATACTATTATAATGATTAAAAGTATGCGCATAATTTTATAGAAAAATCTATTAAGAGGGTACTTCAGGGTACACCCGTGGAAAGTGTGAGCTGAATGATTGTCAGAAAGTGAGTAAAATAGAGAGATTTTGAGGTAAATATTAAGTTAAGTAAATGAAATATTAAGTAAATGAATACTTTATATGTAGTTCCTATAAGTTATATATATTCCAAATATTGACATACAGAAAATAGGATAGATGCAACTTCATTCGAACCACCTTATTTTAGGACGGAAAGTTCTGAAATTTCATGCCCTGTCATTAATGATAATTACAAACTTCAAAAAGATCCTATTTTAAAACGCTAATCAATTTTTCAACAATTCAATCCGCTTCAGAAATCAAATAAAAACAATATAAAAGTGTTTCCTGTGTCTTTGCGGCGGTCGCACGGCGGCTCTCCTCTCCTATTTCCAAGTGGTGGTTTTATTGTTTCAAACTAAGTATCAACAAAAAAGAGGGATGAGATTCAGATAAAATTTGCTTTGTTGTGCTCCATACACCTCGACAAGAACACTTATTTGATTGAAACCAGATTGAATAGTCAGGAATTAGAAATTGTTACAGACCTGCCGAGAAACTAAAAACGACACAAAAACGGGGAAAGAATAAGAATTTCTAGGAACTACTAAATACCTAAAAAAAAAGAAATTGTAGAAATCAAAAAAAATCAAACCTTTTCATTCAAAATATTCCAAATTTTTAAAGGAATATCTGGCAAATTGTTCATTTTTTAACCTTAAAAAAGGAATTGGACACTTCTTTTACCATTTTTGCCTCTACTTAATTGTCCCCTATGGCAATCAATCAAATGTACATATGTACACACAAAATTGGAACAGTCTACCTATTTGAAACTGAAAAGATAATTATGGTGCGAATGTAACATGGTTCGATTTCATTTCTGAAATGACATGGCAACATGTTTTTTTTTCGAAATTTGAGATGAGGAAATCTTCGATTTGTTCCATACCTGGCGTTCCAAAATCTCCAAAATAATCGCCGGAATATCAGGTAATTGCGGCGTCATTTCGGCTGCCGAAATGACACCGCAGCCATCAAAACATAACATGGTGGACCTCTTTGGAAATTCAATACTTTTAATATAACGCAAAATTTCAGCTTTCAAATATTTTGCGTATAGAAATAAACATAGTGCATTTATATTATGTGTATTGGAATTGGTAAACTAGGACACAAACACAAGTGAACAGAACACACATCGAATGACGAGAGACGATGATGAATCAATGGAAAATTGGGAATCATTCGATTATACCAATTTATAATTGAATTTAGGGGAACATTGAACAGCTGTAGATGTGACCAAATGAAATAAGAAAATAAACTATAAAATATTTAATAGAAGTTTCAAAACTTCATAAAATTTTTGAAATAGTGGTTGTTAAATACTTCTGCGCAATTTAATTAAAATATTTTTTCGAAAAAAAATTTGAAACAAGGATTCGAAAAAATTCAAAAAACCCACTCTTCTCGGAAGCGAATGGTACCCTCTGGCGGATTGCGTACTCAACATTGGTTGACTGGTAGAGTTCTGAAAATATTAAATTAATTTCTTGGTTCTGCAAAGTTTGAAAAATCACTAAAAATGTCTTCATGCCCTTAAGAACATTGAGAGAGAATAGATAAAGTTGAACTTTCCTTTTCCTAAGATTTTCTATTGTATATCTTCATACACATATTTATGCACCACCGAACTTGAACAAGTCACATACGTTTCAGTGACCTCTTTTTTCTAGTTCTTGGTGTTGGAAAATTGGTTCCGGGTGCAAAATTTAAGGCTGAAACATTTGACTAAACATTCTGAACCTGGTTTTCGAAAAATTTTTAATTTACGAGCACCAGAAACGAGCACGCACCAGAAACGTCAGGAGCACCATTTGGAATTCCAAATTACAACAGTTTAAAAATCGAAAATAGAATTCTACGAAAGGTGTCGAAATGAGGCAAAAAATGAAACGATGATGTATCAATTTCACTTTTTTTTTCTCTCCTCGTTTTAGTCCTTGACACTTAAGGCAAATACAAAAATAAATACTGCGAAGAAAACATTTAGACACCGTGATGAATAATATACATACTTGTGATTGTGATAAAATGTTTTTTGTGAAGGTCGATGCAAAAATTTTGGTTTTTTGTGTAAAAACACATAGTTTTGATTGATTTATTGTTTTTTTTTGGTTGAAGTTAAGAATTCTAAAGAAAAAATTTTGTTTCAAAAATTTAGAACTTGAAAGTTCGGATTATGAATTTATTGACATTCTAACGATTTTTGAAAAAGTAATTTTCAAAAAATTTTAATCTGAGCCGCGAATATTGAAATTAGTTTTTAAAAAAAATTCAACATACGGGTAACAGCCGACTACTCTCCGAATTATTATTTTCAATAGGTGTTATTCGCCCATTTCCAGACTTTTCTGCAACTGCAGAGATACTGTTCGTGGATGCAGGATTCGAGGATTTTGCACGTTTTCGACGCATTGGGGACCAGTTCTGAAACAAGAAGAGATTTGAAAAAATAAAGTTCGAGGAGATTCTTTAGAGAAAAAAAATTGCATAACATTTAAAAAGTTAGATGATCATATAGATATTCGAGTTTAACATATTCTAAGTTTTCAATGGAGTATCCGTTTCTAATATTATTGGTTTCCTTTTTTTTTTATTTGTGAATACGCTTAAAAAATATCTCAAAAATAATCAATTTTCCCAAACCATTTATTTTTCTCCTGATTTTTCCCCAAAGTCACAAAAAACACCTTTTTCCCGACGACCATTTAGCCATTTCATTCAACCATTTCATTTATTATTTCTTTTTCACTTTTAGTTTTGTCCTCCATACTTTTTTTTTCAGGACAGAAAAGAAACATTTGTTTTACGTTGCCATAAATCCGGAAACAGAACAACAACGACATGGGTTTTTTGGTAAGTTTTTTTTCCTCCCTGTTTCGTTTTCTGCAAATTTTAGTGCGTTTTGAAGTTGAATTTTTTGAGAGTTTAGAAAATGACGTGGCAGAATGCGAAAGTAGGTTAGAGTTTTGTTACAAAACTGCTTATTCAAAAAAATGAAGTTTTAGATGTAAACAATTCATTTCTACAATATGTTCTGCTCTTTGATAACAAATTTTGGGTCATGTAAAACGCGCTCAAAATATTAGTCCTGTTTCACCATTTATTGTCCAAGATATTTAAATTACGGCGATCCATTAGATTTCAAAATTACCTACAACATGTTCAAATTAATGACCTCACTTCTGAGAGCTCTGCTCAACATAAACATTAGGAACAAACTATTTTCTAAATATATCTTTAAAAACCCCATGATTTCAGTTGTTTGTTTCACCAGGTGAAACAGTTACCTTAAAAATGACAAATTTCAAGAGAATATAAAAATAAAATTTTCAAACGTTTCGTTCAAAATAATCTGGATATTTTTACATCAAAATGCAGGTACGTTTTTAACGTTTCATTTTAAATTAATTACAGTTTTGATTGTGGTTTTAATTTTTTTTAAATCTGTAACTATTTTAAAGCGATTCCCCATGCGCAAAATTTGGTTGTTCCGAGAGACTTTTTCTATTTTTCTTTCAAAACAAATTATTATTCAGAAAATAACAGAAAGATAGAAAACCTTAATGTGAGAAATTTGAATTTTTCTGAAGATGTCTGATGAATTTTCAGATCCATAAAATGTGCGCTAAAATCAACACATTTGATTTTAGCGCACATTTTTGAAAAGTAAATCTTCAATTAAATGTTCTGAATTTTCATAAATTCAATATTTCGAAAGTTAAATCGTGAAAAAATGAAGCGAGAAAGGTGGTTGGTGATCTTAAAATCCAAATAATTTAACTAACTAGGAATCCTATTTTCGTGTCCTACGTTTTTTGGAAAGAACTTAATGTATATGCGTAGGTATGTGTGTGTATAATAAAATGTGAAAATATTACAACCCACAACTACCGTATACCTGAGATAGCCATGTGCCTTTAAATCCACGTTTTTTCGAGATCACCAGTTTGATGGTTTGTAACTTTTGAATGGCTATATCAATTTAAACAATCTGTAGCTCAAATTGAAGATAAAAACGTGAATTTTAATAATATCGTTAAGAAATAAATAAAAATTAGTGTTTTTAATTTCAAAAATAGAGAAAAGGAGACAACTTTTTTGAAAAAATAGAAAGATGGAATTTCTGTGCATTGTGCTATCATTTTTCGGATTCCACGCATTAAAAAACCTATACATCGCAAAATATACAAAAAAAATACGGTGAAAAAAAAAGTTATACGACATAGAAAAATAAGGATCACCCCATGCGCAACGATGTGTGTGTGGTGGAGGTGTGCTGCACCAAATGCAAACATTTTATTTCGTGTAACTTTTGAACGGATTGACCAAATTAAACAATTTATAGCTTTTCTGAAAGGAAATTTCTTAACAATGAGTCGCCATGTTAAAAAAATTAGATAATTTACCTTTTTCACTTGCGCATATGCAAATAACCTATTCAAATGTGTTAAAAATTGAATCTTCCAAATATTTTTTTGTTTTCCAATTGAAAAAAGGTGAATTATTTAATTTTTTTAACATGGCGACTCATCTTTAAGAAATTTCCTTTCAGAAAAACTATAAATTGTTTAATTTGGTCAATCCGTTCAAAAGTTACACGAAATAAAAGTTTTGCATTTGGTGCAGCACACCTCCACCACGAACACAGCCGTGCACATGAGGCGATCCTAATTTTCAATGTCGTATAACTTTTTTTCCCACCGTATTTTTTTAAATTTTTTTTACATACAAAGGTTTTTTAATGCGTAGAATCCGAAAAATGATAGCTCAATACACAGAAATTCCATCTTTTTATTTTTTCGAAAAAGTATCTTCCTTTTCTCTATTTTTGATATATAAAACACTAATTTTTATTTATTTTTTTACAATATTATTAAAATTCACGTTTTTATCTTCAATTTGAGCTACAGATTGTTTAAATTGATAAAGCCATTCAAAAGTTACAAACCATCAAACTGGTGACCTCGAAAAAACGTGGATTTAAAGGCACATGGCTATCTCAGGTATACGGTAGTTGTGGGTTGTAATATTTTCACATTTTATTATACACACACATACCTACGCATATACATTAAGTTCTTTCCAAAAAACGTAGGACACGAAAATAGGATTCCTAGTAAGTACTTAAATTTATGAAATTTAAACGTTTTTCGTTCGCGCTCTCAGAATCATAAACTATAAAAACCAGTAAAAAGATTGTATATGTCAAAACTTAATTTCAATCCTCAAAAAAATTTCGATAAATTCCCCCGTCCCCCCTGTTCACATTTCGTTATTGTCGCTTTCAAATACATATAAATTTTTCCATATATATGAAAAAATTTGCCCATTTTCATGTGTATTTATATATGTGGTGCGCCCTTTTATGGAATCTTTTCGTTTTTCCCATTTTTTTTTGTTTTTTTTTCTTTGCACGTCGTAAAGGGGAAAAAGTTGTTTGGGGCGGGGGTTCAGAGCATTCATGTTCAAAGGAGAATGAGGAAATTTTCTATTTTTGCTGCGTTTCAATTAATTCATTTTTTCGCTTTCTTGTAGGAAATGAGCTACTCGAATCGCTCGGTTTCTGGTTTTTAATTGACTTTGAAGAAATTTTCCACTTCGAAATTGTGAGTCCTAAGTTTTCCGAAAATTCTTTGTGAAATTATCATAAAATCAATGGTGTTTTTTTCTCAAAGTAAAGATAATGAATGTAATTAAGATTAACTTTTGAAAAAACTTTTTAAAATTTCGCAAAAATATATATATATATGAGAGGCAACAGAGAAAAAAGAGACAGAAACAATGACCAAGAAAAATCTTCTTGAACTTATCCGTTAGCATTCATATTATAACTGAAGTATCCTGGATTTTACTAATTTTAAGGATAAGCTTGAGGTTACTAAATATTTAAAACCTATCAAAAAGCAGTGCTTATCCTCTATAAATGTCAGGATTTTCTCACGAACATTGTACTTCGATTCTTCACAAAAATCTTATATTTTTTTTTTACAAATATGTGAAATTATACTTTATGAGAACTGCATTATTTTTAGGCAAGTTACTCTACTAAAAATCATAGGTTCCATCAGCCAATACCAAAAGCCGCATTTCCTATTGAATTTTAGGAGTCTTAAGAGACAATGTCTGAGTCGCCTTAAATTTAACACGTTAGTACGTGCCCTAGGCCGAATAATTGTGCTATCAACTTGAAACTTCGTATGGGAGTGTGTTAGGGGTCAAAGATTATTTTCGTACCACAAAACCTGTGAAGTGTCCCGGCGTTCGGGGGGAGCTCTCCGTTTTGTCTTACAACTTTGACTAGCTATAACTTTGCTTATTTCCCGAACTATGAGAAAATTTGATTTAGTTTTTCATAATTTTCAAATGAAAAAACCCCCAATCCGGTATAAAAATTTTACGAATTCCTGTAGAAAATGATTTTACCTATCGAATGATATATAGAAGATCAAAAACAGAGGGGACCATTGTTTCGAAAAATAGGCAAATATGTCAAAAAATGACACTTTTTGGCCAATAATGCACATTTAAATGAGCTGTAAACACCTTAAAATTGAGCTTTTTGTTTCAAATTTGAACTTAAAAGGTTGTTTTTATCATTTTCTTCCATTTCGAGCCATTTTTGTCAAAAAAATCGAAAAAAATTTTTTTTTGAAAATTTCGATGACTTTTTTTTGGTCAATTTTTCGAAAAATTTTGTAAAATTTTTTTTTGCGTTTTTTGCCAATTTTATGTCGTAAACATCATAATTGGTCGTTTTTTATAAGAACAGAAACATTTTTGAGCAAAAAACGTTTAAAAAAATTTTACAAAATTTTTCGAAAAATTGACAAAAAAAAGTCATTATGAAAAACTAAATCAAATTTTCTATCAGCAACATTTTCATACTCAAAAAAATTTTTTTGCGCTTTGTTGTCAACAATAAAGTTGTAGAACTTAATGAAAGCTTTCTAATAATATACATATCTGCTTATAGTTCGGGAAATAAGCTAAGTTATAGCTAGTCAAAGTTGTAAGACAAAACGGGGAGCTCCCCCCGAACGCCGGGACACTTCACAGGTTTTGTGGTACGAAAATAATCTTTGACCCCTAACACACTCACACACGAAGTTTCAAGTTGATAGCACAATTATTCGGCCTAGGGCACGATGATTCAACGCGACTCGGACATCTTCTCTTAAATGTCAGGAAATTTTTTGCGGATCCGCGCATACAAAAATAGCGGATCCGCCATTTCAATAGTAACTAGTTGAAATGGCGATCCGCGAATAGAAACTGGCGGATCCGCGCGTAGGAGAATAGCGATTCCGTACCTTTTTTATGCGCAGATCCGTGAAAAACTTCCTGAGATTTTACTGAAACAAATAATACGATGTATTAGCGTATAAGCTGATGCTTCAGATCGTCCGTGCCGAAAACTGAGAAAGGCCAAGTTGTCATCCGCCGGAATTGCTTTTTTGGGCCCGAAAATTAACTAGGAGTTTATAAATTCGATCAAAATTTCATGTACCCTAGTCACGTGTTACTTATCTACAAACCATGTTGTTGTTTCTGAATAAATTTATTAAGAGATCTAAAAAAACATAACAACATCTAAAAAATTGAGTTTGTTTCTCGTAAAAAGTGTTTTCAACACCTCAAAGCTCTCTGATTTCTGGCCACTCAATATTTTGATAGTATTTTTTACTTGTTTTTTTTTCGTGTTTTGAGCACGATCCTCAACAAAAATCTACATTTCTGAAGTGTTCTCGAACTTTAAATTTCGCTTTTTTTTCAAAAAATCGACGAAAGGCCTCATTTGTTGACTCATTTTTGGAGAAATTTTTCAATCTCACAAAATCGCGGTTTTTGGTTTTAAAATAACTGAAAATTGCTTCCTACTATGAAAAATAACGTATTTTAGCTTCATAGACTGGAAATGACGATCTTAAAGCATCTGCTACAGAAAATAAGTGAAAAAAATGAAATCCAAAAATATCCTATATGAGCTCATTATGGTCCACTTCAACTAGGAGATATCAACATATTTTAAATCAAATTTCAAAATGCCATATTTTTCGCAATATCGCAACAACATTTTCCTTTATTGAATCATCGTTATTGGAAATTTGGCAACATCAATAGATGACCCCCCCCTTATTTTTTCACTTTTCCCAAGCTTGCCAAGTCATTAAAGAAATAAAAACTTTTTTGGTTCTTTCTAAATCTAACTCATTTTTTTAGTTTTCAGCAAAATATCGCGGATCTAAAAAAATGTGTGACCTCTGACCTAGAGCTGATTCGCTTTCTCAAAAAAAAAACGCTTTTTTCCTTCAAATTTCTTTCAAAAAATAACGAGTGTAATTGGCACAATTTGCCTGAAAACATGTCCACGTTTTTTGAACATACCGTCTATTCAGATGAATGGAAAAAATAAGTTTCTTCCGCGTAATAGTCGCTTATAAATTATTCGAATGTTTTCCAAAAAATGGAACAATGGTTTCATTGAGCTGTTCGTTCCGCTTTTTTGCTTTGCAAAATGTTACATTTTGTCTGAAATTTTTTCAAATATTCCTAATATGACGTGTTCAGTGGTTACCAACATATTTATGATTTTTCAGTTAGAAATTAACCCTTTTCAGTTTTTTAAATGAAAAAACTCAGTTTTTTGATTGTATAGATACGAGTTTTTAAAACATATTAACAAATTACGTGACGAAACTTTAAAAGTCCGTTTCGTCATATCCTTTCTTTTCGAGATGTCCTGTACATCTTCATCATCATGAAAAATTCTTCATCATTTTCCTGCTTAAAATTTCAAAGCAGTCGATGTTCTCCATGAACAAAATACACGAACTTATTTAGAACACGCAACATTGGTTTTTTTTTCTGAGAGTTGTTTTATCCTTTTTCTAAGTTATACTTCGTCTAGAAGATTTAGGAACCAACAAATTTAGAATATTTGCTTCGTTTTATTTTAGATATTCATCGTCGATCTTGATCAGAACTCATAATTTTTGCCTCCGTATTTAATAATGTCTGAATTCTCGAACACCACGAAAAACCGAAGTTCGGTGTCCTTTAACGTAAACTTCCTACATTTTCTTTGAAAAAGAAAGTCAAAGTAGATAATCGGAATAAATTATTCATAAAAAACTGAAACAAAATACCACCTACATTTTTAATTCTTTCCTCTTTTTTTTCCGAAGAATTTTGTTTTTGGGCTAACTCTTTCTTTGAAACTTTCAAAACTAAAATTTAGTAAATTTAGTTAGTTTCTAAAACTGTTTTGCTATTTTAGGCAAAATTAATAGCACAGCTATTCCGATTTTAGGTGAAGCAAAAATTCAGCTCATGAACCTGATTACTTCAAGAAAGCAATATTATTAATATTGCGTCAAAAACTATGAGCCCACGTATCTGATTATTTGAAAACTATTTCGAACAAACATTAGTTTCCTACAGTTAACTGAAAATGCACTAAACTTTACAAAACCACATATTTTTTGAAAACCGATAATTTCAGACGAGTTCGAGAGACGAGTCGAGCTCTTTAAAATTTCGCTAAATGTGCCACGTCAAAATTAAAAACAACATTAAGCTTGATCTTAAAATATGTTTACTTTATTATTTTTGAACTTAAAAATGAATTTTAAAGTTTTCAGAAGTCAATAGGCCTGTCCCAAAAAAAGAAGAAGAGCAAAAATTCGGAAATCAGTCTTCACAAAGAGGAAAAAGAAAGTGACAACAATTTGGGTAAGTCAGGAAAAAACTATTTCGAAAATACTGTAATATGAATAAGATTAAAATTACAGGCATGACAGGAGGTCGACGAGCGTCATCGTCGGTAACGGCGCAACTTTCGAGACAAGCGAGGTATGCAAGAAAAAATTATTTAAAAAAAAACATTTTTAGAATCTTTGGGTTTCTAGGTCGCATCACTAATTAAACCTAAACACCACATCTTAAAAGTTATCTAGCCAGAAGTTTTCGTAAATATTACCATGCAAAAACGCGTGAAAATCAACTTAAAAATCAACACCCAAAATAAAGACATAAATCTTCTAAAAAATGCTCAAAATCTAGATGCTCACTTCAAATCTGCACACAATTTTTCAAGTGGTCGCTTCAGCACCTCGTCTTCCGCTCTTTCTCTTCAAAATTAATTGAATGATGAAGGAAAAATAAATAAGAAAGGGAATAAAAGGCTTCTTTGAACCATTTCATTTTTCTTTGGAAACCAAAAAAAACAAAGATGGTTTCCGGTGTGAAACAAAAGAAAATAATTGGAACCTTTGCATGTGAATATACAAAAGTGTCTGCAAAATTTACTATTTGATGAGATTTTTAATGATAAAATCAAGACAGAATTTTGAATTTCTATTCGTTGACTCAAAATTCAATGAGTTATAGTGAACCTTGCTCGCAAAAACATATGTTTTCCATAAATTCATAAAGCATTTCTGAAAATGAGATTTTTCGGGTTAAAAAATAATTAAATTTGATTTCTTTTTTCCGAGTATACATTGACATTTTTGATGAAATTTATTCCTGGTACAGACGTTATTTTACATAGGAAGTTGTCAAACATAAAATTAAGAAACTCGATTCATAATGTAACATACTAGAATTTCATTATTTTTTTTGATCATAGAAAAATGTTCTATTTTAAATAAGACAATAAAAAATTAAAATTCCAGACGATTCTCCACCGCCATCGCACCAACACTTACAAAAATCGAAGTTATTCAAATATTACAAAAATTGGAAGTTGTCGAAATAAAAATTTCAGATATTACACAGGTTTATTTTTTCTGCACCACCCTCTTCGATAATGTTTTCCTTAATTTAGCTTCAATCAGCCATCGAGAACTATGTGATGAGGAATTCAGTGCAGTTCGACCCAGTTGAATTCGATATTTTCAACAAAGAAGGATTTCGATTTATGAGAGGTGAGAGGTGGTTTTTAATTTTAAGCAGTGTCACGGCGCGAAAAACACTAGAACCCAACAACCCCAAGCACCAGAACGCAACGAGTTAATAAATATAAAATGAAAATTACAGCCACGTAGTGTTTTTAGCGCCGTGAATGTAGAAACAGAGAAATTTTTGACTAACATTCGTTTAGAACTCAAATGGAAGTTTTTTTACAAGAGTTAATGGAAAAAAAAGTAAACAACATTGAATTTCTAAAGCTAGCTTCAAACTTCACAAAAAAAGAAATGTTTAAAAAATGCCTAATTTCAGCAAGCGTCTATCCTGATGAAATAATTCTCCAAGAAAGCGACAGAAAAATTTGTGAAATCACACTAATCGATAGTGACGATCCAAGCAGTATGTTAAAAATCAGGCATCCTGTTTCCGGGATGACAAACTATGAACTTCGAGAGTTGGGTGGTACAATTTTGGTACAAACAAACACCGATGATTTGAAAGGGTGAGTTGGGAACCGAGAAAAAAAAGGAAAAACAAAACGCACTGCCCCCAGGCGGGATTGAACCGCCGACCTTCTGTTTACGAGACAGACGCTCTGCCTCTGAGCTATACGGGCACGTGTTGAGAGCCTGAGAAAGATGGTCATATGTGTGCGCATGCAGAGGGCGAGAGGCGATGGTTAGTAAGCAAAACATGTGTTTTTTTTAGCGCACGAATAATGACACAAACTTCTGGAGTTAGCACACTATTTATGCAATGTGGATGTTTATTTTCGAAGGAAACGTGGTCAGTTTTGACACAGGATCGTTGTGTGGCAGTTGTTCATCCGATTCGCTCGTTTTTCAATGAGAATGAAATGAAGGTTCGTTAGTTTTTTGCAAGACTACTAATAAAAATATTTTAAAAACATAAGAAAATTTTACCGATTTCCTGTAACTTAATAAATCGATGAAGTTAGAGAAAACTTTTGAATGACGTGGCAAAACGAAAGCCTAGTGATACGAAATTAAAGGTTTTTGGAGGCAATGTAACTCGGTTAAAAATCCGTTAATTTATTTTCATTTAAAAAATTTAGCTTTGTTCGAAAAAACATCGAGCGACTTCAAGAAAAACTTCTAAACCCAATGAGCCTCGTGAACTATTTTCACAAAAACTAATACGAAGCAATAATAACTAACAATTAAGGATTATAGGGTAAACATATCTTGTCCCAAAACGAACTTTTCAACTTTAAGAATCTTTCAATTCTAACTTGAGACCAAAAATGAATCACTGTGCGAATTAGATACCCAACGCTTATCTAAAAGTGGCTGCATTACGAGTACGCACAGTGTATTTCGGTATCGACTTTGGAAAAAGTGCAGTTTAACTACTCAACGCAGATTAGATTTAGACCTTATCAAGACGATAAACATTTCAACAATAGCTAAAAGATTTTTAAAGAAGAATATAAAATGAAAAATATTTTCATGAACTGATTATTCAAGAATCAGTTTCAGATCGAATGGTCAACCTCGTGCGAAAATGAGCTTCGTCTGATTTCTTTAGCGTTTGGCATTGGGCAAATGATTCGTATCGGTTTTCCTCAACTTTTTCATATTGTTAAAGAATTCAGGCAGCGAAATCAATAACGTGCCAGATAATTTAACTTTAAGGATTCATCCCTTTGTTTAAATTATTTTTCGTTTTCAATAATGTATCTAAACTCGGGGCATTTTTGCATTAAAAAATATTTCAGACACACTCGGAATATTTTTGGGTATATTTATTAATTTTTTATTTAAAAATGTATGTATATTAAAATTCGGTATTTATATAATAAATAATATTATAATCCAATGATTTTAATCAGATAATCAGATATAAGGGATTACAGACAATTTGGAAACATTTAAGTGATATGTTTTCGTTAACATTCAAAATCACGCACCTGGTACCAAACCTGCGTAACCGACGACTTCATAGCTCCTCTCTCTCTCTTCAATCACAACTCTGAAATTCGAACCCAATTTATAAATCCAGCACATCTGGTCATAAAAACCAAAAGAAAAAAGTGAGTGAGCATAAGAAGATGAAAGGAATACTGGCCAGAAAAAAAATAGTTTAGAGGAAGGAAGGAAATGTGGAGGAAAGGGCATCAATTAGGCTGACGGACGCCAGAGATTACGAACCGGAAAAAAACGAAGAAAAATAAAGGAACGTTCATGCTTTTTGAGAATCCTCACAGAAACTTAAAATTTCTGTGCGCCAAAGTGGTGCTAGACTTGAGGTCTGCAGCTGAAGTTTGGCACCATTATTTCCATGAGATCAAACTTGCATCAAGTTCAGACATCCGTTTCTGAAACAGTTTCTATATCTTTACAGAAAAAATAATATCGGTAATTGCGCAAATTAGCTCCCCACACCGAAATTAATTTATTCGCTTGTGAAATTATTAAATTTATGCAGCAAATTATAAAAATTAATTATGAATATTACGTTTAAAAATATTCAAAGGTGAATATCGTCGCTTCTTAAAAGGTAAATTTTCAAATTTTCGGCTGGTCCATTGATAACATCAAATGCGACGCGACCGAAACGCGTGAGACCAGCTCGGAATTTTGAATTTTAACGCGCAGCGGGCGCGTCGCCTTTAAAGTCTAGCTTTGCTGCAGTCGAAGATGAGCGGCCAAGAAAATTTAAGTTTACAATATCCAGAAAATGAGAAGGAAGCGATGTTGGGTAGTCTGTTTTCAAAACTTCCTTTTCTAGTAGAAGAAAAAAAATTTACAATGTAAGGCGGCGAAACGGTATAACTGGTCGGCCAAGTGCGAGATAGTATTGTGAGTGTTTGCAATTGTTAGGCCATTTCGCCGCCTTAGTTTGTAAATTTGTTTTTCCTCGTACTAAAAAGGAAATTTTAAAAACTTCTTTTGCTTTTATAAGTATTAAAATAACGAGAAGATTTAAATAGAATAGAAACTAAAAATCAGTAAAGTCCCGTTAAACGTTTTTGGTACTTAATGTATTATTATAACCTGAATAGTAAATATTTGTGCCCGAAAAAAAAGTAATTTGGAAACAAGAAAGTTTGAAGAAAGCAAGAAGCTCGGGACTAAAATGTGTCCGTCGCCCTCCCAAAAACCTAATCATATTTTGTTGTTGTTGATGTCGTTCGAACTACTCCCCCAAACTAGGCAATGTGACTGAGCACAAAGTTAACCCCACGATAGTGTTTTCTAAGTAAGACATTTATAATTTCGGAATTAAATAGCAAAATACCAATTAAATAGCAAAATGCAAAAAAATTAACTTCGCATTCTAATTTTCAAAATTTCATGAAATTATCAATTGAAGTCAAGAATTGGACAAAAAAAAGTTAAAGGTAACGTGTCAGTTCAAAAATAAAGATAACAAATATTAATAAAAAAAGGTTAAAAACTAATGTCAACATACTTACATATTCTCTACTATCTTACCTAACGAGACCATAGCGCGCACTTGCAAGACACCTCGTCGGCCCTGCTGTGGATGACCGATACAGGTCATCGCTTGTTCGCGAAAACAACGACCACGCGCATGCACAATGCACGTTCTTTCTCGCTACTTTGACCGTTTTTTGTGAACCCCATGCGCGGTTATATTCAAAAATGGTTTTTCATTGGTTTATTAGGGAAGATATCTAATTTTTTAAATGAGATAAGGATCAAGCGTCACCTAGTCTTTAAGTGTCGAGGGAAATATTCTAAACCGTTAATTTTTGCACAAACATAACTTTTAAAAACCTACAACAATTCTATTCCACATGTGTGCATGTATGTGTGGCCTTACTCATCATCCTCTTCATCATCATCTCCTTAATCCCTCGAGATTTGGTCACAATTCTTTTTTTCAGAGATTTTCCGCGCACTCCAGACCTAAAACGCACCAATTTTCAAGTGCCCTCTACTTTCAACACTTTACATTAAAAAAAAACTACAACAGCGTTTTTTGAAAAAAAAATTCATGTCTAGATTCTCTAGAAACAAACAAAATCCAAAATGCATAAAGTTTTCCATTTTTTTCAAAATGTCACATAAAAATGGAATAGCTGTAAAAAAAAAGAGGGCACTTTTGAATTATTCATAAAACTCAATTTTATCAAATTGGTGGAAGATTTCGAATTCTTTTAATGTTTTATTTCGAATACGCTGTATTTTACGATGCGGAAAATTTTTAAAAGATATTAAATAAAACAAACAAATAAATAATAACTTAACGATAAAAACGCTGACGTAAAAAAAAATTAGCGCATGTCTTCAGATTGGAACCCGGTATAAAACCAAGTTTTGCTGATAAATACAAAGAAATTATCTAAAGGTTGTGCTGTTTGAGAACATTTTCGATGACTTGACGATTGGTTTCGAGAAGGCGGGCGTTCAAACGAATGGATTCGACGGTCTAAAATATTTGATTATTAGTATTATAACTTTGAAAATTGACATATTTTTTGAAAAATAAAATAGTTTTAAAAAATCCTAAAACTCTAACTTAATATTTTAATTGGGCAAAAATTAAGCAAAAAAAATCTGAAATTTAATTACATTGCCCGACAAATTTGAAACTGAATTCAAAAATAAAAGCTTGCTCGCTGAAAACTGAAGAGATACGTTAAGCATAAATTCTGCTTGTGCACGCGCCGAATACTAGCCGATTACGCGCTGATGTGGAGGTGCACGAACCGATTGACACTAAAAATACCCTGTGCAAATTTGTTCTTCTGTAAAAGTGTTCAAAAGGTGTTTAGCAGAAAAAAAAACCGAGTCCGTCTTATGGGAATTAGGTTGAATTATTTTCAGTTATCCAAATAAAACCAACCTGATCAATTGGTCTACTCAATGTCTGCCGATCAGCATCGCTCAATTCTTGCGTGCTACAGAAGAAATTCTTAAATTCATCAGCTCTCGCCTGAGTAGCGAAGCTCTCTCCCGAAAACTTCAAACATCCCTGGAACAGACTTGAATTCGCTCCACCATACTTTTCCGAAAACGCCTTGACATTTTTCTGAAAGTATTGCCACGCAAATTCTTCTCCCATTGATGACGAGCTGGTTCCCAAAAACAAGTAGAGTTGATCTTGTGGTCTGACATTGTTCTGAAATTCCATTGTTAATACGATACTTTGAAAATGTTCAAACCTTTTCTACTCCATACTCAAACAATTGTTCCAAGCATTCTTTCACAGGTGTTTGAGACAACGCAATAATACATTGCCTATCAATCTCTCCAAATGTTGTAGTATCTCTTAAATTCTTCAACTTATCGAAATTAGCCTTTCCCCCATATCTTCCAGCCGCTCCAAATGTAGCCAATCGAATGTCCGGATGAAGTTGTGCTCCACCGTTAATATGCTCATCAAACAATGACAAGAACTTGTCGATGGTAGGTTGATATCCAGCTCTTGATAACCTCGCTTGAACCAATGACCGGAGCATCATCTGCTGCGAATCCTCTCCGGGCTTCTCGTCAAAGCCAAGAGAATCGCTAGCTTTTGCAAACAATTTCACAACCAATTGTTTTACACGATTTTGGGTTTCTTCTGAGATGTTTCGCGAACAATGCATCAATTTGCTAAGCCCTTCATCAATTGCTGCCCAAACAACATATTCATCTTCCAAGGCTGAAGCGCTGGCAACGTCAAGGAATTGAGCAATGGTCACACTTCCGGAAGTGAGCTGAAAGTTTTATATTTTCTCAAAGAAAAACTTGAAAAATTTTAAATAAAAACTCACGAATGAGACAAGATCATTAATCAATCCAAACCGATCCAATACGGGCATGCGCCGGCTAGCAATATCCGGCAACATAGCTTGCAACATATCATCCGAATACTCCACTCGATAGAAACCAGTAGTTCCCGCGTTCAATTTCACCCATTCTCCTGGTGCTACGTTCTCAATAACAAACTCTGCTTTCTTCTCCTTCAGTAAAAATCTCTGTTTGATTGTATCTGGAGAACTTCCAGCCGAAACAGTGATTGGGATTTGCCAGAAACTATTGGCTGTATCCTCGCCACCGTCACTGATAAATCTTCTTTGCTCCAAACTCAGAACACGATTGTTTCCTTCTTGTCTCTGTGACACCTTAACAGCAGGATAGCCCATTTGCTTCGTCCATCCAGACATCAATTCGTTCACATTTTGTCCTGATGCTTCAGACAATGCAGACCACAAATCTTGAGTAACCGCGTTTGAATATTGGAAGCGTTTCAAATAAATCCTGAGCCCTTTTTGGAAAACATCCTCACCCAAATAATAGCACAACATTCTATTAACAGAATTGGATTTCGCATAGGTGATCGAATCATAAATCTCATCGAGCTCATTCGGATTATTAATCTCCACTTCAATTGGATGCGAATTTCTCAACGAATCGAGAGACATTCCAGAAGCAAGCTCGTCGTGCACAAAATGAAGCCAAATTTTGAATTCCGGGCAATTGGCGCCAACGAACATATATTCCATGAATGATGCGAATCCTTCCTTCAACCACAAGTCTGTCCACCATTTCTAGAAACACTCATGCTTTTTGGTGGAAAATGTTAATTTTTTGCTCTTACCATAGTGACCAAATTTCCGAACCACAAATGAGCTAACTCGTGGGCAACAACGAGTGCCACTCTCGATTTCTGGCGAGTTGATGTTACTTTTGGATCGACGAGAAGCGCCAGCTCTCTATATGTTACAAGTCCCCAGTTTTCCATTGCTCCTGGAATGACAATTGTTAAATGCAGTTGATTTTAGCAAGATGATCTTCCAAACAGACTTATCGCTGACAAAATGGGGATATAAACATAAAAGTTCAATTTTTCTTGATTTACTCAGAGTACTCATTGCTTCCAAAATTGATTATCTATGAGATTCCGAAACCCACCCATACTGAAATCCGGAATAGCAATTAAATCACATTTTGGAAGTGGGTATGGAATATCAAACCACTCATTGTACCAATCAATGGCCTTGACAGACAAATCCAAGCTGTATCTTCCTTGTTCCTTCTTTCCTGGAACTGTGTAGACGCGCATCTCTACTCCACTCTTAGTTTGAGCCTGAAAATATGATATCCCCTTCAAGTCTTTCTATTTTATGTTTTCAATTCGTTTATGCAAACGAATTACAAAACTTTTCCGGCTTCAAAACGCTCTTATCAGGAAAACCCTACACTAATATATTCCAACTCTCCAACAGCAAAAGCCACCAAGTATGACGACATCTTCGGCGAAGTTGCAAACTTTACAACTTGTCGTTTTCCATCTGCACTTGGTGTAGTCGATACAACATTCATGTTCGACAAAGCAGTAAGACCATTATCAACTTCTAAAGTCACATCGAATGTCGCCTTATAAATCGGTTCATCCCAGCAAGGGAATGCGAATCTAGCATAAGTAGATTCAAATTGTGTCGATGCTAAATACGCATCTTTTCCAGTTTTCTCATTTTTATATTGACTTCTGTAGAATCCGCGCATCTTGTCATTCAACTCTCCGATAAACTTGATAGTCAACTTCGCGTTTTGCGGCTTCAAAGCACCTGGCAGCTCGACGGTTAGAATATTAAGTTTGTCGTCATAGGTTGTGGTCAAGCGATCGAAATTTTCACCATTTGCCAATTGGATGGCGGCGTTTTGAATATTCAAGGACTGTGCATGTAGCTTGAGTATGTTTGTCTCTTGGTTGATTTTGACGTCAATACTGGCAACTCCATCGAATGTGAATCTGTAATATGTAATTTTTCTCTTTAAAGACTAATATGATCTTGAGAATTCTGCGTCAGTTGGGTCGAAAATAATGCGCCAAATTATAAAAATTTTCTTTACACATTTCCATCAAACTCACGATTCTAAATTCGGTGCCAATCTCACGTCATAATGAGTCGGCGCAGCAAAGGTTGGCAGTCGCTCGAAAGTCACAGGCTCCTGAGTGGATCCACAAGTCGCCATTGTTGTAGACCTTAAAATAAACTATTTATTTCATCACAAGTATCACGTAGTAGTAATAGAAGAGAAGGAAAAATCTAAAGCATAAAGAAGAGTTCAAGGAAAAAAGACAATAATCGAAAATTTAGGAGGATGCATCAATTGGAGGTGTTTGGTCAGAAATTTCACGCTGTTCTCCAGAATTTTGCTCAAGTTCGAAAGTGTCAAGAGATTTCGGAGTAAAAGCATTTGGAAGCAATTCATATGTAGATGTTATCAACAATTTGTTGTTAGTAGCAGTGCCAATGATAACCTGCAAGAGTTCATGAATTTCACAATGTCTTAGTGTATAAAATTCAACCTTAAAATCGCCGAATTCAATTAAAAACTGGCGACATAGCCCGCATGGACTCGCCGGCTCACTGAGCCCAGTAACAATTGCAATCGCACGAAACTTGGTGAATCCTTGTGAAACCGCTGAACAAACGGCACTTCTCTCGGCGCAAATTGTACCACCGTACGACGCGTTTTCAACATTACATCCGAGAATCGTCTCACCGCATTCCGTAAGAATCGCCGCACCTACCGGAAATTTGCTATAAACGCAGTGTGCGCGATTCATTGCAGTTCTTGCGAGAAGTATAAGCTCTTGGTCCGAAAAGTCTTGCGGCGCGGTCATTTTCTGAAATTTTTTGACTGAACAAATGTAAAATTTTATAGGAAAAATTAAAGTCATCATTTTCTGTAGAAAACACCTTGCAGTTTTGAAATTATTTTTCGCGGGCTACGATATCACAAATGTGCAAACACACTACGACATTATTGCGTATCCTTACGAACTACAGTATATAATGGCGCCCACTCAAAAACAAGATTTTTTTGTTGATCTAAAGTTTTTTTTAGTTTTTCCTTTTCTTTCTCGAAAAAAAATTTCAGCTGTAAAATGAATCACACGCATGATAAGTATTTACTTGTTCGACTTGATGACTTCGGAGAGAATGGTGATGCATCGTGGAAAAAGAAAAGAAATTTGCGACGATATTTGGTGACTAGAAAATGCAAAACAGAGAAATAAAATATCTTAATTTATAGCGAAGTCACGGAATTGATTTCGAAGTTTTCAAGACGTCCGCTTCGCTTGTCGACAGTGTTACAAACAATTTCGATTACGATTTCACCAATCTCTTGCGGCAGATTCAAGAATCTGAACATCAATTAGACCCCGATGTTGATCCGATTATTAAGGTTGGAACGAATCAGGAGATGCTCGAAAACTGGGCAGTAAGAACAAAAAGAAATAAAACATTCAACAACTGTTTTTTTATTTCAGCGCGAAACTTTTGCCGAAGGATCCGAAGAGCTCCATCTAATAATAGATGTTCATCCAATAGATCCTTCACGCGAAACTCAAGCAGAGAGTAATAATAACAATAATAATGAGATAGAAGAAGTTGAAGAGAAAGTGGCTAGCTCTAAACCTTCACCAGATAGAAAACGTTTTAGCTCTTTTCATATTGATGGTATTCAAAATAATAATAACTTAAATCATAATTTGAATCTCTTCAGAAATTTTCAAGGACGACCCAAAAATGCAAAAGTTACCATCTTCTGGCTCATCAAGCTCCATGAGTTCTCATGAATCCGTGTTAGAAACTTTATTCGCCAAAGATAATAGTAAGAAGATATGCTTAGTAAAACAAGACAAAAATACATTCTTCTAGGCCATTTTCCAAAATCGGATCACGAAAGAGAAGACCACGAATCACCACTGAACTCCGATGATTCAGGCGACGAGAATTTTGAAGCCGAAGCGAAACAACTATGTTCTCTTTGTAATAATTATATGATCGTTGGAAAGACGAAAACTACAAAACTTCGGCGACAAAGCGCCCACGTCCTACACATTCATCGAGCATTAAAATTTGGAAATTTGTGCATTCAAAGACGGTAAACTACCCTATTTATTTGATTAAAAAAATGCAAACTATACAGTTTTGGTCATGTGTTTTCTTTTCTTGATAAGTGTCCTTTTTTACTGGCATTTGATGTTTGATAACAAAAGCTTTGTTCAATACTGCGAAAAACTCAGCTGAACAAAAAACAAATAATGAAATTTCCATGAAATAATGAGACAATTTGCAGCTATCAATGCAACGTTTGTCAACGTATTATACCAGTACATGTATCACCGTGCCATCATATTTCAAACTTTCACGATCACGATGGAAAAGAGTGCACATTTACTGATTTATGGTTTAAAAACCATTCCAGAAAAAAAAATCGACTAATTCTTCAGGTCTCGCGAAGAACATGACGCTTTCGACGACAAACTTCTAGAATGTTTCAATCGTCGTCTGCCGGTTCCACGTGCCCGTCGTGACAAAAAGGCGTTTGTTTCGTCGAGAAAGGCATCGTATAAGATTCGGACCGGAAATGAGATTACCGAGTTGAAGACTATTGAGGAAAAGCCTTCTTTGGTAGGTTTTAAAAAAATGTAATCTAAAATTTCACAAAATATTCGTTTTTGATTACTATGTTACATGTTGCCTTGCTTTCTGGATACCGTTTTAAAACGTTTTGAAAAAATTTTGGTGTCAATTTTGAAGACAGAAAGTGTTTAAGAAGATATTACAGGATCTAAAGGGTTTACGGATGCTCTCGTACAGAGTTAAGAAACAATAAAAAAGATAAAAATAAAACAATATGAAAAAAACAGAACATCGAAAATCAAAACAAAGCCCTCCCCTTCCCAGCAACTGACCCGTGTTCGTTGTTCGATGTAGTGTCCGTGCGATGGAGCAGGTTTGCAGTAGAATGCATAAATTTGCAAGGTTGCCGGAATTTTTCTTTTGAAATTCTGCAAATTGATGTCGATGTTGTTGGTGTAATGGCAACGCACGAGAGTTGACGATATCGATAAGCTGAGAAAAAATTGAGATTTTTACCTCTAAAAGTTTCCAAACCTCTTCTAGAATAAAATCGGAGCACAGTTCTCGAGATCATTGTAAAATGAAGATCTGAAAAAAAAATGTTTAAATCATTTATTTGAAATTTTTTCATTTTTAGGAGGAAAGCTTGCTCCACGTGCCATCAACTTCTACTCCTTCGGGTCAACAAACAAATGAAGATGGAGCCCAAAAAGACGAGAGAGCTATTGATGATACACAATATTACTATGTTGATTCTATGATTTCAGAGGATGGTGTTGATGATATATAGAGATTATCAATTGAAAACTTATCAAAAGCAGACTCCCCGTAGAATATAAGCAATCATCAAAAATAAGAAGACTCAACTCTTTATCAATAAATAATATATTTGTGAAAGTAAAATGAACATGGAATTGGACTCTTTACTGATTTTGGGTTTCTATCCCATTTCCTTCTGTAAAAAATTTGAAATCCAACACAGAAAAATTGCCTTTCACGAAAAATGGAATAGAAACCCAAAATCAGTAAAGATTACAGATTCTCATTGGTTTCTAGATTCTAAATTCTTTCAAAGTTCCAATTTTCCATTTCGTTCTTTTGAATAGTCCAATCTTTTTTTTTTCTCCCTTGTGTCCAACTCCAAATCTTGTTTTGCTAGGATTCCCGATCTCCAAGATCTTTTTTGGACTTTTTCTTTTGTAATTTTTTTCCAAAGACAAAGTAAATGTATATGTTATGATTTTCAACAAAACTTAAAATTGGATTAGTAATTTCCCTTTAATTCATTTATGTGTTTATGTGACAAAATATACACAAAATATGGAAAAAAAACCCAAAGACATTTTACACGGAAAACTTCAGCTAGGAAATTCGTAGAAACACGTAAACAACTTATAATTAATGAATAAATGTTCTGAAAACGTTTAGTTTAGATTTTTTTTAAAAATTACTCGTCATGAGGTAGGGGTACGACTTGAGTCGATGGCGTCGGATTTCCGCCAACGCCGAGGTATCGGAACACGGCGAGAGTTAATTCAAGACCGAAGAAGCAGGCAGCGTTGGCTGGGAAGGCTCGGAGCATTACTGGCCAGAATCCCTGAAATAAGAAAATGGGATTTTCAGAATTTTCATTTATTTTGAAGATAGAACCAAAGGAATTTTACAAAGTTTTAACAAAATGCACATTTGCACAAAATGTACATTTCTTCGAAAAATATGACCGGTCTTTTTTTTTTAATACAATGTGATTTCTCGTGCATTGAGAGTAACTCGGCAAAATGACGAACTTTGTAGACCCCGGATGGTTCGTCATTTTGCTCGGTCTTTTTCTACAAAAGATACATTTCAATAAGGAAAATCAAATCTAAATAAAATAATGACAATCGTAAGATTTTTTTCAGAATAAAAATAATTGCTTTCGCTCACCTTGAACAATGCTTTCGGACCCTCCTCTCTGAGAACCTCTCTCAAAACTCCTCGAATTCCATCCGGATATTTTCCCTCCGGCGCCGTTTGCAATCTTGATTTCAGCACATCCGCCGGAATACAAACTCCCCAATTAGCAATACCAGCCAAACCGCCGGCTAGTAGTGTGGCTCCTGGTGAAAGAGTTCTTTGCGCTCCTTCGCCAGAAAATTTCTTTTTCAAGAACTCGTACACTGATAAATATGCTGCCGATGCCGGAATGTCTGAAACGAAACGAGATTATGATTTTTCGGGGGGGGGGGGGGTATATTAAAGACAGAGTTCCACTTATTATTTTGTTAGCTGTTCACAAAATCGGCTTTATAAACGAGCAAGCGCGCTCTAAAAAACCGACACGCTTGCATGCGAAATATAAAGAGGGGGAGACTATACGCAGACAGCTACCTCTCACCAAACAACACTCTCTTGCAGCAGAGGGAAGCCCACCGTTATGAAACCGATTTTGTGAGAGGACTATAACAATTAAATAATTCTGGATATATCCTGGCGTAAATTATAATACAATTAAATGCGAAAGAATCGGCCAAAACCCACAAAAATACTGAATTTGAAAAGAATACTAGTATTTAGCATTAGTGAGTGTAGTTTAATTCGGTTCCGTGTTTACAAGAAAATAAGTCCCAGAGCTAATTTCGAATCTAAATTTTCTTAAACCCGACAGCAAACCTCTAAGCAACGTTGCTCCAGTTCCCCGATAAATCGAAGAGATTCCTCCTTGCTTATACAATTTCTTAACCACATCCAATGGTCCATTATAATGAACTCCCGATGGAGCATGCCCAGCTTGCTGAACTTGTAAAAGACATTTAATTCGTTCACCCGGAACCATCACAATTGTGGTGAACACTCCAGCCAACGCTCCACTGTTGGCGTTTTGGATGAAAGTTAACTCTTGGCCTGAAAAAAGCAATTAAGAATAAAATAGTTAAAACTGTTGGTTAGAAATGATGTTATTTATGAATTTCGTTTTCTGCTTTTTAAATGTATATCAACGTGCATTTAAATTAACTCACTTGGATCTGTTTGCTGAAGCCATTTTCCTACAGCACATCCCCCAAAAAATACAGCAAACAGCGGTGACACTCCAACCAATGGTGCTGCCATTCCTTTATACAGCGCAAAAAATCCCTCCTTTCCCATCGTCTTCTTGGCACAATCCAATGCTCCGGTGAACATTGGCTTCTCGCCTGGTTTTGGCATCGGCATTGTTTGAATTCGTACCTTGACGGTATCGAATGGATGTCCGACGATGACTGTGCACGAGCCGCCGACACCACCCGCAATGAAGTTGAGCACAACGTCGGACATTCTGGAATGAATAATTGTAAAATTAGAAATTTCCTGAGGAAATACGAAAATTTCAAGTTAAATTTTTTCAACAGAATCAACCATACTTATAAACCAGTTACAACAATAGATTATTTCCAGATTGGGAAAAGTAGACAGAATTTTATCAATTTTTTTTTCAAAAAAGTAAATTCGTGCTTCAGACGAGATGTATGCCAAAAACCTTTTTCTGTTTCAAAAAAAAACTAATATCAACTGATCAAAAGGCAGAAAACGAACACAAAACATCTCTACGTAACACTAGGCATCCTCTAAAAAATAAAGAGAATAGAGATAACAACTGGAGCGAGGTAGGACGAACAAAATGGACGTTGTGTATACTGACCGCTGAATTAGAGACGATCGACGAAAAAGAAAGAAAATAAGTTGAACTTTGTACCTGAACAGGTTTAGCACTCTGAAACAGCTACATTATAGTCTATTTGTAGCCAAGAGTGAGCGACCTTGGGTAAAGTGCATTACAATTTTCGTTTGAAATTGAGAACAGTAAATGATAAATTTGTCAAAAACAATCATAATTCGAAAATTAAAAAAATATGACGTCAATCAAAGTTGATGCCAAATTATTTCATTTTCCATAGCTCTTTTTCTGTTTTATTTGTACATGTTTTTAAAGATTTTCAGATTCATAAAAAATTAATCTAAAGAAATTAAGAGGTTACAAGCTACCATTCGGGAAAATCAAGGTTCGTCTTCAAACAAAAATTCATATCATTATTATTGAAGTCCTTATATACATTAAAGCAAGATCATTATCTTCAGAACAAAATCACAGCAAACATTCAAGGAATAATTATGAATTCTAGCGGAATATAAAGAAATTAAAGCTTCTTCTTGATTTCCTGAGCCAAAACATCTTCATAAGAAGGCGGCGGTGGGATGGTACTTGAGGATGGCATCGATGAAGATGGAGGAGCTGATGGCATTGACGGGCTGTACCCATACCCTTGAGCCAGTTGATACCCCATTTGTGGCGGTTGTGGATGATCATTTGACTAAAAATCAATTGAATGTTATTGAAAAGAAAAAAGGCCTACCGTATAAACCATAAAAGATCCCGGAGCTGGAGGTACTCGCGGGTCATGCACCGGATTACAAAATTCTGGTCCATCAAGGAGACGCTCGAAAAATCCTGGCTCCGATCGATTAAACGAAACATGAACTACTGTTGAGTTGTGCATCGAGGGTGGTTGAGTCTGACGAAAAAAACATAATCTACGGTAGAAAATAATATTTCCGAGAGAAATATGTTCAATGTTTGTTATTTTGCAGAAGTATTTAACAAATTTTCGAGAAAAATTTCAGAAATGTTTAATGAAAAGCATTTAATGAATTGTTATTCTTAAAGAGACTCCACTGATTTTGGGTTTCTATCCCTTTTGGGTTTCTATTCGCTAAGAAGATGATAATGGAATAGAAACCACAATTTCGTTGAAACATTTTCATATTTCAAAATTTAAGCTTCTACGATACACTTCGAAACTAACCGGATAAACCGCCATAACCCGTTGCTGAACAATGGTCCTTGTCGTTCCTGGCCCATAAACAGATTGGTGCCCCACAAAATGATCAACTTGAGACGTTGGCGCAGTCTGTTGTCGCGGATAGTCTGGCATTGGTTCTGAGCATTTCTCCTTCTTTTTAAAACTTCCGAACAGGGGCATTTCTGCTGGAAATTAGAGGATTAATTGTTAAATAAACAAACAACGGCTTTGAAAAGAAATTGAACAAGACGATAACAGCTGAAAATGAAATTGTATCAGTTATTAGAAAAAAAATTGCCTAGCAACCAAATCGCTCTTTCAGCGAATAAGTATTAGCGTTACATGCAAAAATACATGTTTGATTCAAACGGGTAATGTAATAGAGTCATGAAAAGTTTATAATGTAACATTTAACAAAAATATTCAACAATGTAGGCAAGATACACAGCTCCACAAAAGTATTGCTCCACCTAAATTTTTTCGAAAATATTTTTTTCTGATAACTTTTGTCAAAAGTGTTTAACTGATGAAATATGTCAAATTCAGTCAGTAATCAACTTGCACTAATCATTTTTGAAACCTAAAGTCCAAAAAAAATTTTCATCATTTTTTGTGAAAAATCGGTTTTTGCCGTTCCACAAAAGTATTGCTCCACTTTGGAAATCTTGTTGTTTATTGACCGATGATGGCCCAATTTGCTTTAAAATCATTAATTAGGTCCATAAGAAGTGTAAAACCGTTGTTTGACTTAAAAAAGTGGCAAGATTATGGTCAATGGAGCCAAAAACTGTCGAACTTTCGAAAATTATCGAATTTCTGCTTAAAGGGAAGAACAAAGTAATCGATTCGGTTTTTTCTTTGCCGAAAATGACCAAAATGTATTCTGAACGCATTTTTTATTAAAACTGGCTAAGAAAACAGACTTTTTCAACATCATTTACTGAAAAAAATAGCGAATTATTTTCCCAAAAAAATCCAATTTGAGCATTCCAGAGCATTCTGGATCGTTTCGGAGCGTAATTTCTTTCAGAAACTTTATCAAAGTAATAAATATCGAATAATTTCTGTTTTTCAATTGAAAATTTGACAAACCCCTCTCAGAATTCAAGAAAATTTTCAGTGAACGGCATTTCTTCGAATCTTCAGTTTTTGGTTGATATGGGAAATTGGTTGGACATCTTCGTATGTCTAAATTTAGCTTATTCCGATGTGAGAACTTATGATTTAGACAAAATAAACGTTTTTAAAGATTCCGAAATCAATTACAGCAAAGTAAGCTCACAATTTTTTTGGAAAAATGTTTTAAAGAGTATTGGTTGTTGAAGCTGGTGGATTGGACTTTGAATGCTTTTGAAAACATGAGGATTCTGAGAGGGGTTTGTCAAATTTTCAATTGAAAAACAGAAATTATTCGATATTTATTACTTTGATAAAGTTTCTGAAAGAAATTACGCTCCGAAACGATCCAGAATGCTCTGGAATGCTCAAATTGGATTTTTTTGGGAAAATAATTCGCTATTTTTTTCAGTAAATGATGTTGAAAAAGTCTGTTTTCTTAGCCAGTTTTAATAAAAAAAGCGTTCAGAATACATTTTGGTCATTTTCGGCAAAGAAAAAACCGAATCGATTACTTTGTTCTTCCCTTTAAGCAGAAATTCGATAATTTTCGAAAGTTCGACAGTTTTTGGCTCCATTGACCATAATCTTGCCACTTTTTTAAGTCAAACAACGGTTTTACACTTCTTATGGACCTAATTAATGATTTTAAAGCAAATTGGGCCATCATCGGTCAATAAACAACAAGATTTCCAAAGTGGAGCAATACTTTTGTGGAACGGCAAAAACCGATTTTTCACAAAAAATGATGAAAATTTTTTTTGGACTTTAGGTTTCAAAAATGATTAGTGCAAGTTGATTACTGACTGAATTTGACATATTTCATCAGTTAAACACTTTTGACAAAAGTTATCAGAAAAAAATATTTTCGAAAAAATTTAGGTGGAGCAATACTTTTGTGGAGCTGTGTAGTGTTGAAAATGAATGACATATCCAAAGATATGGCTTCCATATTTTCAGAAAAAAATGAATCTGAAGAAACCATTGCTAAAAACTAACAAAAAAAATTAATTCCTAGTCCTCGTCATCCGAATACACCTCCAAATGCCCGTACTCCGCTCTCAAAGCCACATTCAAACAAAAATGAACTCGTCTTTTTGTCGCACTATTCGCCATTGTTGCTTGATACTTTTTCACTCGAATATCCTCCAAACCATACACGTTTTTCACTCGGGAATCTAAGTAAGGCGTTGCGTAATTTTCGAAAAATTCCGCTGCTTCACTGTCCAAAAATGTGGTGTTGAAATTGTTAAAACCATCTATAAGCGTGAAGACGTCTTTCTGTAATAAAGTTTTTTTTAAAGGTGAGTTATTTTGGAGTTAGATTGAGTTAAAATTGGGGACGCTCTCGGTAAAAAAAAGTGTTTTCTTACTAATGTAACGGAATTTAGAGGGGTCTCGAGAAGAGGTGTTGACTAACCTCAAGCGATTCTAAAGGATATCTAGCTGCATCATGAACAACCATAATATAAAAGTGAATGTTCCTATTTTCATTATATGTTCCAGAACTTGTCACGACTAACATTCGTTTCAAACGTCTGATTAGTTCGTCACTCTGCAAAATCGTTCTTAGATTAAAAATCTGAAAAAAATGTCATACCAAGTCTGAATTCATATGGTATGTCACACCAAATATCACATTCTTCATCGGAAAAATTTCTAGGAGATCTTTGGCAAAATCATAATCATCCAACATCTGGCTCCACGGAATTGAAGCATCAGTATCAACGACGAGTGGGATGTTTTTCAGCTCACTGCTCGAATTTTAATTTTTCTAAGATCAAATTTCATATGACTTACTCTCCAATAGACTTATTCAAAATCTCGGAATAACCTCCACCACTATATAAAGAAAAATTATCGATAATATCGTATTCATCCCAGTCTAGTCGATAAGCTGCGTCAGCGTTAGGTACCACTTCAGAACAGAGTTTGATGCTTAGAATTTTTGGTCTGAAAATTTTCATTTTGTCAGCAAGCAGAAGAATCCACAAAGTTTGAAGAATAAATTAAGAACTAATAATCAAGGCATCGAGGAATAATTACTTTAAATAATTCAAAGTCCTCTGTAACACATCAAATGGCCCAATTGCCGGTACTAAAAGTTCTCCGCTCGCCATTTCATCGTCATTAATATTAATACAATCCGTAATAAACATTGTTAATTTATCACATCGAACACTATCCAAAAAAGTTTGCAATGATTTGAACAACACTTCTTCTTTTCGATCCTTTTCATATTGTGAAAAATGCAATCGGTTTGCCGCGGACTCAAGATAATTTGCCGAAAGAACCATTCTGTCGAAATGAGTTTCCTTGTTTCCGGGAACAATCATAGTATCCTCGAAGAAAGTATATTTTGTAATTTCGCGTCCTAAACACTGTCCTATTTTTTCAACGGTGTAATGCAGATCAGCCATGAACCTTATCCATCGTTCACCTAAATTTTTTTTACAACTTAGTCCTTGTAAATAAAACAACTTACACATTGGGGGTGGAAGCGCACAAAGATCCCTATCAACTGGAAATAATTCAATACTTTTGAACTGTATTCTGTCATGTTTGTATAGATTTCTGTAAATAAGTATTTTAAAACTGAAAACCTCTAAAATGTATCCTACGTCAAACATAATTTTATCCTTCCAATTGTAGTCCGAGCATCGTTTATAAAAACTTCTCGTTGACTAAAATCATATTCCCAAACGTCGGAATTTGTCCTAAATATCGTACGGATCAGAAATTAAAATTAGTCTCTACTCAAAAAGCACCAGTTAACACCATCGAACGGCACACAATTGAACAATACGACATTTTGAAATTTTTTCTGAAGAAAGTCGCGAATATATGCGGCGAATTGACGGTTGACAAACTAAAATATGCCAAATTTTGTTTTCTAAAATAAAAGAAAAAGTCACCTTAAGTTTTCGGAATTCAATTAATGCGTCGCTAAATTCGTTTGTTTTAAATATTTGTTCATATATATACTCAATGATAACATTCATAGGCAATGAAGTTGACAGTAGTTTTTCAATGGAGTTCATCGCCTGGAACGATGTATTTAGATTTCAAATAAGTAATTCTTTTGAAAAAATATATCAAAAAAGTACTTGTTGCTACGGCACTTTAATTTTCACGTTTTTTGCCAATTATTCTCCAAAAACAAAAAAAATGGAAGAACATTTTAATTTCTGCAATGCACCCTTCCTCGCTCTGCGTATGATGCACAACATTGCACACCGTACCCAGACGTATATTTTCTTTAGTTTTTCACATTTCTTCCAAAAAGTCTAAAATTTCAGAACTTTCTCGTTGATGCTGCCGTCAGTGGTAGCCGGGAAATATTTCTTGTTCTCCTGGATATCATTCTACGCGTTATCAATCCTTTTCGGTGCTCCGTTTTTCTCAGACATCACTGCAACATCGGTTTTATCGGTAATTTGCGTTTTTGAATTTTTCTTTCAAAGGTTTGAGATTTCAGACAGTTCTAACTGTAACCGTTGTACTTCCCGCACTTCTCTTCTTCAAATCAGAGCAGAGATTAGTCGAAATTTTAAGTTTCGGTGCTGAAAAAGTTACAGACGCTGAGAATTTCATTGTATTCACATCTGTTGGTTCTCTCATTGGTGCTTGGATTTGTGGGGTGGTTTATCCACTTGATTGGGATCGTTGGTGGCAACGCTATCCTCTTCCAAACATTTTTGGAGCAGTTTCTGGCTTTTTAATTGCTATTATCGCCGTCATAATTACATCAATCAGTAAAATCACAGTTTTAATCACATAAATAAAATTACAATCTTTCAGAAACCCGTATCACCAAACAAAAAACATGGTAAAGCGTATGAAATCCCTTGCAACTTTTGGCGCCGGTCCATACGCTACCGGTGACGCCGAAGGTCGCTTTGGGCAGTATAACATCGAGGATGTACCAAAATTATTGGGAATTTTCTTGGCGGTATTTGACAATGCAGTCGGACCGAAAATTCGTGTCCAAGTTCCGGAAAATTTGATTAAAAATGAAGATTTTGCGAAAAATACAAGAATTATAATTCCGAAAATGCAGCTTTTTCAAAAAATCGTCAGAATTCATTGCCCTGTTCAACAATACAATGTTCTAGGATTTCCTGTTGCGCTAGGTGAGGTTTTTAACTATCAAACAAATAAAATAATGTTGAACAATGATTGTAAAGAAAGAAATCAAAGTTATGTCAAAATCGTCCCGAATTATGAAAATACGGGCATTTTTTATTGAAAAAAAAAACCAAAATTTCATCAATAAGTTTTCAGTTCCTTGAAACATTTTCCAATTAAAATCTTTTGAATTTTTAAAAAATTAGAGGTAATCGGAATTTTTAGAACACAACGATTACGAACGTGGTCGTTTTACATTCAACGTCTGCTTCGTCATTGATGCTCAATCATCAGCGGACACAATTTATGAACCTCTTGTTCAGAAATGCGTCATGTATCTTGTAGAGTTGGAGCAGGAATGCTTCTTTCTCAGTGATATGAAAAATAATCATGATGTCATCAGGTTGTTACAAGAAATGTTCGACGGATTGGTTAGGAAAGGTATTGTGACTTTTTTTTCCAAAATATTCAAATTACATTCCAGGCGAAAGCATCATAGAAATTATGGCAGATGAGCAGCGTATGTCTCTCTATTTCAAACTTTGCCCATCTTATCGTGGAATTGAACCACCTGAAATTAGTGTATATATGGTTCCGATGTTCATAAGAGAAGTCACACTGACAAACATGTTGGTTGAAAAAATGGATGTTCTTTCTCAGAAGGTGAGTTTCAATAAACTATTTCGGTAATTTTGCAATGCTTTCAGATCATTCCTCAAATTGATGGCATAAGAACCGTAAAAGAAATTGCGAACTATCTTGAAATCGATGCTTCATTGGTAGCCAGATGTGTGAGGTGAGACTTTTAAAATCGTTCATCGAAATAAGTACTATGATGATTTTTGCCATCTTCTATTTTCCTAGTTCCCGTTTCTTCCTGTCTTGAAGACGTTTCGAATATTGGTAAAACTGAAAATGACTCCAAATATTGTGTTCCATTAACTGAAACATTATCCTTAACAATTTTCTAAATTACAAGTGTTGTAGTCGGTACATTTCTAGATTTTTTAATTGAATTGAAATCCTGTCTTTTAATAAGTTCTGAACGATGATTTCAGAAATCTCCACTTCTACGAATGTGTCTCTCTTGTGCCAATGTTTCTGTATTCCAATACGTATGTCGCCACCGAAAGAGTCCACGACTTTTACAAAAACAAGTCAGAAATCAACGAATGTCTAGAATTCGTCAAAATTCAATCAGGTGTGAAGGCTGAAGATGGAACCGAAATCCCACTACCTCTTCCCGAATTTTCGGACGTTTTTCGTCTTTTCTTGAGTTTAAAGGTATGAATGGTGGTTTTTCATGAAAAATCTGAATAATTCCAGTGCGGCTTGAAACTTTCTGACTGGATGGAAGAAGAACGTCCACGTTCGATGGGTATTGATGAGCATCGGTTGGTTCAGTTTGGAATGCATCATCAGTTCCTCCGAAAATTGACAGTTTATCCAATTTGTACGGTTCCGACGCATGATAACAAGTGAGTTACTAGCATTTTGCATTAAAACCAACAGAGACATTTCAGATTCCTCAGCGCTTGTAATGGCAAAACATCACTGGAAGAGCTATCCTTCGAGCATAGTCTTGATCCCGACACAATGTATCATCTTCTCGATGAGAGTAAAAAATTCGAGTTTGTTATGAAATAAATCGTGTAAAATAAAAAGTATTTGAATATTTAACTGATTATTTTCATTATGATAGAACGCACACCAGGGAAAATAGAATTTTGGCCAGTCAAAAGAAAAATAAAGACAATTGAGAGATTAGCAAAGAAAAGATTGAGGAGCACAAGAAGGATGATGAAGGAAGTATGAAAATGAAGGGACTGGGGTTGATTTGAAAATCCAATGGGGGCGTGTTAAATAAAATATTCCATTAAAAAAAACTAAACAAACGAACGAAAAATTACAGTTACCAAAACCGCTACTAATTTAAAATTTAAAAAATTGCGACTAGGGGAAAAGGGGCGGGGGACGGGTAGATCAAAAGAAAATGATAATTTTGAAATTTTCAGAGAAAAAAAAATCAAAAAAAGGTCGGCAAAAATGAATACTCGCATCGGGAAATCAAAAGTATCTGTCTTGAGAAAAAAAAATAAACGGCAAACTCAACAAAAATCAACAACTCGCACACATGCATTATGATACACACAAAAATGGAATTTGAAAACAATTCCAGAATATAAAAATGTTTTAACCGAGAAAAAAAAAACACTGTCAGTCTCATACGCGCACACAAGAAAATGGATGAGGAAGAATGAGAAGAGAGCAAATTTCAGAGAGGAAATAAGAAAAAATAGCTAAAGATCTAAGAAAAAGATGGTACAGGGAAAATGAGAAACAATGAAAGAAAAATGATGTACTGTTCGTTTACTTCACATAGAATCGCGCTCCACAGAGATTTTTTTAAATTCACATGAAAACGTTTTAAAAAAATCATGGTATTCCGATGGATTTCGATTCCAATTGAAATAATCAAACAGCAGAAAATTGATGATGATGATGATGACGGAAACATGCAAAACCTCACTTGTCTGGGAAAATAAAAGATAAACAATTTTGCTGGCTTACGGTACACAAAATAGGGGACGTTTTTTTTTCATCTGAAATTCAAAATTTTTAAAAATTCAGACGAAAAAAATGTTTGGAAGATAGAAAAACCTATGCAGAATACGGTTGAGGCAAGAAAAAACAACGATTTTGAACAACTTTTATGAAAAATTGAAGAAAATCCTTTTTTTTTCTTTACAAAACAACTTCCTCCACAAGTTTTCCCATCCTCCTGGTGTGTTTAATAAGAAGGAAGACAGAAAATCGAGACTTAATGAGTATTAAAAGACAGAAAATTGAAAACATCTTGAATCATTATAAAAGAAACAAGTAGAAACGATAGCAAAACATCTAATTTCTCTTGAAATCAAAGTTCCAGCCTCCTTCAGGTGCCGGTGGCGCTTCCGGACCATTGAATGCAGCCGAAGCGGCGTTGGCGATTGCTCCAGTTTCGACGGTTTCCTCGTCAGAGCTGCAAATTTAATTTAATTTAATGATTTAAATCATCAAAATTTACCTGAAATAAGTGTCAATAATTTCAAAAGCAAGTTTATAGATCTCTTCATTTTCGTGATTTTGCAAGTTTTCTATCTTATCGAGTCCACCACACTCCTCGATTTCAGATGTAACTTGTTCAACACCATCTCCAGCCATTTTTAAAATATTGTTGATTCCATCAAGTACAACTTGAATTATTTGGGCGTCAGTACATCCTAGCATCGCGCAGAATGGGCGGAGCACGTTCAACTTGACCATTTGTTCAACTTGTGGTGGTTTTCCAGAAATGGTAACGTTTGAAATTGCCCATGCAGCTTCTTTTTGTGTTGGGAAGTCTCCGCGGTCAAGAAGGTGGATGATCATTGGCATAAGACCGGCATCGAAGACGTCTTGAACTTGAACAGCGTTTCCAGCGGTTATGTTGGATATGAACCAAACAGCTTCCTTGTTAATCTTCTCTTTGTAATGAGCAAGAAGTCCTGGCATAAACTTAAGAACTCCACTGTCCAAAACCAATTGAGTTTGTTCATCAGTTCCGGTGACAATGTTACCAACTGCACGAAGAGCAGCAGTTTGAACTTTAACGTCTTGGTGACCCAAAAGTGGGACAAGATGCTCAACGACATTAGCATCGATAACCATTTGAATGTGCTCGTTGCCCCCATCGGTAAGGTATGATAGAGCCCAAACTGTATCAATAAGGATGTTGGTATCTATATGATGGATAAGAAGAGCCAACGCTGGAAGTATGGTTCTCACAACAGGTGGGCTTGGTGCGGGATCCTAAAAAAAAGACATGACGCTGCTTTTAAGTAAGAACAATTATTTACCTTGCACCTGCACAAATTGACAATAACCCAAGTTACATTTCTCAAGAAACCAATTGGAATTTCTGGAGTTATGAATTGAAGCAATGGTTGGAGAATTCCGAGCTCCAAGCAATAATCACGATAGTGAGGTCCGTCTCCGATGATGTTTCCGAGCGCCCAAACTGATTGCTCGCAAACGTTCAAATTTCCGCATGACAAAAGCTGAAGGAATAAAGGAACGGCTCCAGCGTTCACAACAGCTTGCGTTTGTTCAGATGTTCCGGATGCGATGTTGGTAAGCGCCCACGCGGCTTCAAATTGAAGATTTGGACTGAAAAACAGTGGATGTGAATAAAGAATAAATATTTCTATAACTTACTCAGTGCTGCTGAGACAGTTGACGAGAACTGGCAAAATTCCGCTAGAAATAAGATCATCAATTGGAGGATTACGATCAGTTGAGAGCATTTTTCGAGCTTGTTGAACGGCAAGCAATTGTTCCGCCGGATCAGTCGATTTCGCAGCATCAACAGTGACTTTCAGAAGATTGGTGTCGAATGGACCACTTGGCAAGGTTACGCTTTCGGCATCATCTCTGAAGGACAACAACACATGAAACATACTTTGAAAAACTTCACTTACTCTACAGCAGCATTGATGTTACGCCTTTTCGAAATTGCTTCTTCTCTTTTGTCTTTTCTGATGCTCACGACCTGTAAAAATTCGAAATTAAATAGCATTTTTTTTTGCTATTATGAAATACCTCTTCATTTCTCTTTTCTTTTCCAATTTGATCTTTAGCATTGTTTTTGTAATACGCTTGTCTGCTTGAACTCATTTTGCTGAAGGTTCATTAATTATCGTAAATGAAATAAAAACACTTGTCAATTAATAAGAAGATCAGATAAAAAAATCACTTATAACGGAAAACAAAAATTCGTAATTATCCTAAAATCCACTTTCGCAATATTTAATTAAACGGCTTCTCAACAATCAAAAACGAATTCTCTGAATTTTTGATGATTTCATACACTAAAACCTAAGCGATAAAAAACAAAAACTTATAAAAATCAGCGAAAATAAATAAATTCCGCGTAAAAAACGATAATAATTTGTTCCCGATTTCTTCGCGTGCGCAACGTCCCATCAGCTACGCGTGCGGTGGAGCGAACTTACTTTTCATATGTTGGCGGCAGTTCAAATTCAGGTTTTTTAAAAAATATAACGTTCCCTCGCCTAAATTTTAGCTGTAAGATGCTGAGCAATTTAAAAAAAAATTGAGCTAACATTTATTCTGCACAATAACATTGTTCCAAAAAATCAACAAAATTTACAAAAAAACATTGAGTAGATAATAATTATGAGTGTCAAAAGTTAGAAATTGCAAGATTTACGTGAGAAAGGTGAGGTAGGTACTGTTTTCCAAGAAACAAATCAACGGACGTAAATGTGAAAACAAACAATTAAAAAAAGAAAATTTTAAGGGAATTGTCATGACAGTTAAAAATAACAGGTACATCGTGAATTCATTGTTTTTTGGCTTGTGCCGGTTTTTCCTCCTTTTTCGGTCCATGTTCCTTTTTCCAATCAGCTAATTTCTGATGATATTCCTCGCTTAACTTTTGTGCTCTTTCGCTGTATGGCTGAAAATGGAGTTTCTTGTTTGATAAGTATATTTTGAAATAAAAATGTATAATTAATGAAAAATTTACAGAAAAGCTTTGTTTGTTTGGAGAGTGGCTTAAAGCTTGGAACAAGTTCCTAAATTTTATTCTGCTAAAATTCTTAAGCAGCTCACCTGTCTCTGCGTAGGTCCCAACTCATTCCATTCTGCGGCAGCTTCTTTGACAATCGGTGCCGGATTCGAAAGATCAACTCCGCTTGACTGAAATTTTGAGAAAAGATTTTCTACAAATAATTTACAAAAGTCGAATTACTTTCGCCTTAACCATTTTCTCCTTAACAAACAAAGTGTAGGCATTTGCTGGCAACTTCGGATGTCCCGTACTCTTCCATTCCTCTCGTCTAGCTTTCAGATCTCTTTTTCTCGCTTTCTCCTGTTTCTGACTAACCGACTCCTGAATTTTTTGCTTTTGCGCCTCATCCGACAAGCCGCGAAACTCAGCAACTTTTTGACTGCGGTAATCCTCAGACTTCTTCTGATAAATCTACAAAACGTTATCTAATCAAAGCATTTCAAAAGTACAGATAGACCAACCTTCTTCTCATCCAAACTCAAACTCTTCCAAGATTGCGACAACTGCTTGACGGCTTGTTGCGCCGGTACGTTATGTGGAAACTTCTCCTTCACATAAATCGCATAAGCCGACAAATGCATTCCAGTCGGTGGAAGCTTATCCTCTCCATTCTTAGGCTTTTTAACAGCGGCCGCCGCCGTTGAGAACAAGCAACGATTCTCCGAAATTTTCGAGAAAATTGTTCTAATCATATCTAAAAGGTGATGATAATTATAACTCATTGTGTTGAATTCGATAAAAGTTCGTGGTTGTTAACCAAGTTCAGAGAAGCATAAAAAGATAGTTTAAAATTTTTCAAATAATTAATGTTCTACAAAATGTTCATAATTTGATAATAATCTTGGCATCAAAAAGAAAAAAACAAGTTTTAAACAATTAAGAAGAAATACAATCTAGTATCTTCTCTTTAAAATCGATTGTAACACTGGCACTGTCCCATCAACCTCTATTTTGATATCCTCGCCCAAACGTTTGAATTCTCTGCGATCCTTCAAGTACATAATCTCATCAGAAGCTTCCAAACTTCCATTCCACTGTTCAACATATTCTCTAGCTTGAACCAATGCTTCTTTCCACTTGAAATTTCGAAGTTCATTGCACGACCTCTGCTAAAAATATGAAGAATAACTAAACTTGACAAACTAATGACAAAAAAAAACTAACAATTTCGAATTTTTTCTGGATAAAATCAGCAACACGATCAATTTTATTACGTCTCTTGTGAACCTCGATAATTTCTTTCCATCGGTCCTATAATTCAACATTTTCTAAATAAATCAAGTTTTCAAAATTTCTTACATCATGAATCACCACCAGTCTCATCAATTTGAGAAAAATAGCTAATCTCAATTGTTCAGAATATTTCAGCCACTCACTTTGCACAATTTTTGCGCAATAAAGCACATCAGCTTGGATAAATTTTTTTCTATTCTAAAATAACACACTTATCAAAAATCATCTCGGCTTTCCTCAAACTTACATACCTCATCAATTCGAAAAAGTGAATAAATATCCAAAACATTTCCAAACACTTCCATATCCCCCGACGAAATAAGTACAGATGACAATGGTAGTGGAGTGTCAATTGGAACAACATCTGAAAAAACTGTTTTCAAGAAAATTTTCATCTGATAAATGTATTCATACAATATTCATCTTCCTGTCGTCGCGGCTTGAACAATTTCACATTTGCTAAATATTTTGATAAAACACGATAGAGTACATTACTGGAAATAAAGTATGTCTTAATTTTGAGTCTGAAGAGTCTAGAGAGTCTGAAAACTCACAATTTTTTGAATAAAATAAGATGATGCAGAAAAATGAAGAGCTCTTCTCTTTCGGCGTCAGAATCGAAGAGACTGGCCGCTGCTTCAATATTGCTCTGAAGTATATAGAGCTCGGAATTTGTTTGATTTTTAATTTTGTTTTGCAAAAACATTTACAGAAATGCAGACAACAATAGTCCGTACATTTTTTTCGTATTATTTTAAATTCTTTAATAAAAACAGCTACTAACCTCTTCTAACCATGCGCACTCCATCAGGGCCATATATCCATACTGATCCTTGTACTTTCTCAACTTGTCCGGTATCTTTTCAAGAAAGCTCAAATTTCCATATTTGATTGCAGTATGAATAGGTGATGGTGGCAGCGGATAAATTGGGGATCCATTTGTATGAAATCTTCCACATCGAAATTTAGTCGCAACCTTCATATCTTAAAAATAAATAATATAAATTAATTTTCTTCAAAGACAATGCGTAAAACTCACACGGAATCAGGTACTTTTCGTCGATATTTCCTAATAAAATATTCACGGATTTTGTGCTTTCCTGGCAAATAGCGTCATTCAGCGCCTGTGTCAACTTATTTGTGTATACGCTCTTTTGATCACGCTTTCTCATGTCTCTATCGATTTTCACTTGTTGTTGTTCTATCATTTCAGCAAGTATTTCCCTTGGTACTAAATCAAGTTTATCGTGATATGCCAATTTGCAGAGGAATGAATCCTGAAGAAAAAAAATTCGCAACGTTTCCTTTGTAACGGCGACGAAAATAGAATTCGAAATCCAAGTTATTGTAAAGATGAAAATTCCTGGCAGCTCGTTTTGCGTAGCATCGTTGGGAACTTCCTCGCAACACACTCAAATCCAAATTTCTCAGTTGGTCTTACGCGTTGCGAGGAAGTTCCCTAAGATGCTACGCAAAACGAGCGGTCAGGGATTTTCATCTTGACAATATAGAAACATCTACAAATACGAGGCCTCGGTTGGTTCGTTGTCGGTGTTTATTTTCAGTTTATATTTTAATTTATTTTACAAACTCACTGGAATATCGCAAAAATACGCGTCGTACGATTTCTTGAAGCATTTATCACCCTCTCTCACTCTTTCCTTATTATCATCTTCTTCCTGTGGAAGTGTATATGCCAGCAAACGATCAGTTTTCATTAGAATTCTTAAGCAATCAGTTGCGTCTTAAGAACAGCTTTATTCTCTAAAAAACATCGTTTAACAATACCATATTCAACTGCCAAATCGTAAGCAGAAGACTTATCAGGAGACAACTGTTCTGTAAGCCATTTGTCGCGAACGAACTGAAAATTTCATGCCTTGTTTCCAAAAAAAAAGAAACCAAACCTCAAAATGTTGAAATCTCTCCATAGTCATTTCTGGGAACATATGACCAAACCACTCCTTATATCGAAATAATATCACTTCTAAAATCTAAAAAAGAATTTTAAAAATATATTATTATTAGAGTTTTTTAAAATCACTTCTGCGCAGTTATGAATAACAGCAATTTGAATGGGATTGAAGACGAGCATTCCACGACGATCCGGCAATTTAGAAACTGACGGGTTACAGATGCATCCATCATCACATTCGTATTTCTTTTCCTAAAAATGAAAATTTCGCAAGATACGAAGAACGAAAATCAAATATTCTGCAAATAATAAAGCTCGAGAATTTAATTTTGTGTTGGAAAATAAACTAAAAACTCCTACCAATTGTATCGGAACATATAAATGATTCTCAACAAAATTAAAAAATCCACGGCAATCCTGTTCGATAATCATTCGGTACAATTCGGTTTCCATAGCTTTACGAGGCAAAAAAGTATTACAAAATGCATCGCCAAGTAGTGAATCTCGTGAAAGGTTTTCTTGAAATCCACCATAATCAAAATCGTTATCATTTGGCGTCTGAAATTCAAAAATTACACTTCTAATGAACTTTTTTGTACAACCTTGAGCCCATTGGCTAATCTCCTTCGCGTATCTATGTAAACTTGATTCGAAGCAATAATGCCTTGTGGTTGGCCGACAATGAAGCCCGATGATTTTGAGACTAAACGAAATTTCAATTCTTAGGAATTTAAGATGTTAAAACTCACAGTCATCTTGCCCCAAATCATAAATATCAGTCGCAAGCAATCTCTTCACAATATCTTCCGTGTCTTCGTCAGAATCGCCTTCGTTTGCATTTCCACAAAAGTTTTCTTCGTCAGATTCATCAGACGGGTCGTAGGGGAGTGGAGTTGGTTCATTATGTTTTTGTGTTTTGTGTGAACTGCCTCAAGAATTTATTTCTAATAGAATCATTTCCGTCCGTCGCGTTTTGTTTGACTTTTTCAGTTAAACAAGATAAAGATGGCATGAAAGCTAACCTTTATTCACCTTTGTTCCTGTATCTACACGAGTTGTGCTTTTCGTTCTCGCTTTCGTAACAGGGTTGTTCGACGAGCTACTTGTTTCCGAATTTCTTGAATTAACTTGAAATAATTTAAAATATATTTTATTCAACTTACATTCCTACAGACTTCGAAAGCAATCGCAACGCTTCATTGGCTCGAACACTTGCCTGCCTTTTCCTGAGATCATTTCGTGTGTTCATTGACTTTTTCTATAATTAAAAAAAAACGTGAAATCAAGGTCAGGAAATGAAAAACAAATATGTTTAAAATTTTTATGGTTTCTATTTACAAACACATTTTCAAATCACGCGGGTGAAGAGAGAGCAGACGAGAAAGGTTGTAAACAGCGTACGCATTGTTTTCGAACGGTGTATGCACAATTTCATTTCGGAGTGGTTTTTTATCACATTTCGATGCTCAAAGATAGCTTTGTCATTGAGACTTGTCAAACAAAAAATATTGAGTGAAAATTTAGAAAAAAGTAAGTTTTTTTTCAAAAATCGAAATTCAACGTATTCTCTGGGCAGTCACTATGTTATTTATAGTACACAAAACTAAATTTGAGTAAGACCTTGGGATTTTCATAAACAAACTTTCAAAAATGTGTTTATATGATGAATTTTAGAAAATTTATGTTATATTTAAAAATACAAAGAATGTCAATCTAACAACAGTTTTTAAAGGTTGCTTTACAATAATGTGTTCGGCTTTCGACACGAAATCGAAAATTACGGTGCACTGTCTTTCTCCAGCGCGGTATTTCAAATTTGAACATATCAAGTAAATAAGGAAAAACCATAATATTTCATGTAACTCTTCAATTTTGCCGCCGACAAAATTTTTTTCAGAATTTTAATTGACATATTTCACTCTGCCGTTTATTTTCCAATCTTCACGTTTTCGGTCTGATTAACAATATAATGCGTAAAGTTTTCTATAAATATCAATTGTAGACATGCATTTTTTCATTACGAGAACAACACAAAAAACTTTTTCCAGCCACAGCTTGTTTCCAGAATTGTTGGCATTTGCCGAACTTCCCTATTAATGATGACGTCGAGAAAAAGTCCATCCTCTATCATTGGTCTCACAGAGCAGAATAGAAAAAAGTTGACAATGAAACCGAAAATAAACACTGGTGGGACACACCAAAAACCCAGATTTCCTGTTGTAAGCGTGTGAAGAAGTGTTTTTTCTATGTGATGTGATGGCTAAATCATGCAACGAAGTTGAAAAGTTTTCATGTCTCACGATACATTTCCTGTATATAAACGGAACCGTCGTCATCTAAGGCGGGATGAGCTGAGGGTGTATAAAATGAGCTGCAATCGACACGGGTTCCAGTTTCATTTCTTTGTTTTTCCATTCATTTTTGTTTTCATTTTTGATATGATCTAATCTCCCAGGTACCCCATTTCCCAGCTGAAAAATCATGCAATCCTCCAGCCTTTTCGCAGTTTTGCTTCTTCTCATCCCACTGATAATCTCCGCCTCATCATCGTATGAAGAATCTGACAATAATGAGCGTTTCGCCAGGGATGTTGATTTTCGAAAAAAATTTGCTTTTGCATTCGCAAAACGAAGTGGTTCAGGTTATTTTATTTGAAGAATAATTATTTAAAATGAATTCTAGGTGATGAATTGATGGTTGATCCGCGAACTGTACAAGTTAGGGAGCCAGCAACAATGCGTTTTGCATTTGCAAAGAGAAAGGCACCGAAAGGTAAATTCGTGATACAGTGATTTCGAGAAAATAAGATTAAAATTTCTCTATTCCAATTGAGGGATCCCAAAGATTATATTAAAGTCTTTTTTTAAAAATCTTTATAAATTTTTCATCTGCGAGAGACATGTTAACTTCTGAAATTTTTTAAAGTGTAACAATAACAGAACGTACAACATGGGCTCCAAGCAGTGAAAATTTAATCTCTACGTAAAAAATTTACCTGTTTATTTTTATACTTCGTCGGATGATGAAATCATATTACATTTAAATATATGAAGTCAATGTCTCATAAAATCGTTTTTCAGAATTTGCTCGATTTGCACGAGCCAGCTTTGCATAGACATCAACAACACACATCAAAAATATCATAAAAATGGGCGGCTGTTTTTCTTTTTAATTCATGTAGTTTGGGCTCTTTAATTCTTCAATTTTTATCAAAATGTTCGTTCACAATGAAAATGCTCTTTTGTATCTTCTCTTTGCAAATATAAACCATTTTATTGTTATTATTCAATTCATTCTCTTTTGAACTGGGGCTGCTTTAAAGTCTTTCATCGAAACATTCACTTCAACTTCAATTATACCTTTAGTTGTGACGCGAAGTGCTGCAAGTTATACAACATTTATTGACTAGAAAATTAGTTTACATTGTCGTCCATCAGCAAATGCGGGCATTTCGGCGTTTACGAGTTCAGGCTGTAGACCTCTCAATTTCGTCGTCAACCTCTGAATCCAAGATGATGACAGTGGTATCCAGCAGCTCACTTTAACTGTGTGCCTGGAATGAGTCCTTGAGAGGAAAGGTTGAATAATTTTTTCAAAATATTTTTATAATAAATTAGAATATCCCGTTAGGAATATCTCAAATTTTTGGACTTCCCCGCGAGAAATGTATTAAGTCTTAAAGTCAGGGTATCACTTTCTTCTAACATTTAATTCCGAAAATTCAATCTTCGGTAAAAACAGAACTAAAACTGAAATGTCTTATATATAAAGCGGAAACAAAAAAAAACGCACTTTCCAGGTGTCATCGGAAGAAACAAACACCCGTAACCTTTCAGAATATTCTCATTTTTCCTATTCCTTCCATAACAAGTAATTACATATCTAGGACCTGAAAAACTATTATTTCGTGAATCAAGAAATATTAAAAAAAATCTTACTCAGGAACAAACTGCTAGTTTCAAAAGCATTCTCGAACTGTAAATCTAAATGATATTCCGAATTTTGACCTCTTTCACAAAGTGGAGAAGTATATTCACGAGAACCACTAAGCAATGTCCAATCTCCTCTGACAATTGTATTGAAATGCACAACGATGCTACTCTCTTCCGGGAACTAAATGAAAATTTGGATCGATGATTATACGTATAAAAACTTACATCAGCTGCCTGAATACTACCCCGAACAGAAACGATTGATTTTGCGGACATTTATTTATTTGTTTATGTGAAAGGGGTACTTTTGCACACCATAGTTTCGTTTCCATGGTTACGATAGGCTGAAGCTCAGCAATATAAAGAATTGAGAGGAGATGCGTTGAAAAGGAGATTATGCGAAAGGGGGGGGGGGATTACTGAATTCTACTTCTTTCAAAATTGAAAATTGAAATGTGGAACACAAAACTGGAAATTTGCATTCAAATAAGGAAATATGATGGATTTCAATAAAGATCAATGTTTTGCGTCCTCATCGAAAATAATGTTATAACTTTATCTACGTTTTCTGGTTAGAACATTCGTTATTTCGGAGATATAGTCAAAATCATCGAGGTTCGATTTTCATGCTGAGGCTTTTCGGTAAAAGTCATGATTAATAATTTATTGTTTCAGAAAAATTATGTTAATAAATTTCCCCCTCTAAATTCTTTTTAAAGACCAATGTTCTTAATTTTTCCGGACAAAAAAAATTCCACAGACTTCCTGAAAAATATGACAAACTGAAATGTTCAAATATTTTAGTTTTTCAAGAGATTTCTCCAAAATCATTTCTTTTAAAAATTTCGCTAGAAATTTGAAAAAAAAACGTTTCTTTAAATACACATTTCTGCTCATTTGTTATTCCATAAAAGTGTTCAGCATTGCAGTTCTCGAAATTTAAATAATTAGAACATATTTTTTTCCAGAATAAAGAATAGTACTATCAAAGTTACCAAAGAATATAAATATGAAAACTATCTCAGTATCTCACCATCAAATTAATCCACGCCCACTATTTTCGTCAGAAATGTCCATTGGCTGACCGGTGCTTTGCTCTCCCGATGTTTACAAATTGACCGATTGTGTGTGTGTGTTTGGAAAGAGAAACTTTTTCGAAGAGCAAAAATTTGGCTTTCTTTTCTTCCGGTATTTTGTGAAATAAGATTCGAGCCTTCGCATTTTCTCATAGGGATGAGATGCATCATCCGACGCGGATTTCGTCGCCTATTAATCGCACTGCATCCTTTGAGGTATTTTACTGATTTACGAAAATATAATCAATTATTACGTTGCAGATTGCTATAACGTCGTCGCCACCTTTGTCACCGGATCCTCCGTTAGCGTCACCAAGATCACCCCCTCCGGCGGTTCCGCCGCACGTTGGCGCTTATTCCCCGCGGCGAAATGTGCAGGAGACAATTATGCGGGAAGTTAGGGAGGTAAGTCAAATATGTACTTTTTTGTGTTTTTATGGAAAAAACCACTAAACGCGAGGACAAAAAGTGACAAGTTTTCTCTCGAATCAGATCAGTTTATAATGTTCTACACTCAAATTTTGTTTCACGCACTTTTTATTGCCTTAAAGCTGCGTTTGGCGGAAAATTGTAAAGTTTGGAATGAAATAAATAAATCTTCATTTTTTAATCAAAACAATAAAGTGAATGCATACCTTTTTTTAAAGACGTAAACGCCAAAATCAGCGTCACGTTGGCAATTCAATAATTGTTACGCATTTTTAAGTCTAAAGAGGAAGCTCCATTAATTTTAACAGAACAGAGGTTTCTCGGTTCGTCGTCGTTTGTAGTGCAATATTTGAAACTAGTGCAACATTTGAATAAATAATTTTTCAGTACCACGTAACAACTAGTCGTCCAGCACCACCTCGTATTTCACCAATCAGTGTCGCACCAATCGCCGAACCAGAATCAACGTCAAGTTTCATAAGTAGTACACCATCTGCAGATGATCAAAGCACTGAGGATGTACAAGGTACTAGTTGAAACCTATGGTGTCCTTTATTTCCGGGTTCTCCCGCCATAGACTTTTCCCTTACTGCGCCGAGCTCTGACAAATCCTTATGTTGAACAAACATGTCATAAATTCGTATCATTTTGCGATAAAATGTTTGCCTTTTTAAAATCCAACTTTGTATCTTTGTAATGCTCAAAACCTGGCGAATTGCCTGGCTTCGTGCCAACTGTATATTTCAACTTCTTTGTTTGTTATGGAGTAAGTTGTTAAAAATTTCATTTAATTGTGTAATGTCTTTAAGCGAAAGAAGACATCGAGCAGGAAGATCGAGAAGTTGTCGAAAAATCGGTCGACCCGCCGACACCTCTATCGGTTCAAAATCTACAAACGACGCCTACTAAAAGTACTGAAAATCGGCTGGTACATCCGGCAGATATTCCACCGGATCATCCGACGATCATTTTCCCAATTACTCCATTTTATCGAAGAAAAGGGTATGTCCATGAATTTTTTGGCTGACACTTGTCCACGAGAAGTAAAAAGTACAGTTTTGAAGTTTACTTCACATAAAAATAATGTATTAGTAGATTCTCGAGAAAACCGTGCCTACTTCCTCTGTTACGGTATCAGTGATACCATGTCGAACCTCAAGTGGCAAAAACAAATAAACAAGAACTTCATGGCGTCCACCTACCGTAACCCACCGAAAAATATTAAACTTAATTACAGCGTCTGTCCGAAACTATTCTCAATATGTTGCGCTTCGTTCTGTTTGATTTTCTTTCTTCTATCCATTGGATTATTGATTGGTTGGGGAGTGACCACTCATGGATTCAAAAGATATTCGGAGAACGAGACTAAAGTATGCAATACCAGGGATTGTATCGATTTGGGTAAGATGCAGTGATCTTACAGAGAATTTCCAGAATTTCCAGCGTTTCGAATGTCGAGCAACATTGACGAAAGTGTGGAAATTTGCGAAAACTTTTACTCGTACTCATGTCAACGGTATCATTCACAAACCACAGATAAACAATTAAATTTTTTGGGATTGTTAAAGGACCATTCTTTGAGAACAATTCATAGTAAGTTTCTGGTATGTGTACTAGTATAAACCAAAATTGACGAAAAAATCCAAGCATTATTTTTGAATCGGACTCATAATGTACAACTTTTCCATAACCATATTTATAACCACAATTAATGATTGGGAAAATATTCCTACTGTTTGATACATCGTGAGGTTAAAAACAGTATGTCAGTTAATTTGACCTTCCCTGATTTCAATTTCAAAAATTAGTGATTTCTCTAATTAGTACAATACAATTTATGCAAAATCATACCGATAAATACACGCGGTGCTAAGCTGCAAAAATTAAAATTCGTGCGACGCTCTCGTCGATCGTGCAACGCGCTCCGAATTGGCGCGAAGTAGCTACGTATTGGCCTTGTTTTCTCGACCTTCCGGCCTCATTCAAATTTTTATTTTTCGGCTTGAATTTCTATCACATAATAACTAAACTTTGTAAACTGCTGATTTTCTACTGAAATCGATTAAAATACAAAAGTACCCTATTCTTTAGTATAAATATTGGCATTTTTCCAGCCCTCCTCTCATCTGAAGACAACAGTTCCCCCCTTCCAAAAAGTGCAAAACTCTCGAAAACCCTCTACAACTCTTGCATGAATGCCGTCCTCCGTTCCACAAATGCTCCATCGGATCTGCTGGAATTCATTCGAAACTTTCCATGCGGACCACTTCTGCGAGAGTGTCAAAGTTTCAATGCCGATACGTATAGGTTAGATTCAACTGAAGAAAATAAAACACTACCGTAATCCATCAAAACTTATCAAAACATATAATACACTTTTTGTGCTTCAATCCAACCGAGATAAAGCAAACACTAGAGGCACACACGTGTCAGTAGGTAGCGAACGGTAACGACCCGCTAATCCTTCCTCAAATGGTTTCGTTTCCTCACTAATTATTGAACAAATAGATTTCTTAATGAATGTGACTAAATAGGGAGTGGGGGGGGGGGAGTTTCCATCAACATTAGGGGGTCTTAAAATTAATGACACACAATGAAATTTCAGCTGGGAGCGTCATGCTGGAATGTTGGATTGGTACTCTGGAACGTTTAATCTTATTCTTTATGATAGAGATGTTCATCCTCAGGATAGGAGTAAGATAATTTTGCAGGTTGGTTTTTTTTCGAGGTTCAAGAAACTCAGAGCATTTTTATTATCCGCGGAATTTTTCCAGATCAGGCCGCCGAACCTCGACGACATTCTCGGCCAGGTTGTGAAAGACCTGATGCAACTTGCAAATCCAAGCTCTACAGAATTCGAGCCTCTTCTTCAACTATCTATTCGTCAAAATATTCTGAGCGCATTTGTCAGGGATAATCTTCTTCGCGACCCTCGAGATGTTCAAGATCAATTGGACGAAGTTTCTCGTTTATTTGTGGACCTCTATCAGGCAACACGAATATCTTCTAGAATCACCCCCAATACTACTTATATGTCATTTGGAGAGGCTTTCCAAGCTTTACCGCAGTTGTATTTGAGAGAATTTCTTGATGCACAGTTATCGAACATTTATAAATGGACAGAAGAGGATGTTTTATCTATTCAAGATTATGAATATTTTGCACGCCTTGTTGATATAATGGCAGTTACTAAACGACGAGCGGTCGCGAATTATTTGGTCATTATCACCGTCTATAACATGAAACAGTACTCTTATTCATCGAAAGATCAATTTGGGTGAGTGTGTGTGAAACGTTGAAATAAAAACCTAAAATTTCAGATGGCGAGAATGCGTCGAACAATTATCTGAACTTGAAATCTCGGAAAAAATGTACATTGGCACCAACGTTAGCATGTCGCAAACTTCCGAATTTTTACAAACCTTGAAAACCGATTTCATCTCAACGCACCGAAGTACACCACTTCAATATCTTTCCTCAATCAATCGACTAGGCTTCTATGTTGGATATCCCAGCAGGTTACTAAACGAAGATCTGGTCTGGCGGCCGGTTTCGCAGCTTTCATTGAATCTATCGGATTACTTCAATTCGGTTATTCGTGTCGGAAAAGCCGAGAGGGACTATAAATTGAGCCAAATTGGAACTTATTTGGATGTGTGAGTAATTTTGAAAAGTTCGCTTATTCAAAGTAGAGAAGCGGGTAGTTTGGGTTTCAAGCTCACTTGTCTCTACTTCCCAAAACCCTTTTAAGATAATTCTAAGTGACAACTGACCACTTTTGACCGAATGTCTACAAAAAATGCCGAACACAAAGTTTACACGACAAATTTATTACTATAAAATAAAAAGAAACAACAAAAAATCAAAAATGCAACGAGAACTGGTTACATATATAAATTCCTCACTATAAATTTGAATTCGGTGCAAACACCGTGACGAGCAATTGCGGTCGCACCCAGAAATGCGCACCGTACTCATTATAAATTGGATGGGGTTTACTTCCCCCCCTTTTTATAGAATGTTGCCCGCAACATTGAGATCAATATACAATAAGTGAGTTGATATACGTTTTCAAGGAAATACAATAAAAATATGTACATTTTCCGATTGGGGCGAGAAAATTTATTGTCTTCTTGCTCTCTTTTCTTGTGGTTCCACTGGATCTTCAGCCAACCATTCCTCCATTTTCCAACCGCTTTCTTTGACCGTTGCGATGACGACTTTCCAATATTTCTCCATGTTTTGTTGATCAAAATCGCATACAATTGTTGACAATGGTCTCTGTTGCTGCGTGCTTGGATATTCTGGCCCAAATTTGACGAAGACTCCGGCTTTTTCCCTCTTCAATTGTCCAAAACATGCGCCGATTCTGCATATCTCCGGGAAATCCGATTCGAGTGGAAGCGACACGAGGAAAATTTCAACTGATGCTGGGATCCATTGGAGAGCGTTTTGCACTTGTTCAAAGTATTGTTGGTCCAATTTGGCACGGATCATCCACAAAACTTTTTCAACATGCTTGAAGTCGAACTTCTCATCAAATTTTTCGAGAGCGCTGCTTCTCAATTCAACGACTTTTACGTCTTCCTTGGCCTTGATCTTGCAATACTCCGCTTTTGGGACGAAGATGACCTTTTTAACATTGAAACAATATGGTTTCGGTTTGAAGGCTTTGGCCGCTTGTTCCTCTATCAAATCAACAGCATCTTTCCAGAACTCGTCTGTCTTCAGTTTTCCCAAAAATCCAGGACACTTCGCAAATGCTTTCAACGCTTCCATCTTGGTCTCCTTTGACACATGAATAACGTCAAAATTGGAAAAACATTGCAAATCATCCGGACTCAACGATGCTCCAGCATTCGACATAACCAAAATTCGAGCAAATTGCATTGGTGATTTGATGACCAATTTGGTGGATTTGTAGTTGAAGTTGACTGAACATTCACCACATCCGCAACCATCGTTCCTGAAAATTTCACAATTAATGATTTTTTCATCATTTTCGTTTTGAGTAATTTTTTGGCACGTTCCCACATTTTGCTGCACATTTCGCTTTTTCCTACCGCGCGATTTTTTCGTCTCAATTGGGCAATCTAAGAACTCATTTGGCACCCTTTTCAACTGATCAAATGGAACTTTAATTTCCTCTGCTTTCCCAATAATTGGAGTAATTGTGGCCGAATTTGCTGTTGTTTCCATAACTCTGTACGGTCCTTTCCACTCGTTTGTCAATTTAGGATGTTTCGAAGCTCCTTTTTCAGTCGGAATTTTCAATAAAACTCTATTACCCTGCTTCGGATAATCCCATGTCTCACCCTTATTCCTTTTGTCAAACTGCTTTTTACAAATCTCTTGTTCGTTTTGAGAATTCCATCTGGCAGTTTTATGAGCTTCACCCTTCCAGCTATCCACTTTGATTCTGCCGATTTTCGCAGATTTCGGTGGAATTCGTACACTTTCGGCTGCTCTGGTCAATTTATCTGATCTCCATGACAAATAAATACCAAACTTGTCAAAAGCATTTGTACCCAACAAGCACATCCTTTCTGTCCTCTTAACAACTTGGAATCTCACTGTCCTGATAATATTTCGAATTTTGATCGGAATATCAATTTGTTCGACAACCCACATCAATCTATTACTTGCATCTCTCAACTTGAAACTTCCTGGTTCCATTCTTTTGTTGATATGCTTTTCCCAATACTTATTCTTCTTTTTCAAATGATTCACAAAACCAGTTGAGATAACTGATGTTGTGCTACCGGTATCCAACAAAATATCAGTCTCGACATCTCCAATAATCGATTTTTCGATCATCGCCACTCCAACTGATTTTTGCTGATCCAAATCATGTTCAATTCTGTTTACCTTGGCTTCAACGCATTGAAATGCCCAATGTCCTGGCTGTTTACAATTGAAACATGTTGTTGTGTCACGTTTTCCACTACCAACGTCAACTTTGTTTGAATCAGTTGCTTCTGCATACTCTGATTCTTTCCTGACTGGAAACGGTGTCCTCGATTCGAATCTTGGCTCGAACTCTGGATCTAATCTCGATTTATTACGCGCAATACTGAATTGATCACTTTCAAATTGAAGCACAGCTCGTTTCATACTGTCATACTTGAATCCATCTTTATTCTTGGTTTTCTCAACCGACAACAAACAGAAGAGTGTAGAACTTGGATCAATAGCCTTCATTACTTTAGTCATCTTCAAATAATCAACTTGATTATGCGGTATATCTGAACCGAATGCTTGTTCTGCTAGTCGATCTACTACCAACATATAATCTCGCAACGACTGATTTTTCTTGATTCGTAGAGATTCCCATCTCTCATGTGCACGACCAATTTCATCAGACTTTGATTCTTTCAAAAGATTCTTCAAATCTTCTTTTGCGGAACCAAATGATTTCAAGCTTTGCTTCGGCAAACTTTGGAACAATTTCTTAGCCATTCCCTTAAGGAATCGCTCTCCAAAAATCGTCAACAAACTCTCATCATCCGGCGCCAAAACCTTATATTTCATTTCGAACACACGAGTGAAATTCTCAAAACTCCTGCTATCTTCTCCCGAAAATGGTTCTGGATCCGGAAGCGCGGACGATTGAAAACAAGCACTCATGTTAATCATGCTTTGTTGTAAAATCTCCATCTTAGCATCCCTAACCTCATCTACCGACAAAACTGATCTAGCGCTGCCTAAAGACGACACTTCGCAATCCCGCTCCCACGCTTCATTTTTCTTATTTTCAAGAGTTTTTGATTTTTCAAAAATCAAACTACCTTCTCTGGAACGGCTTGTTTGGACCACGGATGCTGGCGGCTTCAACTCCTTCTTGCCACGAAGATTGGCGAAGAACTCGATGTTCTGCAATGTAAGATTCATTGACTCTTTATTTTCATTTGCAGCCATACCCTTTTCCTTATCTTTTTCCTTAGTCTCAACATCTTTGAGGAGTTTCTCGCACTCCGACTTCCAGTGGTTTTGCTCTTTCAAATGGTTCTCACATTGCTCTTGTTGTTCTTCCAATTTCTTCTGCAGCATCTCAATTTGGGACTTCTGATCCTCAACCTGCAATAATAAATTGTTGTTGTCACTTCTCATATCATTAAAGAATTTTTCCAACATCTCTGAAGAGTTACATCGGTATGCATTTAACATTTCCAACATCTCAATTTCATTTTTTGACAATTTTGGAACAATTTGATTTGTTCCCCCCAAAATAGTCAATTCATCAAAATCTCGTTGGACTTTTTTCATCCATTCAGTTATCGGACTTAACATGACATCAGCTTGCCTATCAGTCAACGTCGAATTATTCAAAACATTGCCGATAACTTTTTCTTTTTCATCATCAAATTTTTTGAATGTATTTGAAAGTACCTCAAGTCCTGGATTCTCAGCGGAAGCAAGCTCTTTGCACTTTTCTACGACTTCTTCCCACTGCTTCTCCTCCATTTCATCATTCGCCGCCAGGAGCACTTTTTCGCGCGCCCATTCTGCCAACTCTTGCGCCATCGATTTCCTTCCCTGCTCACTTTTTTGTTCTTGTGAAGTTTCCATGCTGAAAAAATATCTCTATTATCTTTCACTACTCGAAGATGATTAGTCAACGAATATAATTTGTAAAAGAAATGAAATCTCCTCCTTTGGTGTTAACGCGGGAGAAAGAATCCAAGAGAAAATTATTCAAGAAATTTATCTATAGTCTTTCGCTACTCGAAGAGGGTTAGTCAACGAATAATTCTGCGAAAGCAAAAATCAACTCCTTTGGGGTTAACGCGGGAGAATAAGATTTCAATAGACAAATTGGAGTTTAAAATCAAAAGAAAGTAGAACGGAAGAGAGAGTAACACAAATTGACAAGGACAAACACAAAATTTTTGATTCGGCCCCCAAGTTGCGTGTTAGGCTACCACGGGATTCAAATCGGCTCGGCCCCCAAGAAGCGGGTAGTTTGGGTTTCAAGCTCACTTGTCTCTACTTCCCAAAACCCTTTTAAGATAATTCTAAGTGACAACTGACCACTTTTGACCGAATGTCTACAAAAAATGCCGAACACAAAGTTTACACGACAAATTTATTACTATAAAATAAAAAGAAACAACAAAAAATCAAAAATGCAACGAGAACTGGTTACATATATAAATTCCTCACTATAAATTTGAATTCGGTGCAAACACCGTGACGAGCAATTGCGGTCGCACCCAGAAATGCGCACCGTACTCATTATAAATTGGATGGGGTTTACTGTAGGAAGTGGTGTTAGTCAACGTCTAATTTTCCAATAGATACTTTAGGTGTGGGAAGGATAATTAGTAACATTTAGAAAGAAGTTATTCACATTATTTTTCAGCGATGACACCACCGATTTTACAATCACCTCTCCACAAATGTTCTACAATCCGCACGTTGGAGCCATTGTCATTCCCCTCGCCTTTCTTCAGGCGCCTATTTACCACCCAGGCGATGATATTCCAATGTATGGCATATTTTCTAGTTTAGGTGTTACTGTTCTTCAAATGATTTCAAAGGTGATTAGAAGCCTTCCTTTTCACAGTCTATTAAGTTTATACGCAGATTTTCTGGCAAGGACTCGACAAAACCTCTCAGCTTCAATGTCTCGACAATTTATATCGAGGCTTTTTGGACGCAAATCTTCAGCGAGCGGCCAACATAGAGCCTCAATTATTATCCACTATTGAGCTCGCGGATGCGTTCAAAACCACTATTTATTCGTATTCCAAGTGGCAAAATGAGCATCATGTACATCATGAGAAAGGCCTTCCAGCCTTTGAGACATCCGACAGTATTCAATCTTTGATGCTCACATTTTCAACGGTTTTGTTATATTCTAAATGTTTATAATAAACTACCAATTTTCAGCTCTTCTGCAGCGGTGAAGGCTCAGAGCCTGGTTCCGACTATGAAGCTATGTAATGTCGTACTTTATAAATACAATAAAACACTTTTAAAAAATTGTAGGATCAACACGGTGGCTGCCAATTCCCGAATGTTTTCAATCCATTTCAATTGCAACAACTCTACCCGCCTTTATAATCGAAGAACATGTCTGTAAATACTTATTATTTATTTCGAAAATCCCTGTGACTTTTTGCCTTTCAGTTAATTTTGATCACAACTTGTCTGACCTTTGTTAATTATTTATTCTTTATAAAGAAACAAAAAGAAATTAGGAAGTAATTTGTCTCTTCAACCACATGAGTCCTTCGTAGAGCCCTTCACCAGAATGCGCATTAGTTCCAACGATATACCACTGACGGTTGCGGATTGAGTTTAATTCCAAACATTTGGCCAATTCTGATGGTTGTTTAGCACCCGGCATATCTTGCTTATTGGCAAAGACCAGAAGATGAGCATCGCCGAGCTCCGGTTCACTCAGCAAAGTTCTCAGCTCATCTCTTGCCTCTTCGAATCTGCCATGGTCTTGGCTGTCGACTACGAAGACAAGTGCCTGAAGAAATGATATAAAAAATAACATTGCTCACTTTGCAAAAATAGAACCAACTCACCGTAGTATTAGGAAAATAATATTTCCAAAGTGGTCGGATTTTCGTCTGACCTCCAACGTCCCAAACAGTGATGGTCAACTTTTGAAAAGTTACCGTTTCCACGTTAAACCCTTCAAAAATGTCGTTCTACTTTCAAAACAGCAAACTCAACCTACCAATAGTTGGAATCGTTGTGACCGTCTCATTCAATTTCAGCTTGTATAAAACCGTGGTTTTTCCAGCTCCATCTAATCCAAGCATCAATGTTCTGCATTCAATGTTTGGGAAAACATAGGCCATCATTCTTGTAACATATTGCCCCATTTTATCAGAGCGCACTAGTTTTGAGAAATATCACCAGAAAATAGAAGATTTTTGAGTAATTATTTCCAAAATGTTCATTTTATAAGTCGTTTCCTAGTTACACGCGTTCCAGGCTGAGTTGTCCTCTGCCGCGTGTAAATTGCGAAATTTTTAATGTTTACTCAATTTCAAAAATTTTAGTCACTCCATTTTCGCAAGGTTTAAAAAACATACATGATTTTCTCAAGAAACTTATTTTTTTCATAGTCAGTGAAAAATGTTAATTTTAGCAGCTTTTCAAAGAAATTGAAAGTCGTCGCTCACCGTTTTCCATCTATTCTTATTTATAACTGTAATAATTCATTGGGAGCAAAAAAAAATCTCAGAATCAAAATTTTAATGAATTAATTTGTCCTTCAGAGTTCAATTCCAAAGTTAGCAAATTTCTAAGCTTATCTTTTGCTTCATCGATTCGGCTGTGATTTTGGCTATCGACCACGAAAATAATTGCCTGTTAAATGTTTAAGATTCTTAATTTCAGACGACACATCCCACTCACCGTGGTATTCGGAAAATAATGTTTTAAGAGTACTGAATGACCTCCAATACCCCAGAGGTGATTTTTAAATTTTGAGAACTAAGTGTTTCCAAATTAAATCCTTGAACGTTGTTTTTCTTGTTTACCAAAAGATGTATATCGAAATATACCAGTTTTGTCGGGCCCGTTTCAACAGTCTCATTCAGTATCAGCTTATGCAGCACACTCGTTTTTACAGCCCCATCTAATCCAAGCATCAATATCGGGAAAAGCATGTACTATTATTCTTGTAAAATATTGCTCCATTTAATGATGTAGCAAGCACTAGTTCTGAGAAAATTATTGAATATAAGTATTTCTATGAACTCTAATAAAAAGCTCATATAATATGAGAAACAATCAAAATACGACGGTACATTGACAAGTTGCTGCGGCTGAGTTGCCCCTGGTTCGCAAAAATTATCAATTTTTATATTCGATTTCGAAATATTGGTCTTTCTATCTTTAAAGAAGTTTAAAAAGATAGTTTATCAAGTGAAAACGTGCTACAATAGAGAAAAAATGGTTGGACAGGGTACCGAAATGCAGAAATAATTAGACTCGCAGTTTGCAAATTCGAGATACAGTTGATTACATATTATGAAACAAATATGCAGTGCAAAGAGATTCAGGAAGGTGCAAAGTTGCGTATTGGAATAAATAAGAATAATAAGTCCGGGCAATTAAGGAAAAAACAACAGGAATAGGTGATTTAAGCCTTATTGGCGACCGCTTCGTCGAGAGCTTTGCGGAACTCGTTGAATGACGGCATCGGGATGGTGATGGCGCTTTTGTAACCGCTGTTCATCTTCACTTCGGAGATGCGCAAAAATTGACCGCGATCATTTTCTCCGGTGGTGAACAGGAAGGTCTTGTTTTCAGCAATCAATTTGCCTTTAGAGTCTTCCTCAGTATTAGTGTAACCTTCTCCGTATTTCTTGATGAACTCGGTCAAAGCGTCACGGATGTCGATGATTCCACTTGACGGAATTGCGATCTGTAATGAAACATGATTTAATTGTTTCATTCGACATTCAAAAAAAAACCTGTTGACGTTCTTGATGTTGATTTTGCGGCATCTGGGCGATGCGCAAGAAACGACCACGTTCATTTTCTTTGAGATCAATATAGAAGCGACGTCCGTCGATGTTGAGTGTTTCGGATTTGATCAAAACAGCTTCCTTGCCTGTTGCTGTTGTTCCAGAGTCCTTGGCAATGAGATCAATCATCGCAGACATTTGGTCGCGAACCGCAATGGCAGCGCTGATTGAGAGCAAGACCCGCCCTTTGTAGTTCGATCCAAGCTGTAAAACAAGTAAATATCTAAAAACAAATTATTTTCTTTTAATTACCTCAGCAATCTTGATAAAACGGCCACGAGCGTTTTCATTAACGTCGACGTAGTACCTTCGAAAATGGAATTGTTCGAAAAGGTTTGTAAATAAATATATACCTTTTGTACTGTATGTTGATTTGTTTAGAATCGATGTTGTTATCGTTTCTCTTGGTTCCTCTTTCCGGGCTTCCGTCAGACATTTTCGATTCAGCAATAACCTTTCGATTACCCACAAGCAAACTTTGAAATCAATGCAAATTTGGTGCTTTTCAGCAACCTCTTTTCAACTGCTAGTCTGAAAACTCATTTTTATCACGGAAACGAAAAGAAATGAAATGATTAAAATAAAGAAACTCGAAAACTGAAGGAATCAGTTCAACAAGTTGCTCCAGCGTGGAAAAAATCGATAATTTTATTGGTGAAAACAGATTTTTAAAAGTTATTTATAAATTTAAGATCAAAATGTAATGGATAGAAGTTATAAATATATTTAGAACGTAAAATTACGATGGAACCGACAAAAAACACAAAAACGCGCTGCGTACAGAAGAAAACAACACAAATGAACATTTTAGGAATTCGAAAACATCAATTTTCTACTGTTCACCGTGACGCGCAATTGCACACAACGAATTGCGCGTCGATTCAAAAAATTCGAAATTTCGAGCATAACGTCAAATTTATTAAAAAAATAAATAGTTTTGGTAGATTTATTTCATTTACAATTTGAAAATAAGCAATGTTCGTTCATAATAAAACCGTATCTCAATGTTTATTTCTTTTTATATGCATAATGGCAGTAGTGGCCGAAAATGTAGTTGTTGAAGACCAAGTACTGGCGGTTCCTTTAGGATGGCCAGCGAAAGTTAGCTGTCCAAAGAAAATTATAGAAATAGTGGGAACAAGTGAGTTTAATTTTTTTGAAATGTTAACCAAGGATTTATCTTAAAACTTTGCAGAAAACGTCACAGATTTATCGTGGGTCAAATATGAATCACACGAGGATAAAGCTTCAGCAAAGCCCAACGAAAAAAGTTCCACGTACATCATACCGAAGATTCTATCTTCCCATGAAGGGGATGTTTATGAATGTATTTTGAAGACAAGTACCGCTTCAAATCTAGTCGGAAGGACAAAATTGAGTAAATTTTAAGATTTTTTTCTCTATTAAGAAATTCATTAAATTCTCAGAAGTTCAAGACTGTTCAATCGATCCGTTTGATGAAAAATCTTACAATCTTCGAGATCCATGTGCTTATGGAAAATGTAAAACTGCCAACGAACAACTTTTATGTATTTGTTTCACTCAATACACCGGGATTTATTGTGAAGGTCAGTAATAAAATGGAAAGAAGTTTTAAACACAACACCTTTTTTCTCAGAACTCAAACCTTTTGGCTTCTTTTGGGAATTGATACCATTTGTTGTACCATTCCTCGCACTGTCGACTGGATTTTTTATTGTTTTCATAAATTCTTTTGTGACGAAAAATAGGAAAAAGTATATTTTGAAATAATTATCAATGAAAATAAGAGGATTTTTTCCAGAAAACAAACAATGTGTATCAAGAACCACGTACTCGTCCAACATTGTAGTCAACTAAATGCTTCTGAACTTTTCCGTCCGACCCAAGTTCTACGTAAATTTGTGCCTAATTCAAACACGGTTACTAAAGACGAACCAATCGTGAAGAAAACCGAGAGTAAAACAAAAAATAAAATTATTTTGACGAAAAAGGAAGACAAATCATCACAACAGGAAAGCTCTAACGGGTAGGATTTTGATGTTTTCAAAGAACAATTTATATAAACTTTAAAGGAGGGTTTTACGGATATAATAAATGTACATTAAATGAAAATAGACTTCATTCTTATTTCAAATCTGTTTTTAAAATTTTCTAAAACCACCTAGAAGCCGAGAAAACACGCCTCAAAACAATGGCCTAGAAAAAGGGGCCACCGGCGAAAACTAGTCCGCAGGTATGAAAAATCCAAAAAAAAACAGAAAAAAAACGAAAAAAATTCATAGGAAAAAAGCTTTATTAAAAATAAAAAAGCATATTCTAGGCCATTGTTTTGAGGCGCGTTTTCTCGGCTTCTAGGTGGTATTAGAAAATTTTAAAAACAAATTTGGAATGAGAATGAAGTCTATTGTCATTTAAAGTGTTTGTTTACTGATTTTCGACTCAGAATCACCTATTATTAACGGAATCAACAAAAAAATTCAGTTCAAAAGCTTAATTTTGAGCAAAACGGTCCCTCAAAAACCCAAAAAAGGTGGTGGCACCTCCCGTTTTGCACTGACACCGCCTGTTTTCGGCACTTTTCCGGGAGCTGTTTTGGACCACGGGCGCCCGAAAAAAAAATTTTTTTTGACAAATTCATTTATAATAGGCGTTTCTGAATAGATTAAAACAAAAATTGAAAATAAATAAATAAAACACTTTAAGAAACATTTATTATCTCCGTAAAGCCCTCCTTTAAATTTCTTAGTCCTCCATCCCCGAAACGTCAAATGCCTTGTCAGAAGCTGAAAAATGCTCCTTCAACATCAACACTTTCTAAGAATAAGAGTTCGGATGTGGTTGGAACGTGGAAGCAAGAACATCTGAAAGTGAACTCGACACAGAGTGACAGGAATTGATTTTTTTCTTCAACGTTGAAGTAAATTAACTTGGTTTTAAGCGATAAACACACACACAGTCGCACTGAAAAGGTCAATTCTCTTGATTCTTTCAAAAATTCTAATAGATAAACAGTACAATATTTTTGGATGTATTTAATATTTTGATACCTACTATAGTATTGACTTCGGCTGTACGATTGTAGTTGCAACATAATTTAAATTCAAAGTTTCAAAATTTTTTGTTACACTTTTCGGTCAATCTGCCCCCCTCCCCAAATTTTGTATTTATGAATTTTCTCATCGGAAAAGTTTTCCTCCGTCCAAATTTCAATCTATCGATAAAAACCTTGGCCGACAGTCTCAATATAGACATAACACCCTCTCATCCTCCTATTGCCGTCCATTTTTCCTTCAATTTTTCGTATTTATGCGAATTATTGAATGCAAAAAAAAACCGTGTTTTCTATTGAATACTGTCAACAGAATTCGTCAAATTCAAGTTTTTTTTCAATCGAGAAGAATAATTGAAAAAGAGACAGAATACACACATTTGCATATTTGACCGCGAGAGACAAAATGTTAACATTGTTAAGATTTCAGGGTCAAAAAGTTTTAATATTTTCTTTTTTTGTCTTCGAACAGAGAGAGTAATATTGGGTTGACCTTTAAATTTAGGTGATTTGTTACTTTTTTCCAAGTTTAATTCAAAATAGAAATAGAAAAGTGTAAAGTAATGGTCAATTGATAAGCTAAATAGAATTGAGTGAGGTGTAACAATTAAATGACCAAATTCGGGGAATTGCAGGCTGTCAAAATTGGCAGCCGAGATTTTTGAAAAAAGAAAATCGCTTGAAAGAAATTTTAAGAAGTTTGGAAATTAAAGGGTTTGTATAGGGATTTATTATTTATAAGATTCCTGTCACAAATGTTTTTTTTTGAAGACCAGAAAGAAAAACCAACCTTTGTCATCCTATTTTCAAACAATCATTTTTTTTCATATAATATATACATAACTTGTTATAATAAATGACGTGGTGATTCCATTATCAATCCAATTTGCAGACGAAATCATTGTAGTTTTCTTTTTACTATTTCTTTCCAAAACCATGACTCATTGCTTCGTAGGTGACCTGAAACCTGAAATTGCCCCTCCCCCCCCTTTTTCCTTTCTTTGTCCAAAAAATTTTCCATTTCGAAAAAAAAAGAAGGCGGATCCGAATTTCAACAAGTACTGTAACCACTTGAAAACAACCGGAGAAGGAGGGCACGGCAAAATAGACGCATTTCTATATAAAAGATGAAGGAAGATTGAAGAACTGGTAAAACCTAATACAAATAATGGTGCCATCAAGTTCCATGTTTCTTCTGGTGATCGCTTCCGGTGAGTGTATTTTTTTGATAGTCGGGGAAAACTTCTTTGAATAATAAATTAGAATTATATGTTGTTATGTTTCTAGATCACAACCCTAATATCTCTGGAACATGCTTATTTATCTCTGTATTCTATTTTTTTCATAAATAATCAAGCACAGATGTTTTTCTGGTTATTTTCACCATTGAAAGTTTTGCGCAGCTTAAAAACTTTTTTCCAGTTTTATGGTTTTTATTAATAAATATATTGTTATTTAATAAATATACAAAAATTAATAAATATACATTATTAAAAAAAGTAATTTCTAATCTTCAAAGACATAATTAAAAACCCCTGCTGAAAAAATATTTGTATCAGTTTTCCGATCATTAGTATAAAAAAATACTTTTCAGTAATTTCCCTATCAACGTGTCAAAAAGGTGGTGGAATGGCGGAACTAAAATCCATCACAGGTGACGCTCCATATGATGGTGTTGGCAACGCGCCAGCCCCTATTCCTCAACCAATGGGCTTTTGGGGTCGGCCAAGGTAATTTCTAAAACCTTTTATCAGTTTTAATTTATCACAATTTTTTTCTTTCATTTTCAGATATTCGCCAGTAGCTATGATGAACGGACCTTATGGTGGGATGATGGGTCCAGGAGGCGGTCCATTCTATGGGAATCCCTACAATAGCAGATTCACAAGTATCTCCAGTAGTCCTTACGGTTTGTAAGTCACCTTACCGTGCACTCGCACAAAATCGATAATTCAACATAATAAAACAACCATTAATTCCAGGGGTTCGTGGTTCAACAATGTCTAATGACTTCTCATTAATCTCCATGATTCGCGATCTATTTCTCTAAATAATTAAATTCAATGTGTATTTGTAAATAAATTGTAAATGTTTTCATATAACAATAAATAAAATACCCTAAAAAATGATAATCCTACAATAATAACCGGGGTTGGGAGCACAGAAAGAATTTGAAATTATTGATTAATTTTTGAGCAACGTGTTAAGATAGGCAGGAATATAATTATCAGGATAAAAATAAATAACATATAATAAATTAAATAAATTAAAATCGCTAATTAATTGCTGGATAACCGATATCTAAAGAAACGGGATTATAGTTGAATGTTGCATGCCGTCCAGACGATGATGGTTTTTCAGTATTTTGCATAGGATTTCTTTGATGACGTGGTAAGATGGCTGAATACGGGACTTCCTCGTAGTTTGATCGAGAGCTTGCAGCAATGGACATTTGTTGACTCCTAGATGTCAGAGAGTCTGTTTGAAGGGGATACCAGTGAGCACCATGATTGATTAGGGATTTATCTGAAACTCTGGTTCTTTGAAGAAAAGTGAAGGAAATTTTTACATTTCATTTTGTTTTTACAACATGTGACTTCAGAACTTAAAAATTATGGATCATAAGGACTCCAAAAATGCGTTCAGAAGTTCAGATTAAATGGGAAAATTTTTAAAAACTATCCGAAACTGTAAAATTTCAAAATTAAATTCTGAAAACATTGTTGAACGAGCGTGAGTTAAGCGCAAAAAAATTTTTTTGAATATCGTTAGTTTCTGATCGTCACTTAAAAACCTACCAGCCAATGGAACCTGTACGCTTCCCAACGGTCGATCATCTACATTCCTCTGATAATCACAAACCGTGAATTCCAAAAACATGGAATTCAACGTGTTCGGTGCCACCTGATATTCCAACACTTGATTCCATTCAGGCGAGCATGAGCTGTCCACAAATCTTGTTCTTCTCTTATGCGATACTCTAGAAAAAAACATACAATTATTATGTTTATTTAGACACATTGCATACTTTCTTCCAGGAAGAAGGTAAACTTTCACAAACGGGTTTGGAGTGTTTCGATGTGGATCACGGGATCGAAGGCCGCGTGCACTCATCACTTTCACAATTAGACGCGAGTGACCATCATATGCGATCGCTACTTGAATATGGCCACCATGTGAAGCATCCTGAAGTTGGCAGGCTTTTGGAAACCAGTCAAATTTTTCAATAATAGCTTTTTTTAAAAAATTACTTTCTAATGTAAAAATTATAGTTAACACTGTCGTAAACTGATTCTGGGATAAATTAATTGGTTCAATATATTCAAAATCACTCCAATACATATAACGTTGTCTACAAAAAAACTTACATTCAACGACTTCAAACCATTGTTATTTTCATTATTACTGTTTTGAACCCCATTCATCCGATGCATCGGCACAGGTGGAACGGTGTCCGGTGACATATCTTCTCTAGGATACCTCCCAATCGTGTTTCTGTTCAATGTTTGAACCGCAGATGGACTTTTTTCTCTGAAATAACTCGTTTATACACTCTAAAAATTTAAAACTCACGTTCGAATCAACATCTCTACTTCACCCTGACTGGCGTTCACAACTCGCTCCACTTCTTCAAAAGTTTTCCCGCGCAGAAGAATGCCATTCCATTCGACGACTTCATCGCCTGAAAATAGTATAGATTTGGATAGGAAACTGGTTAAATAAAGTTGTACCTAATCGAATCTGACCCTGAATTTGATTGTTGAATAAACTGTTTAATTGAGCGACATAGGCGGCTAGTTCTCCACTCTTTTGACGTTTTCCTCCTACAACTCGAACACCAAGATCTACAATATTTAAATTTTATTCATTCTTCGATCTGGCTGACAACTAAAATTATTATTGTAGAAAATATAAAAGTCGAAATTCTTAAAAATCATCATCAACCGTTTTTTTAAATAACGTTTTTTAAAATTAAAAAATATACTAACCATTAAAAAGATTATGATGTTTATACTTCCTCGTCAATAAAATCCTCTTCACATCATATTTCCCATCCACAAGCCTTCTAGTAATCCTTCGATTTGGTGGCATCGTCGAAAAGTTAGCTGACTTTGTTGTATATGCAGAATTCATTGGCTGTCTATATGACACCGGTCTAATTGCTCGCCGAGCATAGTTCTTGTTGCCCAAGCTGTGCTGTGAAGAATCTAATAACCCTGAAAACTTTTTTTTAAACTTTCAAAATGAAAAATTAGGTCGATGAAAATAAGCTCCCTCTTTTTTTTTCCAGAAAAGTCCTGCCACCTATATATTAAAGCCTTGGGCCACGTCATTCACATAGAAAAAACCTTCTTCTTCCCCAAAAAAAGAGAATACTAAAAAGAATAAAGATTTCCGGCGTGCAACTCAACCAGAATTATTCATCACATTTCTGCGTCTCTCAATATCTATCAAGCTCACGATTCTATCAACGAATGGAACCTTACCTTTAGGAAGATTGAATGAATGACGTGGCAGTTTTACTGAATTTGTATCATTTTTTTATATCGAACTTTAATTAAAATAACCCGGCTTTTCATATATTTTGACTTTATTCATATTTAATTTTTTAATAAATAAAAATAGTGGCAGGACAAAAAGGATAAAAATAGGTTTTTTTTGAATTAAATAATACTACATAAAACACGTAAAATATTGTAGCAAAAAAAAAGAATTTTTGCATATAATTTTCATCGACCATCTATTAAAAATGAAGGCGAATTTTCACCTTGGCCAGCTGTTGTTGTACGTCTTCGGCCCACCGTAGCATACATTCTTGATAAAGCATCATCTTTCGGCCATCGGGTTTCAAATTGTTGCTGTTGTTGTTGTCCCGCATTGATTGAAATCGGTTCTCCTTGGATCATTCCATAAGACTGTTGCGGTTGTTGTCGTCGTTGTTGAAGCTCCCAAGATGATTGTTGTTGTTGTGGCTCATTGTACATTGAAACATGATGTGATCTTCGGTTTCCATAATCGAATAAACTACTCTGCGCCGGACGGCTTCCATAGTTCATCTCGTTCCTGCTGTAGACATTTGATGTTGACATTGGCTGGATTGGTCTTGCCATCAGCAATGGATCATATTTCTGCTGCGGAACATTTTGCATGTAAGGATCCGACAATGGCCCATCGTATCGTGTTATAGGATTCATGGGTTGTGGAAGACCAGATTGATTGAATATTCCAGACTGAATTTGAGAGTTCAGGTAGCTTGCATACTGACTGACCATATCAGCATTCCTATTCTGTAGATTTGTCAAATTAGTCGTATCATTTGCATAATTTTGTCCAACGGGATTCACATAATTTTGGTTAATGTTTCCATAAATTGGCAAGGTGTCATAAATCCTCTCACTTCGACTTGGTATCATATAAGCCGGCTCCGACAAATTGTACATTGATGTTGACTCATAAGGTATTACACTTCCAAAGGACTGCTCATTTTCAATTTCAATATTTTGCATATCATATCCATTGTTTGTAGTTCTTTCGAAGTTTCTTGGCAAGGATCCATAATTGTAAGCATAGTTGAAATTCTGTTGTTGTGGCAAATGTTGCTGTCGATACGTAAAATCCCTGAGATCAGTTCTTGGACCTCTTGGATAATCAATTCTTGGCAAACTTCCGTAATGTGGCACATGACTGCTATAATCCGATGACATTGGCACATTTGTTCCCTGATTGTTAACATTTAAAACTTCACAGCTTGCACACATCCGCTCCTTTCTTCTCGCCAATTCATTCATTACTTGAGCCTTCCTTAGATCGTTCTGATCATCGTCATCATGAAAATCAAACCGCTTGCGATGGTGACGCTTCGCTCGCTCTCCAAACTCTCTCAACTGCCGATCGTAATCTTCAAAGTATCTTCGAGTAATTTCCAACAAATCCGTGTGATTTTGTGGGTTTTGATTGAAAATCTGCTGCTGTTGCTCTCGATACCTTCTCGATCGATCCTTATTGTTCCTTGGCATCGAACCGTACCTCAAAATTGGAGTCTCAAATGTTGTTTGTTCGGTCTGCGTTTCAGCTGATCGCTTTCCGACGTAGGTCATTAATTGAGGCCTTCTTTCCATATCGAGCTGATTGCGAAGTGACGTTGTTGCTTGATGGTTATGATGGTTGTGATGGTTATAATGCGCATGATTATAACTTTTCGGCTCTTCCGCTTGAATAGCAATACTTTTCGAAGTTGAAGTTGATGCATTCATCGTCCGTTTCGAAGGGATTGGAGCACTCTTCTGAACAGGACTAGATTCATATTTCTTTTTGTAGATAGACGTTGCAGGCGATGGTGGAATCATCGAAATATGTACTCCACGAACCAATTCAGCTGGTAGTGCACATTTTATAACTCTCGGAATGTCATCCTCTTGTTTTTCTGGCAAAAGTCCGGTTACCAACATCTTTTGAACCTTATAATGCCGCTGGTTGGCTTCAATCTCCGTTGCCTCCAATCGTTCCTTCCTCTGATTCAAAACATCCTTGAGTTCTTTTTTCAACAATACTCGTGCCAATGTATTCGGAACCCTTGCAGTTGACGAACTTGAAGTTGATTTCCTAATCGCTGCAGCTGTACTAGTCGTCGCTGGTACTGACACGGGTTGTCTCACATGACTGCTTGATTTCGATGAATATGCTGCTCCTGGGAGGATTGTTGGGTTGATTGAAGATGCAGTCGTGTAGTTACTCGCTGCCGAAGCCGGTCTTGACAGGATTACGTCGTTCTGATACATTGATAACGATGATGTCGGCCTACTATCCATTCCTGTCGATGCGCTAGCACCACTGAAGATGTTTCCAGTAACTGATGGAGGCCTACTTGTGACAATCGGTGCAGCCGAAGATGTTATATAAACCGGTGCATGCTGTTGCTGCTGACCTCTTCTCAAAGATACCGATCCATTAACAATCGGGTCTGAAGGCATTGTAGCATTGTATTCCTCGTGTGTTGTAGCAATGGCTGACGTAGACGTAACAGCGGCGGCCGGCGGTGGAAAAGCCGACGAGTTCGGCGGTATGGACGGAAGTTTTCGACGGCCCATCTCGTTGTTTCCAACGTTCCCATCATCCTGAAAACAACGGGTATTTATTGGTTTTTTTTCCAGCCTCTTATGCGTTTTTTTCTAATATTCTCAAAAAAATAATAGCATATTCCATTTGGTTTTTCATGACACAAAAAATGGTGCGTAATAGAGTGCTCCAGATGAGGTATCTACATCTTGCTTTCCCCTACATACATTTTGCAGCCTCTTTTCTTTTTTTTAGTTTCTTCTTTTTTTTTTGAAGGCACAAAACGAAAAGAAAGACCCGCTCGAAGAAAAATAAGGAGCGAGGGACGGAGAACGAGAAGAAGAAGGAGAAGAAGTTTATATTGATTTTGAAGAAGGCTACTTTTTTCATTGAAGAGGAGTGGAATAAAAGTTTTAATTTGAAAGTTCCTTTTTGAAAGCCACAAATTTTTCAGATTTGAATCTACATATGTAGAAGACTAATTTTTTTTGATTTTCCTAAAATTAATTTTTTCTTCGTTAGGTCAGTTAAAGTAAAATTTCAGAGCATCAATTGCCGCTGAAATTTAAAAAAAATACGTAAATTGGCGAGCAAGTTAGATGTAATTTTTGAAGTTTTAAGCAAATGATCCACCCCAATAATTGAATAAAAATTTGGAGTTTTACTTATTATTTTATTTTGCACAAAACTTTGTTTAAGTTGAATTGTAAATTAATCAACACATGGACGGATAATCTTGACTTTTTGTAGACTTGTAACAAAAACGTTTGTAACAAAAGAAAAACAAACCGTGTTCAATATTCATAACAACGAATTGAATATTAATTTGAATAGATAATGGGAATTAATCCTATTAATGTCCAGAATCACGATTTTAGAAAATAAGAAAATATTTTCTATCTATATATATGTATATATATAAATATGTATAGGAGTAAGCCAGCCAGCTAGCCGCAAAGTACTACTACTCTATTCGGCTTCCTTTCTCCTTTCTCCGTCGCTTCAAGAAAGACAACGACGACGAAAGATGAAAAAAACAACGGGGCCTAGGAGCTTGACGACCAAAAAGTGGGGTAGGGGGGTGCGCGAGGCGAGCCACAGAAAAAAAGAGAAAAAGGGGCGGTTCTTGGAATGCTCTCAAGGGGAAGGGGGATGGTGTGCCGCTCGAAAAAAACCAAAGATATTACTTGATTAAAAAATGAAAAAAATTTCCGCAAAACGCTCGAGGCTGGAAAATTAGAAATAAAGTGCAAATCTATTGTGAGGCACCTTTTATGGGTGAGGGGGGAATACATAGAAACATTACATTTTAAATGAACATCAAAAAAGACGAAAGATAAATATGGTTAGCGTACCTCGATATTTTGCAACCATTTGTAAGCATTGGTCAATTGATCCATGGTCGATGAGGGAGGTTCAATGACACTCATGTCGGCGAACATTGAAGCGGTTGTGGCACCAATTGCAGCTCCGACAGATTCTTCGGCGGTTGGCGGGAGAGCGAACGAGGTTGGAGCGGTTGAGGTTGATGGCGAAGGAAGAAGCATTCCTGGTGAACGTTTCAGGCCTCTGAACGATAAACATTAAATTAATGATTTATTATTTGATTTAAAGTGTTTGTTTATTGATTTTCAATTTTTGTTTTAATCTATTCTGAAGCACCAATTATTAATGAATTTAACCAAAAAAAACTTTTTTTCGGGCGTCCGCGGGTCCGAAACAGCTCCCGAAAAAGTGCCGAAAACAGGCGGTGGCAGTGCAAAACGGGAGATGCCACCACCTGTTTTTGGGGTTTTCGAGGACCGTTTTTGGCGAAATGAAGCTTTTAAACTGATTTTTTGCTGATTCCGTTAATTATAGGTGGTTCTGAGTCTATTAATACCAAAGTTGAAAATGAGTAAACAGAAACTATTTTAAAAATTAAATTTCGATGTGATTGTACTTGTATCTTCTCCTCTCACCCCACACAAAAAACTGCATCATCATTATTGCCAACTCAAATATTCTTGATCATGCAAGTTGGTTTTGACCTACCCAGAAAAGCTAAGTCTCTCACAAAGTCATGCTTTTTTAAACGCGTTGCGCTGCGGTCTTTTAGTGGAAAATGGATGATCCAAAATTTTTAAGTTGACAATAATAAATGCTTCCATTACAGAGCCAAAGCTCACGAAATCATAACAAACCTTGGCGATGTGTCAGATTTCTCTTCATTCATCACACTCTCCAAAGAACTTCCCAATGTAGAAGTCGTCATCGTCGCATGTTTCTGAAGTGGTAACAAGAACGAAGGGGATGAAGCTGCATCATTCGCCTTTTCGACAAAATCTCCAGTTTCCTTTTCGATCACAAACTTGCTCTGATCATAACACAACAAATTTGGTTTTGACTTCTCGTTTGTGTACACTTGTCCTAATAGAGTCTCAACTTCTGCCATTGTTTTAGCAATCGATGCCGAGATCTCATCTGGGATGTCTTTCTTCGGACCGTTCGGTATTACTTTCTTTTTCTCATAATACTCTTTCGAGTATATTGTGGTCGTTGGAGATTTTTCTGTTAATTTGGAATTAATAATTGTTTTCTTCAAATTCTTACCATTCAAACTTATAATCGAATACGTTGTTGAAGGTATCGTTGATTTCGTTGTTGTCACCACTGGTTTTGCTTCAACACGTCGTTTTCTTTCATATTTCTGCATTAACGATTCTGCTCTTTCTTTCGACATGAACTTTTTTTCCCTCGCTGAAACTTTGTTTGATTATAAAAATATAAATACGGGATGTTCTAACCATTCATTCGACTTTCTGAATTGATCAAAGTTCCATCGTCTTCTGATTCGTCCTCAGCTATTGTGTAAACAGGCCCTGGTCTTCTCATCATTTGACTGGCTGACTCGTAGAATCTAGCAATTTCAGTGAATTCCACGTCTTCCATATTGATGGACTGGAAAATTATTTATTATGATTAAGTATAATTTCAAAAAACCGCCCATACCACTTCATCTTCATCAGGAGAATCCAAAAATGGATTATGACCATGGTGCATAAATTCAGGAATGTCCAATTCTCGTTCTTTTACGGTTGCATTTGTATTCGAATTGCTCACTTGGGATGAAGATGAAGAACCTTCAGAAGAAGTTCCCATCTTGCTCTTCGCCCACTTAACATCAAACTCATCATTTGCACTTTCTCCAAACGCTTGAATCTGCTGTAACACCTCCTTGCCCATCTCTTCCTGACGGATCCTTTCATTCTCAACCTCTTCAAGTGTCGGAGTCGGAGCAGTTGGCGCGGCGACAATCTCATCTGGATACTCATCATCATCTTCTGAATGACTATCCTCTTCTTCACTATCACTTCGAGCATCATCATCATGTGTTGTGATCTTGATCTGTGGCGGAGCGATAGCCACTTTTGCCAGTTGCTTGGTATCCATTGTCTTGGGTGTACTATCGAATTCCAGCTCTTTATTATTTGTATCATCATCCACATTATCATATATCTCGTCCATGTCAATATCATCTGTAACCAATTTCGAAAATAACTGAAATTAAAAAGATTTCCTCACGATTCTGTGTTATCTTTATTCTCTGAATCTGTGAAGGCTTTTCAAAAACTTCATCAGTCTCTTTTGGGAAATCGAAAGATGGTTTTTCAGCTTCCTTGCTCACAAATTCTTGACGTGGGAACTCTGATTCATCACTTTCGAAGACTGTGGTCCACATCCTTGGCCTATCATTTTCTTGTTTTTCCTTTTTCAGTTTTTCATTCACACTAAAAATATTTTTAACAAATGTAGCACTTGAGCTTCAAATAATTCAACTAACCTTTCGTCATCCTGTAGGTCCACAATTTCAGCGAATCTTGAATCAGAGTATGTGAAATCAAAGTCGTCTGCTGGTTTTGTTACTGAAACATTTGACGGAACCTCATCCGGTGTCTGAATAACCTCTTCGACATTCTCATGCCCTTCACCTTCTCGACTATCTCGTCTCGAAAGAGCACCTTCCCGAATTTTGATAATATCTTCCAAAAGACCGTCCATTTGAGGTTCATCAGCGCCCTAAAAGAAAATTCATTAAGAATAAATGCATTCATTTGACTAAAATGTTTCAATTAGTCAATTAAACATGAAAAAAAAAGTTTTCGTCCAAAAAATGGGGGGAGTGCCACAAAATCAGAAAAGTATCAAATTTCATCAAAAGTGAAAGATCTCACCATTGAAAGCTCTCTATCATATGATGATGATGTGGCATATCCAGATTCTCTGGGTGGTGTGGAGGCGTCGAGTGATGAGCTGACAGAAGAGAATCGTTGGTGAGTAGCAGAAGATTCGTTTGCGAAAAGCGCATCTTCGTCGCTGAAAAAAACATATTTTAAAAATAGGGTGGGTGGTACTTATTTTTAGCCACTATGGTCCATATATCAAAAAAGTTGCAGTCGATAATGTCATGCAATTCCTAATCCCAACGAAAAATAAGAAATTCGTACATTAAAGAGTCAGAAAATTAAAATTTTAAAATTGTACACGGCGTAAAAGTTAGAAGGAATTACAATTTTTAAGTCATTTTTCGAGGTTTTTGACAGCGACAAAAGTTTAAAAAAAAGGAGTGGAACATGAGTGTGATCAATGTGAGTTAGTTACATGAATTTTTAAATATTAGATAGTTTATCAGTTATCATTTTCAATCAATACATTTTTTTGTAAAAAAAATTCAAAAAATCATGGAAATCGTTAATTTTTCACATTTCTCAGCAGTAACTTCCAAAAAGTAGGTAGATGATTTTTAAATATTCAAAAATGAATGTTGTGATTTTGGCATATTTGAAACTCAAATTTGTAAAATTCAAAAAGTTTTCTTCTACTGGGATATTATTTTCAAACAAGTCCACCCTAATTGGGTTTCACTTACACAACGCCGACTGGTGTGAAACCCGAATGTCCAGTAGGTTGAACATCTTCGAATGGTTGAAAACTGTGCTTGGTACTCTGTACAGAGCTCGTCGTTCCAGTCAATCCCGTCGATAAACATTCATCCATTTCAGCACTAGCCACAACTCGTTTTATTTTTTCTTGTTCTTCTTTCGTTAATTCTTCTAATCCTTTTGTGGAAGTATCTTGCTCAAGATCCCCCTTGAACAACGTTTGACTTGTCGATCGACTAGGTACGCGTGATAAATTCAAAGTGTTATCAATCTCAGCGTTTGCCATGACCGCCCTTATTTTCTCTTGCTCTTCTTTAGACAATCCTTCCATTAATTCTGGAACTGTTGGTTCTTGCTGTATCGGTAAGATGCTGAAAAAACATGTCATTGTAAAAAACGTTTAAAAACACGTTTACCGAGAAGTCATGAAACTCGTTGATCTACTTGGTCCTCTGGAAGCCGCATCGTCAATTTCTGCATTTGCCATCACTTCTTTTATCTTATCTTGTTCTTCTTTTGATAACCCTTCCATTCCCATTGGTACAACCGGTGCTTGTTGAGTAGGAAATTGTCCGAAACTCGGTGAACGAACAGAGCTGAGAATTAACGTTATTCTTTGTTGCAGCGTTCTACTTACCTTGGAGCCATGAAACTCGCAGATCTGCTTGGACCTCGAGAAGCCACATCGTCTAGCTCTGCATTCGCCATCACTGCCATTATCGTATCCTGCTCCTCTTTGGACAGATGTTCCATTCCCATTGATACAACCGGTGTATGTTGAGTAGGAACTTGTGCAAAGCTCGGTGAACGACTAGAATTAAAAATTAACACAAGAATTCATTGCTTACGCGTTATATTTACCTCGAAGACATGACACTTGTTGATCTACTTGGTCCTCTAGATGCAGCTTCGTCCATTTCCGCATTCGCCACCACTTCCATAATCTTATCCTGTTCTTCTTTCGACAACTCTTCCATTCCCATATGTACAATGGGTGTTTGCTGACTTGGTAATAATCCAATACTAGGCGACCGATTAGCAACTCTAGCGTTCGCCAGACTACTCGGATAATTGTTTGCAATTGGCCCGGATTCCATTTCTGCGTCTGCCATAACCGATAGTATCTTTTGACGCTCATTTTCACTCAATTCTTCCATTCCGTGAGGTATGAAACTGAAAAATGAATAGGATGTTTAAAATAATATGCTTCTGAAAAAATACGGTGGTTTCGCTGCTGGCAGTCTATTAACACTTGATGATCGACTACGTTGTTTTGAATCTTGTAGTTCATCGATGTCTGCATTCATCATAACCGACATTATTTTTTGTCTTTCCTCTTCTGAAAGACCCTCCATTCCTGGTGGAACATCAGAAGCCAATGACGACGCAGGTCTTGTCATACTAGCGGTACTCATCACACTTGGAGATCTTGTCGGCGGTTTAGTGACTGTTAATGCAGTATCCATATCGGCATTTGCCATTACTGACATGATTTGGTTTCTTTCATCTTCGGACAATCCTTCCATGCCAGGTGGAATTTCTGATGTGCTTGGTTGAGGGACATTCTCGAATTCTGCTGCTGCCATGACTGACAGGATTTTCTGACGTTCTTCTTCGGTTAAACCATCTAGCGGAATGTTGGAAGATCTATAGAATGAATTTTATTGAATATTTTGATCTTGGCTGAAAGTCTTCATTAAAACTCATTTCATACTCGTGATTTATATTCTAGGTTTACAGGAGTGTTCCAAATTTTTTAACAATTAATTTGTATTCAGTTTCATTTTTTCTCGGAAACTTATTTCCTCTAGCCTCCGAAAATCAGCAATTTCTCATGATGTAATTCAAAACCTTTCATCCTTCTGCCCCTAACACCCAATACCCAAAAAAAAACTCACGGTGTTGTGGATTTTGAAGAAGGTCCGGCCGAAAAAGCGCCAGCTTTCAGTGTGGATCTTCTGCAATAAAAAAGTAAAATGTCATGTTTTCATGTCAAAAAAGAAAATATGTAACTCACGATGAAATAACATTATTGTTCACAATATTTGATGTCGATGTTGAAGGCTGTAATTAGTGTCAATTTATAAGTGATTTAAAGACATGGTGACAGGTTGTACCTTTATTGTTGAAGCATCGGCCACAGCTGCTTGGATTTGTCCCCCAGCTTCTTTTGCCTAGAAAAAAAAATATTTAAAGTTTTTTTTTTGGATTAATTCACAATAAAAGCCAAAATAAACACATGCCGGAAATCGTGCGGAAAAGAGAAAGATGAGAGAACAAATTAAACGATTAGGGGTACTTTGTCGTGCTTTGAGTGAAGTGCATGTACATTAAAATATCTTCTTAAAAAGTTTCTTTTTTTGTCGTATAGAACTATTAGTTTGAAAACCAAAAAAGGTAAAAGAGCGAAAAAGTGTTGATTTTTTCTTGATCGTTTTTTTAGGAATTAAATCTGAGATTAGGCTTTCAATTCTCAGTCAATGAGTAAAAACCAAATAATTTTAAAGACAGGGTTCCACCTAAGTTTCAAATTTCTAAAAAAAAATTTCACTTCTACCTTCAAATCGAATATCATATTTTCCACGTTCACAAAACCACAGCACTAAAAAAACAAAGATTCAAGAACCAGTCCTTGAAATGTTATAAGTCTAGTACAACAAATGGTCATTCTTTGAAAAAAAAACGGAACATACACAAAAACACTCACCTTATTAATTGCATCATTTGCAAAATTACTAAAAAAGCCAAAATTGGGTCGTTTCAACATACGACTGGCTGCTGGAGTTGCCGTCGTTGTTGTCTTCGTCGCCGAATCGATAGCTTCTCCAAGCTTTTCGTGTGATGTCGTAGATGGCAATGTCTGCGTCTTCCCTTCTCTCGCTTCAGCGTTTTCTTTTCCGTCTTCCTTGAATATAATATTCGTCGTTTGTGCTCGAGTTTTGGGTGTGGTGGTAGTAGTAGTAGGGGTTATTATTTCTTTTTCGAGGTTCTCTGATATTTCGGATTTTGTTGTTGTTGAGATGTTGTCGTTGGAAAGTGAGGTGTTTTTCTTTGGGCTGGCGTCTGGTTGGAATCCTGGAAATGAATAGACATTTTACTTTTTTTCTGAAATCATCGGTGTTTGGAAAATTCATACTCTTTCATTTTTTTTTCAGAGTATAGCTCTAGAACTTTCAAAACTCGTTGTGGAAACATAATATTTGATGTTTTGAATATACGTACATATATAAATTTCAAAAATTTAATAAAAATGAGCCAATTTTTGTCGATCTATATTTTAAAGACCTTTTAAAGAGTCAGTAAATATAATCCAAATTTAAGAAACAGTTTCAACCAAAAAGATGCTCAAATTCAAGATAAAAGTTGCTCAATTAACATTCGCAAAATCTATTATGCCTCTAGACAAGCTTTTTCATTAAATTGTTGGCACAAGAAACAATTCTTTCTAAATATTAGAAAAATGTTAACATAACATGCAAGAGTGGACCCTGTTATACAGGTACATTTTTTCTCTCATCTAAATGTATCGCTTTAACAAACAATATTTTTTTAAACATTCCATTCCTGAACAATAATTAATTTTTCAGAACAAAGAACAAAGCTCACCATGCTCTAACTGCTCTTCGACGTACTCCGGTGCATACTCATCGACTTGTGATATGATATTATCTTAAATTCGCAATTTTTGTCTAGTTTTATAAACGAAATAAAATATTTCAAAATCTCACTCTCCATATCCTCATCCTCATCTTGAATTGACTGTCGCATAAAACTAAGTTGTTCTCCGTACCACTTTCCAATATCACTTTCTGATTCCCTACGAATATCCGAAACACTTCGAATATCGAATTCAATACTCTTCTGTGATGCCATTGAGGTGGTTGGTGATATAGATGATGCCTAGAAAGTGAGCATTTGAAGAAAAGTGCCCGACAAAAAGAAAAGTTTTCTCAAAAAAAAAACATGTGTAAAAGAGACTACCTTATAAGAGCTCCTTTCACCAATGTCAAGTACATGCACAGCTGAAGATGAAACTCGATCCATGGGGCTTGTTAGCAAATCATCTTTTTCTGAAACTTGCTCATAAGAAACATGGGAACTTTCATTGTCTCCATTTGTTGCTAAGCGAGTAGGCAAGTCAGCAACATCCAACATCTCCTCATTATCGAAAGATTTTTGCAAATCTTCTCCTGATGTTGTACTAGATCGGTCTTCTTCGTTTTCAACTGCAGGCATTCCTAATGAACTTTCCTGATCAAACGATTGTCTGATATCTGCACCAGATGTTGCGGCTGATATATCTTCTGAATCTTGCTTAGTGAATGCTGTTGGTTGTTCTGATTGTTCGGCCATTTTTTGAATCCATGCAATATGATCTAGTTCTTCTTGTGTTAGCTCAAATGGAACTGGTTCCGTTGTTGCTTGTTCAGAAGACTTTGTGATCACATTAGAAGTTCTCACTGGATCTCCAGCATCAAATGATGATTGATCAGCCATTTTCTGGATCATTGCAATATGATCAATTTCCTCCTGCGTTAGTGTAGGTGGTGGAACGTATTCCTTCTCAGCCATTTCAGCAATCATGGTTATATGATCCAATTCTTGTTGAGTGAGTTCAGGTTCTGACCTTGTGAGAATCGGCGTTTCTGTAACATTATTAATTGGCGCAGCCGACATTTGTTTATCAGCCATCTTTTGAATCCGTGCAATGTGATCCAACTCCTGCTGTGTGAGCTCCTGTTGTCTTTGCATAACTGGAACCACAAAATCTTCATTGGCCATTTCTGCTATTCTGGCGATATGGTCAAGCTCCTCCTGCGTTAATTCGAGCTGAGCTTTTGGCATTTCTTGTGACCTGTCCACTCCTTCAGCCATTTTCTGGATTCTTGCAATATGACTAAGTTCTTCTTGCGTCAGTTCATCAGGTCTTGGCACAGTCATCGGAACTTCTTGCTCTGCCATTTTTGCGATATTCGCAATGTGGTCCAATTCTTCTTGCGTTAGTGGGGAAGACTTGATTGAGGGTACATAAGCGAAGTCATTCTCAGCCATTGCTGTTATCTTCGCAATATGTTCAAGTTCTTCCTGTGTCAAACCTTCTTCAGGGGATCCTGTGCTCGAACTCTCATCAACTGAAAACTCCTCTTCATCCAGAAGATCTTCTTCAATAACATTCTTAATAGCATCGGTCGCGTTCAACACAGATTGCGTTGCTTTTCCAAGCAAAACCTTGAACCCAAATCCAGTAGATTTTGGTGGTGGTTTTTGTTTTTGCTCGACAATTTCGTTGTTCATCCTTTCAGCCATTTCTGATACTTTTCGAATATGTTCAATCTCTTCGGCAGTCAATTCCGGTTCAGTTGTTTTCTCAGCTTTCTCATTGACTTTTTGAATAGGCTCCGACTCCGTATCTGTCATACCCTCATCCTTGATATCCTTAACCAATAATTCGGTGGCAGACTTTGCCTTGTCGAAAAATGTTTTGAAACCAGAAATGGAGGGAGTTGTAAATCCAAACTGTGTGTTATTTGAAGACCCACTACTTCTTCGCGAAGAGTCAGTTTTTGCTGAATGAGGTGGCGTAGGTTGAGAAATTGCTATCGGTGGCGGCACAACTCGTAAATTACTACGCGGAGTGACCGCTCTTGATGGAATCTCGACTATCGGCTCCTCGATTGTACGCTTCCTTTGCTCTTCAATAGACACCTCATTGGCCACATCTTCATCTATTCCCTCGCTTGAAATCCGTGAGTTTGTTGACTCCGTTCTTGAAGAAATCTGTTTCCTCATTGGAACATTGATAACGAATGGCGTACGAGACTCTGCTTTTACTAAAACACTGTGAATATGTTCTCTCTCTGCGTCTGAAATATTTCCAACTTCTGGCAGCATTTGCAATGCTGATGAGCACCTTGAATAAGAAATGATATTTTTTAGTAACAAATATACATAGCTAGAAATACCTTCGAGATGTCATTGGTGAGGTAGACCTGTTAGAACGATTGATAACCGACATTATATGTTGTTTTTCAATGTCGGATAATCCAACCAACGCGTGATCAGGTAACTTTGAAGCGGTACTGTCATTTGAAGCTCTGGAGTCGGCACCAGATGATCTGAAAATTAAATTAAATACGATTTAGAGCAGAAAAAACTTAATTTTTCGAAAATTACAAGTCAAAAAGAAGTTCTGAGTTTTTGTTTAGACATTGTAGAAGTTCTATCATTAACAATTTATTTTTGAAGTGTTTAATCAAAAAACTAACTGCATTTTACATTGCTCAAATCATTTTCTTGTTCCATATTGAGAGGAAAATGGGTTAAATGTAAAAAAATGTGAAGAAAATAGCCAATTGAGAACGGGATTGCCCGTAAGTAATTCAATTTCGTATTTTTTCGGAAAATTTGAATTTTTTTTGAGAAATGTACAATTGAGCTGAAATTAATTGAATTTCTAAGGAGGGCTAAAAAATGAGATCAGTTTGAAAATTCATGGAGACCACAGGAAAAACTTTGGTCTAAGAACCATAAAACTTTCTGCCTAAATTCGAAAACTGGTGCTCGTTTTTTTGTATTTAACTTATATTGTTTCTTTCTATTTGTGTAAGTGGATAAAATTTAATTTTAATAACTTATTTAATTCTTCCATTGACCTGAACAAAAACAAGCTGTTGAGAGAAATGACCGAGGACTAGAAACTCAGAGGGGCTAACTATCCACACTTGTGTTTCTAGGCCGGGCGTCACATTAGCTTGGATTTGAGAAAGCAGTCAAGCTCGTTTTTAATACAGTTTGGGCTCGTTTTTATTGTTTCTAGTTGCGTACTAGATTCGCATAGATGCGGCTAGTATTTATTTTGTTCTTTGCAAACATATTAACCATTCTTTCGTATTTAATTTTTGTTTTTTAATTAATAAATCGTCTTGAAAATATTTAGCCTTGATTTTTGTTGTGGAATCTGGTTATTTCCACTCGCATCTTTACGTGAACCTAATTTTATACAAGGGACACCACTTTACTAAGCAAATGATTAATTCGTCAATGACCAACCTTCTCAATAAATTCAAGATGTCACCACGATCTTCAGACTCTTTTCTAGTATGTATTGGAGAGGAAAACACAGGAACTGAAGAGTTGAACATAGCCAACGCTGATCTTGGACGATCTCCGGTTATTGAATTCTTCGAAGAGGTGAAGAATGAGAAAAGACCGTAGGATGCTTGTTCTTGCGCAGGTTCGACAGTGAAACCAATTGTCGGGCTAAAAATCAAAAATTTATAAAAAAGAAAAAAAAAGAAAATTTACAACTCTTCCTGATCCTCGTCATCCGAACCAGTATCCACGTATGTATCTGAGAAGTACCGAGCTCGCGGGTTGGACACATTTCTATAGTGAGCTCGTAATTCTCTACCAGCCTGTAATTGAATTTGGGTTTTCTATTGGTAGGTTCGTTTCTTATTTTGTGTGCAGCCACCAATCCCATATTTACTCAATTCTTATCCGCTTTTTCTTCGCAATTTATGGAAACAAAAAAAAAAGGAATGGAACAAAACTAACCTCTTCGGCAATTTCCTCTGTCATTCGGTTTGCCGCAAAATTGAGTCGCCATAAAAAGTCGACATTGCATAGTAGGGGTTGAGCATGACGAAAACTATGCTGCTCGAGCAGCTCATAGGCATTTGGCACTCCGGCGCCTTTTTTCTTAATTTGATCATGGCTTTGGGTGTGCTTGACCTCTGTCAAATTTTGATTTACATTGTCGGGGTAGGCGGCGCTCATTGTTCGACGGATTGAAGATTGATGATTTTCGGATTGCAAAAGACTATCGCGGATTGTTGATTGTTCCAAGATGTACTGTTTCACCAGAGATTCCGTGTTTTTATCATAATCAAATTTATCAGTGACTAGCAAATCTAATTCTTCTTTTGGCGATGGAACAATTAAATCTTCACCATACGTAAAGAATGGAATATCCACATCAGCTTCAATTTTATCCTCGTCTGTAGAAGCATTAATCGATTGCATTGCTCTTAAGAAGTGATCCGTATACACAACTTGGACGCTTGATTCTCTCAAAAGTTTCGGTTTTTCCTTTTCAGTTGTCTCGAATGTATTGCTTGGAAATGAAGTTGAATAATGTAATTCTTTCAGAACTGATGAGGAAAAGTGAGACGTATATGTTATAGAAGTTCGTCGGAGAAGCGGTTTCACCCCTTCATTGAGAGGAGAGCATGGAGCTACATCTCCAGCAGCCTCACTACTGTCAAGGTCATTTTGTGCAACATGATCTGAAACTTCAACTGCTTTCACGGCAATGCTACTAGGGCCTTCTTCGGTAATCTCATGGTGAATTCCTTCGGTAGATTTATTTTGTTCATTGGTTAATGCCGACCTCACTTTTGTCTGTGAAACTGCAACATCGAGCGAAGAATGATCGGTCATCTTCTGACTCCATGCAATGTGATCGAGTTCTTCTTGTGTAAGTTCTACTGGAGTTGCTTCTGGCTTAGCTTGATCGGTCACAATTGTTTGAGGTTCAACTATTTCAGGTTCCTCAGCCTCCAACAATGGAGATGTTCGTTCGTATGAAATCTCATGATCGAATGATCTTTCATAATCTGCTCCTGATGTTGCACTTGAACGATCTTCTTCGAAGTTTGATTCTTGTTTGATCATCGTCGGAATAGGTTCATCGACTGTTGGAAGACGTACTGGAACAGGAGGTCTTGACGGTGGAATAGCGGAATCGAAGGAAGATTGGTCAGCCATCTTCTGAATCCATGCAATGTGATCAAGTTCTTCTTGTGTAAGTTCAACTGGAATTGCTTCTGGCTTAGCTTGATCGGTCACAATTGTTTGAGGTTCAACTATTTCAGGTTCCTCAGCCTCCAACAATGGAGATGTTCTTTCGTATGAAACCTCATGATCGAATGATCTTTCATAATCTGCTCCTGATGTTGCACTTGAACGATCTTCTTCGAAGTTTGATTCTTGTTTGATCATCGTCGGAATAGGTTCATCGACTGTTGGAAGACGTACTGGAACAGGAGGTCTTGACGGTGGAATAGCGGAATCGAAGGAAGATTGGTCAGCCATCTTCTGAATCCATGCAATTTGATCAAGTTCTTCTTGTGTAAGTTCAACTGGAGTTGCTTCTGGCTTAGCTTGATCGGTCACAATTGTTTGAGGTTCAACTATTTCAGGTTCCTCAGCCTCCAACAATGGAGATGTTCTTTCGTATGAAACCTCATGATCGAATGATCTTTCATAATCTGCTCCTGATGTTGCACTTGAACGATCTTCTTCGAAGTTTGATTCTTGTTTGATCATCGTCGGAATAGGTTCATCGACTGTTGGAAGACGTACTGGAACAGGAGGTCTTGACGGTGGAATAGCGGAATCGAAGGAAGATTGGTCAGCCATCTTCTGAATCCATGCAATTTGATCAAGTTCTTCTTGTGTAAGTTCAACTGGAGTTGCTTCTGGCTTAGCTTGATCGGTCACAATTGTTTGAGGTTCAACTATTTCAGGTTCCTCAGCCTCCAACAATGGAGATGGTCTTTCGTATGAAACCTCATGATCGAATGATCTTTCATAATCTGCTCCTGATGTTGCACTTGAACGATCTTCTTCGAAGTTTGATTCTTGTTTGATCATCGTCGGAATAGGTTCATCGACTGTTGGAAGACGTACTGGAACAGGAGGTCTTGACGGTGGAATAGCGGAATCGAAGGAAGATTGGTCAGCCATCTTCTGAATCCATGCAATTTGATCAAGTTCTTCTTGTGTAAGTTCAACTGGAGTTGTTTCTGGCTTAGCTTGATCGGTCACAATTGTTTGAGGTTCAACTATTTCAGGTTCCTCAGCCTCCAACAATGGAGATGTTCTTTCGTATGAAACCTCATGATCGAATGATCTTTCATAATCTGCTCCTGATGTTGCACTTGAACGATCTTCTTCGACGTTTGATTCTTGTTTGATCATCGTCGGTTCATCGACTGTTGGAAGACGAACTGGAACAGGAGGTCTTGACGGTGGAATAGCGGAATCGAAGGAAGATTGGTCAGCCATCTTCTGAATCCATGCAATGTGATCAAGTTCTTCTTGTGTAAGTTCAACTGGAATTGCTTCTGGCTTAGCTTGATCGGTCACAATTGTTTGAGGTTCAACTATTTCAGGTTCCTCAGCCTCCAACAATGGAGATGTTCTTTCGTATGAAACCTCATGATCGAATGATCTTTCATAATCTGCTCCTGATGTTGCACTTGAACGATCTTCTTCGAAGTTTGATTCTTGTTTGATCATCGTCGGAATAGGTTCATCGACTGTTGGAAGACGTACTGGAACAGGAGGTCTTGAAGGTGGAATAGCGGAATCGAAGGAAGATTGGTCAGCCATCTTCTGAATCCATGCAATGTGATCAAGTTCTTCTTGTGTAAGTTCAACTGGAATTGCTTCTGGCTTAGCTTGTTCCATTACAATTGCTTCAGGTTCAACTATTTCAGGTTCCTCAGCCTCCAACAATGGAGATGTTCTTTCGTATGAAACCTCATGATCGAATGATCTTTCATAATCTGCTCCTGATGTTGCACTTGAACGATCTTCTTCGAAGTTTGATTCTTGTTTGATCATCGTCGGAATAGGTTCATCGACTGTTGGAAGACGTACTGGAACAGGAGGTCTTGACGGTGGAATAGCGGAATCGAAGGAAGATTGGTCAGCCATCTTCTGAATCCATGCAATGTGATCGAGTTCTTCTTGTGAAAGTTCAACTGGAGTTACTTCTGGCTTAGCTTGTTCCGTTACAATTGCTTCAGGTTCCTCAGCCTCCAACAATGGAGATGTTCTTTCGTATGAAACCTCATGATCGAATGATCTTTCATAATCTGCTCCTGATGTTGCACTTGAACGATCTTCTTCGAAGTTTGATTCTTGATTGATCATCGTCGGTTCATCGACTGTTGGAAGACTAACTGGAACAGGAGGTCTTGACGGTGGAATAGCGGAATCGAAGGAAGATTGGTCAGCCATCTTCTGAATCCATGCAATGTGATCGAGTTCATCTTGTGACAGTTCAATTGGAGTTGCTTCTGGCTTCGCTTGTTCCGTTACAATTGCTTCAGGTTCCTCAGCCTCCAACAATGGAGATGTTCTTTCGTATGAAACCTCATGATCGAATGATCTTTCATAATCTGCTCCTGATGTTGCACTTGAACGATCTTCTTCGAAGTTTGATTCTTGTTTGATCATCGTCGGAATAGGTTCATCGACTGTTGGAAGACGTACTCGAACAGGAGGTCTTGACGGTGGAATAGCGGAATCGAAGGAAGATTGTTCAGCCATCTTCTGAATCCATGCAATGTGATCGAGTTCATCTTGTGACAGTTCAATTGGAGTTGCTTCTGGCTTCGCTTGTTCCGTTACAATTGCTTCAGGTTCCTCAGCCTCCAACAATGGAGATGTTCTTTCGTATGAAACCTCATGATCGAATGATCTTTCATAATCTGCTCCTGATGTTGCACTTGAACGATCTTCTTCGACGTTTGATTCTTGTTTGATCATCGTCGGTTCATCGACTGTTGGAAGACGAACTGGAACAGGAGGTCTTGACGGTGGAATAGCGGAATCGAAGGAAGATTGGCCAGCCATCTTCTGAATCCATGCAATGTGATCAAGTTCTTCTTGTGTAAGTTCAACTGGAGTTGCTTCCGGCTTAGCTTGTTCCGTTACAATTGCTTCAGGTTCAACTATTTCAGGTTCCTCAGCCTCCAACAATGGAGATGTTCTTTCGTATGAAACCTCATGATCGAATGATCTTTCATAATCTGCTCCTGATGTTGCACTTGAACGATCTTCTTCGACGTTTGATTCTTGTTTGATCATCGTCGGTTCATCGACTGTTGGAAGACGAACTGGAACAGGAGGTCTTGACGGTGGAATAGCGGAATCGAAGGAAGATTGGTCAGCCATCTTCTGAATCCATGCAATGTGATCAAGTTCTTCTTGTGTAAGTTCAACTGGAGTTGCTTCAGGTTCAACTATTTTAGGTTCCTCAGCCTCCAACAATGGAGATGTTCTTTCGTATGAAACCTCATGATCGAATGATCTTTCATAATCTGCTCCTGATGTTGCACTTGAACGATCTTCTTCGACGTTTGATTCTTGTTTGATCATCGTCGGTTCATCGACTGTTGGAAGACGAACTGGAACAGGAGGTCTTGACGGTGGAATAGCGGAATCGAAGGAAGATTGGTCAGCCATCTTCTGAATCCATGCAATGTGATCAAGTTCTTCTTGTGTAAGTTCAACTGGAGTTGCTTCCGGCTTAGCTTGTTCCGTTACAATTGCTTCAGGTTCAACTATTTCAGGTTCCTCAGCCTCCAACAATGGAGATGTTCTTTCGTATGAAACCTCATGATCGAATGATCTTTCATAATCTGCTCCTGATGTTGCACTTGAACGATCTTCTTCGAAGTTTGATTCTTGTTTGATCATCGTCGGAATAGGTTCATCGACTGTTGGAAGACGTACTGGAACAGGAGGTCTTGACGGTGGAATAGCGGAATCGAAGGAAGATTGTTCAGCCATCTTCTGAATCCATGCAATGTGATCGAGTTCTTTTTGTGAAAGTTCAACTGGAGTTACTTCTGGCTTAGCTTGTTCCGTTACAATTGCTTCAGGTTCAACTATTTCAGGTTCCTCAGCCTCCAACAATGGAGATGTTCTTTCGTATGAAACCTCATGATCGAATGATCTTTCATAATCTGCTCCTGATGTTGCACTTGAACGATCTTCTTCGAAGTTTGATTCTTGATTGATCATCGTCGGTTCCTCGACTGTTGGAAGACTAACTGGAACAGGAGGTCTTGACGGTGGAATAGCGGAATCGAAGGAAGATTGGTCAGCCATCTTCTGAATCCATGCAATGTGATCGAGTTCATTTTGTGACAGTTCAATTGGAGTTGCTTCTGGCTTCGCTTGTTCCGTTACAATTGCTTCAGGTTCCTCAGCCTCCAACAATGGAGATGTTCTTTCGTATGAAACCTCATGATCGAATGATCTTTCATAATCTGCTCCTGATGTTGCACTTGAACGATCTTCTTCGAAGTTTGATTCTTGATTGATCATCGTCGGTTCATCGACTGTTGGAAGACTAACTGGAACAGGAGGTCTTGACGGTGGAATAGCGGAATCGAAGGAAGATTGGTCAGCCATCTTCTGAATCCATGCAATGTGATCGAGTTCATCTTGTGACAGTTCAATTGGAGTTGCTTCTGGCTTAGCTTGTTCCGTTACAATTGCTTCAGGTTCAACTATTTCTGGTTCCTCAGCCTCCAACAATGGAGCTGTTCTTTCGTATGAAACCTCATGATCGAATGATCTTTCATAATCTGCTCCTGATGTTGCACTTGAACGATCTTCTTCGACGTTTGATTCTTGTTTGATCATCGTCGGTTCATCGACTGTTGGAAGACTAACTGGAACAGGAGGTCTTGACGGTGGAATAGCGGAATCGAAGGAAGATTGGTCAGCCATCTTCTGAATCCATGCAATGTGATCGAGTTCATCTTGTGACAGTTCAATTGGAGTTGCTTCTGGCTTCGCTTGTTCCGTTACAATTGCTTCAGGTTCCTCAGCCTCCAACAATGGAGATGTTCTTTCGTATGAAACCTCATGATCGAATGATCTTTCATAATCTGCTCCTGATGTTGCACTTGAACGATCTTCTTCGAAGTTTGATTCTTGTTTGATCATCGTCGGTTCATCGACTGTTGGAAGACTAACTGGAACAGGAGGTCTTGACGGTGGAATAGCGGAATCGAAGGAAGATTGGTCAGCCATCTTCTGAATCCATGCAATGTGATCAAGTTCTTCTTGTGTAAGTTCAACTGGAGTTGCTTCCGGCTTAGCTTGTTCCGTTACAATTGCTTCAGGTTCAACTATTTCAGGTTCCTCAGCCTCCAACAATGGAGATGTTCTTTCGTATGAAACCTCATGATCGAATGATCTTTCATAATCTGCTCCTGATGTTGCACTTGAACGATCTTCTTCGAAGTTTGATTCTTGTTTGATCATCGTCGGAATAGGTTCATCGACTGTTGGAAGACGTACTGGAACAGGAGGTCTTGACGGTGGAATAGCGGAATCGAAGGAAGATTGTTCAGCCATCTTCTGAATCCATGCAATGTGATCGAGTTCTTTTTGTGAAAGTTCAACTGGAGTTACTTCTGGCTTAGCTTGTTCCGTTACAATTGCTTCAGGTTCAACTATTTCAGGTTCCTCAGCCTCCAACAATGGAGATGTTCTTTCGTATGAAACCTCATGATCGAATGATCTTTCATAATCTGCTCCTGATGTTGCACTTGAACGATCTTCTTCGAAGTTTGATTCTTGATTGATCATCGTCGGTTCCTCGACTGTTGGAAGACTAACTGGAACAGGAGGTCTTGACGGTGGAATAGCGGAATCGAAGGAAGATTGGTCAGCCATCTTCTGAATCCATGCAATGTGATCGAGTTCATTTTGTGACAGTTCAATTGGAGTTGCTTCTGGCTTCGCTTGTTCCGTTACAATTGCTTCAGGTTCCTCAGCCTCCAACAATGGAGATGTTCTTTCGTATGAAACCTCATGATCGAATGATCTTTCATAATCTGCTCCTGATGTTGCACTTGAACGATCTTCTTCGAAGTTTGATTCTTGATTGATCATCGTCGGTTCATCGACTGTTGGAAGACTAACTGGAACAGGAGGTCTTGACGGTGGAATAGCGGAATCGAAGGAAGATTGGTCAGCCATCTTCTGAATCCATGCAATGTGATCGAGTTCATCTTGTGACAGTTCAATTGGAGTTGCTTCTGGCTTAGCTTGTTCCGTTACAATTGCTTCAGGTTCAACTATTTCTGGTTCCTCAGCCTCCAACAATGGAGCTGTTCTTTCGTATGAAACCTCATGATCGAATGATCTTTCATAATCTGCTCCTGATGTTGCACTTGAACGATCTTCTTCGACGTTTGATTCTTGTTTGATCATCGTCGGTTCATCGACTGTTGGAAGACTAACTGGAACAGGAGGTCTTGACGGTGGAATAGCGGAATCGAAGGAAGATTGGTCAGCCATCTTCTGAATCCATGCAATGTGATCGAGTTCATCTTGTGACAGTTCAATTGGAGTTGCTTCTGGCTTCGCTTGTTCCGTTACAATTGCTTCAGGTTCCTCAGCCTCCAACAATGGAGATGTTCTTTCGTATGAAACCTCATGATCGAATGATCTTTCATAATCTGCTCCTGATGTTGCACTTGAACGATCTTCTTCGAAGTTTGATTCTTGTTTGATCATCGTCGGTTCATCGACTGTTGGAAGACTAACTGGAACAGGAGGTCTTGACGGTGGAATAGCGGAATCGAAGGAAGATTGGTCAGCCATCTTCTGAATCCATGCAATGTGATCGAGTTCATCTTGTGACAGTTCAATTGGAGTTGCTTCTGGCTTCGCTTGTTCCGTTACAATTGCTTCAGGTTCCTCAGCCTCCAACAATGGAGATGTTCTTTCGTATGAAACCTCATGATCGAATGATCTTTCATAATCTGCTCCTGATGTTGCACTTGAACGATCTTCTTCGAAGTTTGATTCTTGTTTGATCATCGTCGGTTCATCGACTGTTGGAAGACTAACTGGAACAGGAGGTCCTGACGGTGGAATAGCGGAATCGAAGGAAGATTGGTCAGCCATCTTCTGAATCCATGCAATGTGATCGAGTTCATCTTGTGACAGTTCAATTGGAGTTGCTTCTGGCTTCGCTTGTTCCGTTACAATTGCTTCAGGTTCCTCAGCCTCCAACAATGGAGATGTTCTTTCGTATGAAACCTCATGATCGAATGATCTTTCATAATCTGCTCCTGATGTTGCACTTGAACGATCTTCTTCGAAGTTTGATTCTTGTTTGATCATCGTCGGTTCATCGACTGTTGGAAGACTAACTGGAACAGGAGGTCTTGACGGTGGAATAGCGGAATCGAAGGAAGATTGGTCAGCCATCTTCTGAATCCATGCAATGTGATCGAGTTCATCTTGTGACAGTTCAATTGGAGTTGCTTCTGGCTTCGCTTGTTCCGTTACAATTGCTTCAGGTTCCTCAGCCTCCAACAATGGAGATGTTCTTTCGTATGAAACCTCATGATCGAATGATCTTTCATAATCTGCTCCTGATGTTGCACTTGAACGATCTTCTTCGAAGTTTGATTCTTGTTTGATCATCGTCGGAATAGGTTCATCGACTGTTGGAAGACGTACTGGAACAGGAGGTCTTGACGGTGGAATAGCGGAATCGAAGGAAGATTGTTCAGCCATCTTCTGAATCCATGCAATGTGATCGAGTTCATCTTGTGACAGTTCAATTGGAGTTGCTTCTGGCTTCGCTTGTTCCGTTACAATTGCTTCAGGTTCCTCAGCCTCCAACAATGGAGATGTTCTTTCGTATGAAACCTCATGATCGAATGATCTTTCATAATCTGCTCCTGATGTTGCACTTGAACGATCTTCTTCGACGTTTGATTCTTGTTTGATCATCGTCGGTTCATCGACTGTTGGAAGACTAACTGGAACAGGAGGTCTTGACGGTGGAATAGCGGAATCGAAGGAAGATTGGTCAGCCATCTTCTGAATCCATGCAATGTGATCGAGTTCATCTTGTGACAGTTCAATTGGAGTTGCTTCTGGCTTCGCTTGTTCCGTTACAATTGCTTCAGGTTCCTCAGCCTCCAACAATGGAGATGTTCTTTCGTATGAAACCTCATGATCGAATGATCTTTCATAATCTGCTCCTGATGTTGCACTTGAACGATCTTCTTCGACGTTTGATTCTTGTTTGATCATCGTCGGTTCATCGACTGTTGGAAGACGAACTGGAACAGGAGGTCTTGACGGTGGAATAGCGGAATCGAAGGAAGATTGGTCAGCCATCTTCTGAATCCATGCAATGTGATCAAGTTCTTCTTGTGTAAGTTCAACTGGAGTTGCTTCCGGCTTAGCTTGTTCCGTTACAATTGCTTCAGGTTCAACTATTTCAGGTTCCTCAGCCTCCAACAATGGAGATGTTCTTTCGTATGAAACCTCATGATCGAATGATCTTTCATAATCTGCTCTTGATGTTGCACTTGAACGATCTTCTTCGAAGTTTGATTCTTGTTTGATCATCGTCGGAATAGGTTCATCGACTGTTGGAAGACGTACTGGAACAGGAGGTCTTGACGGTGGAATAGCGGAATCGAAGGAAGATTGTTCAGCCATCTTCTGAATCCATGCAATGTGATCGAGTTCTTTTTGTGAAAGTTCAACTGGAGTTACTTCTGGCTTAGCTTGTTCCGTTACAATTGCTTCAGGTTCAACTATTTCAGGTTCCTCAGCCTCCAACAATGGAGATGTTCTTTCGTATGAAACCTCATGATCGAATGATCTTTCATAATCTGCTCCTGATGTTGCACTTGAACGATCTTCTTCGACGTTTGATTCTTGTTTGATCATCGTCGGTTCATCGACTGTTGGAAGACGAACTGGAACAGGAGGTCTTGACGGTTCAATAGCGGAATCGAAAGAAGATTGGTCAGCCATCTTCTGAATCCATGCAATGTGATCAAGTTCTTCTTGTGTAAGTTCAACTGGAGTTGCTTCTGGCTTAGCTTGTTCCGTTACAATTGCTTCAGGTTCAACTATTTCAGGTTCCTCAGCCTCCAACAATGGAGATGTTCTTTCGTATGAAACCTCATGATCGAATGATCTTTCATAATCTGCTCCTGATGTTGCACTTGAACGATCTTCTTCGAAGTTTGATTCTTGTTTGATCATCGTCGGAATAGGTTCATCGACTGTTGGAAGACGTACTGGAACAGGAGGTCTTGACGGTGGAATAGCGGAATCGAAGGAAGATTGTTCAGCCATCTTCTGAATCCATGCAATGTGATCGAGTTCTTTTTGTGAAAGTTCAACTGGAGTTACTTCTGGCTTAGCTTGTTCCGTTACAATTGCTTCAGGTTCAACTATTTCAGGTTCCTCAGCCTCCAACAATGGAGATGTTCTTTCGTATGAAACCTCATGATCGAATGATCTTTCATAATCTGCTCCTGATGTTGCACTTGAACGATCTTCTTCGACGTTTGATTCTTGTTTGATCATCGTCGGTTCATCGACTGTTGGAAGACGAACTGGAACAGGAGGTCTTGACGGTTCAATAGCGGAATCGAAAGAAGATTGGTCAGCCATCTTCTGAATCCATGCAATGTGATCAAGTTCTTCTTGTGTAAGTTCAACTGGAGTTGCTTCTGGCTTAGCTTGTTCCGTTACAATTGCTTCAGGTTCAACTATTTCAGGTTCCTCAGCCTCCAACAATGGAGATGTTCTTTCGTATGAAACCTCATGATCGAATGATCTTTCATAATCTGCTCCTGATGTTGCACTTGAACGATCTTCTTCGAAGTTTGATTCTTGTTTGATCATCGTCGGAATAGGTTCATCGACTGTTGGAAGACGTACTGGAACAGGAGGTCTTGACGGTGGAATAGCGGAATCGAAGGAAGATTGTTCAGCCATCTTCTGAATCCATGCAATGTGATCGAGTTCTTCTTGTGAAAGTTCAACTGGAGTTACTTCTGGCTTAGCTTGTTCCGTTACAATTGCTTCAGGTTCAACTATTTCAGGTTCCTCAGCCTCCAACAATGGAGATGTTCTTTCGTATGAAACCTCATGATCGAATGCTCTTTCATAATCTGCTCCTGATGTTGCACTTGAACGATCTTCTTCGACGTTTGATTCTTGTTTGATCATCGTCGGTTCATCGACTGTTGGAAGACGAACTGGAACAGGAGGTCTTGACGGTGGAATAGCTGAATCGAAGGAAGATTGTTCAGCCATCTTCTGAATCCATGCAATGTGATCGAGTTCTTCTTGTGAAAGTTCAACTGGAGTTACTTCTGGCTTAGCTTGTTCCGTTACAATTGCTTCAGGTTCAACTATTTCAGGTTCCTCAGCCTCCAACAATGGAGATGTTCTTTCGTATGAAACCTCATGATCGAATGATCTTTCATAATCTGCTCCTGATGTTGCACTTGAACGATCTTCTTCGAAGTTTGATTCTTGTTTGATCATCGTCGGAATAGGTTCATCGACTGTTGGAAGACGTACTGGAACAGGAGGTCTTGACGGTGGAATAGCGGAATCGAAGGAAGATTGTTCAGCCATCTTCTGAATCCATGCAATGTGATCGAGTTCTTCTTGTGAAAGTTCAACTGGAGTTACTTCTGGCTTAGCTTGTTCCGTTACAATTGCTTCAGGTTCAACTATTTCAGGTTCCTCAGCCTCCAACAATGGAGATGTTCTTTCGTATGAAACCTCATGATCGAATGATCTTTCATAATCTGCTCCTGATGTTGCACTTGAACGATCTTCTTCGACGTTTGATTCTTGTTTGATCATCGTCGGAATATTTTCATCGACTGTTGGAAGACGTACTGGAACAGGAGGTCTTGACGGTGGAATAGCGGAATCGAAGGAAGATTGGTCAGCCATCTTCTGAATCCATGCAATGTGATCAAGTTCTTCTTGTGTAAGTTCAACTGGAGTTGCTTCCGGCTTAGCTTGTTCCGTTACAATTGCTTCAGGTTCAACTATTTCAGGTTCCTCAGCCTCCAACAATGGAGATGTTCTTTCGTATGAAACCTCATGATCGAATGATCTTTCATAATCTGCTCCTGATGTTGCACTTGAACGATCTTCTTCGAAGTTTGATTCTTGTTTGATCATCGTCGGAATAGGTTCATCGACTGTTGGAAGACGTACTGGAACAGGAGGTCTTGACGGTGGAATAGCGGAATCGAAGGAAGATTGTTCAGCCATCTTCTGAATCCATGCAATGTGATCGAGTTCTTTTTGTGAAAGTTCAACTGGAGTTACTTCTGGCTTAGCTTGTTCCGTTACAATTGCTTCAGGTTCAACTATTTCAGGTTCCTCAGCCTCCAACAATGGAGATGTTCTTTCGTATGAAACCTCATGATCGAATGATCTTTCATAATCTGCTCCTGATGTTGCACTTGAACGATCTTCTTCGAAGTTTGATTCTTGATTGATCATCGTCGGTTCCTCGACTGTTGGAAGACTAACTGGAACAGGAGGTCTTGACGGTGGAATAGCGGAATCGAAGGAAGATTGGTCAGCCATCTTCTGAATCCATGCAATGTGATCGAGTTCATTTTGTGACAGTTCAATTGGAGTTGCTTCTGGCTTCGCTTGTTCCGTTACAATTGCTTCAGGTTCCTCAGCCTCCAACAATGGAGATGTTCTTTCGTATGAAACCTCATGATCGAATGATCTTTCATAATCTGCTCCTGATGTTGCACTTGAACGATCTTCTTCGAAGTTTGATTCTTGATTGATCATCGTCGGTTCATCGACTGTTGGAAGACTAACTGGAACAGGAGGTCTTGACGGTGGAATAGCGGAATCGAAGGAAGATTGGTCAGCCATCTTCTGAATCCATGCAATGTGATCGAGTTCATCTTGTGACAGTTCAATTGGAGTTGCTTCTGGCTTAGCTTGTTCCGTTACAATTGCTTCAGGTTCAACTATTTCTGGTTCCTCAGCCTCCAACAATGGAGCTGTTCTTTCGTATGAAACCTCATGATCGAATGATCTTTCATAATCTGCTCCTGATGTTGCACTTGAACGATCTTCTTCGACGTTTGATTCTTGTTTGATCATCGTCGGTTCATCGACTGTTGGAAGACTAACTGGAACAGGAGGTCTTGACGGTGGAATAGCGGAATCGAAGGAAGATTGGTCAGCCATCTTCTGAATCCATGCAATGTGATCGAGTTCATCTTGTGACAGTTCAATTGGAGTTGCTTCTGGCTTCGCTTGTTCCGTTACAATTGCTTCAGGTTCCTCAGCCTCCAACAATGGAGATGTTCTTTCGTATGAAACCTCATGATCGAATGATCTTTCATAATCTGCTCCTGATGTTGCACTTGAACGATCTTCTTCGAAGTTTGATTCTTGTTTGATCATCGTCGGTTCATCGACTGTTGGAAGACTAACTGGAACAGGAGGTCTTGACGGTGGAATAGCGGAATCGAAGGAAGATTGGTCAGCCATCTTCTGAATCCATGCAATGTGATCGAGTTCATCTTGTGACAGTTCAATTGGAGTTGCTTCTGGCTTCGCTTGTTCCGTTACAATTGCTTCAGGTTCCTCAGCCTCCAACAATGGAGATGTTCTTTCGTATGAAACCTCATGATCGAATGATCTTTCATAATCTGCTCCTGATGTTGCACTTGAACGATCTTCTTCGAAGTTTGATTCTTGTTTGATCATCGTCGGTTCATCGACTGTTGGAAGACTAACTGGAACAGGAGGTCCTGACGGTGGAATAGCGGAATCGAAGGAAGATTGGTCAGCCATCTTCTGAATCCATGCAATGTGATCGAGTTCATCTTGTGACAGTTCAATTGGAGTTGCTTCTGGCTTCGCTTGTTCCGTTACAATTGCTTCAGGTTCCTCAGCCTCCAACAATGGAGATGTTCTTTCGTATGAAACCTCATGATCGAATGATCTTTCATAATCTGCTCCTGATGTTGCACTTGAACGATCTTCTTCGAAGTTTGATTCTTGTTTGATCATCGTCGGTTCATCGACTGTTGGAAGACTAACTGGAACAGGAGGTCTTGACGGTGGAATAGCGGAATCGAAGGAAGATTGGTCAGCCATCTTCTGAATCCATGCAATGTGATCGAGTTCATCTTGTGACAGTTCAATTGGAGTTGCTTCTGGCTTCGCTTGTTCCGTTACAATTGCTTCAGGTTCCTCAGCCTCCAACAATGGAGATGTTCTTTCGTATGAAACCTCATGATCGAATGATCTTTCATAATCTGCTCCTGATGTTGCACTTGAACGATCTTCTTCGAAGTTTGATTCTTGTTTGATCATCGTCGGAATAGGTTCATCGACTGTTGGAAGACGTACTGGAACAGGAGGTCTTGACGGTGGAATAGCGGAATCGAAGGAAGATTGTTCAGCCATCTTCTGAATCCATGCAATGTGATCGAGTTCATCTTGTGACAGTTCAATTGGAGTTGCTTCTGGCTTCGCTTGTTCCGTTACAATTGCTTCAGGTTCCTCAGCCTCCAACAATGGAGATGTTCTTTCGTATGAAACCTCATGATCGAATGATCTTTCATAATCTGCTCCTGATGTTGCACTTGAACGATCTTCTTCGACGTTTGATTCTTGTTTGATCATCGTCGGTTCATCGACTGTTGGAAGACTAACTGGAACAGGAGGTCTTGACGGTGGAATAGCGGAATCGAAGGAAGATTGGTCAGCCATCTTCTGAATCCATGCAATGTGATCGAGTTCATCTTGTGACAGTTCAATTGGAGTTGCTTCTGGCTTCGCTTGTTCCGTTACAATTGCTTCAGGTTCCTCAGCCTCCAACAATGGAGATGTTCTTTCGTATGAAACCTCATGATCGAATGATCTTTCATAATCTGCTCCTGATGTTGCACTTGAACGATCTTCTTCGACGTTTGATTCTTGTTTGATCATCGTCGGTTCATCGACTGTTGGAAGACGAACTGGAACAGGAGGTCTTGACGGTGGAATAGCGGAATCGAAGGAAGATTGGTCAGCCATCTTCTGAATCCATGCAATGTGATCAAGTTCTTCTTGTGTAAGTTCAACTGGAGTTGCTTCCGGCTTAGCTTGTTCCGTTACAATTGCTTCAGGTTCAACTATTTCAGGTTCCTCAGCCTCCAACAATGGAGATGTTCTTTCGTATGAAACCTCATGATCGAATGATCTTTCATAATCTGCTCTTGATGTTGCACTTGAACGATCTTCTTCGAAGTTTGATTCTTGTTTGATCATCGTCGGAATAGGTTCATCGACTGTTGGAAGACGTACTGGAACAGGAGGTCTTGACGGTGGAATAGCGGAATCGAAGGAAGATTGTTCAGCCATCTTCTGAATCCATGCAATGTGATCGAGTTCTTTTTGTGAAAGTTCAACTGGAGTTACTTCTGGCTTAGCTTGTTCCGTTACAATTGCTTCAGGTTCAACTATTTCAGGTTCCTCAGCCTCCAACAATGGAGATGTTCTTTCGTATGAAACCTCATGATCGAATGATCTTTCATAATCTGCTCCTGATGTTGCACTTGAACGATCTTCTTCGACGTTTGATTCTTGTTTGATCATCGTCGGTTCATCGACTGTTGGAAGACGAACTGGAACAGGAGGTCTTGACGGTTCAATAGCGGAATCGAAAGAAGATTGGTCAGCCATCTTCTGAATCCATGCAATGTGATCAAGTTCTTCTTGTGTAAGTTCAACTGGAGTTGCTTCTGGCTTAGCTTGTTCCGTTACAATTGCTTCAGGTTCAACTATTTCAGGTTCCTCAGCCTCCAACAATGGAGATGTTCTTTCGTATGAAACCTCATGATCGAATGATCTTTCATAATCTGCTCCTGATGTTGCACTTGAACGATCTTCTTCGAAGTTTGATTCTTGTTTGATCATCGTCGGAATAGGTTCATCGACTGTTGGAAGACGTACTGGAACAGGAGGTCTTGACGGTGGAATAGCGGAATCGAAGGAAGATTGTTCAGCCATCTTCTGAATCCATGCAATGTGATCGAGTTCTTTTTGTGAAAGTTCAACTGGAGTTACTTCTGGCTTAGCTTGTTCCGTTACAATTGCTTCAGGTTCAACTATTTCAGGTTCCTCAGCCTCCAACAATGGAGATGTTCTTTCGTATGAAACCTCATGATCGAATGATCTTTCATAATCTGCTCCTGATGTTGCACTTGAACGATCTTCTTCGACGTTTGATTCTTGTTTGATCATCGTCGGTTCATCGACTGTTGGAAGACGAACTGGAACAGGAGGTCTTGACGGTTCAATAGCGGAATCGAAAGAAGATTGGTCAGCCATCTTCTGAATCCATGCAATGTGATCAAGTTCTTCTTGTGTAAGTTCAACTGGAGTTGCTTCTGGCTTAGCTTGTTCCGTTACAATTGCTTCAGGTTCAACTATTTCAGGTTCCTCAGCCTCCAACAATGGAGATGTTCTTTCGTATGAAACCTCATGATCGAATGATCTTTCATAATCTGCTCCTGATGTTGCACTTGAACGATCTTCTTCGAAGTTTGATTCTTGTTTGATCATCGTCGGAATAGGTTCATCGACTGTTGGAAGACGTACTGGAACAGGAGGTCTTGACGGTGGAATAGCGGAATCGAAGGAAGATTGTTCAGCCATCTTCTGAATCCATGCAATGTGATCGAGTTCTTCTTGTGAAAGTTCAACTGGAGTTACTTCTGGCTTAGCTTGTTCCGTTACAATTGCTTCAGGTTCAACTATTTCAGGTTCCTCAGCCTCCAACAATGGAGATGTTCTTTCGTATGAAACCTCATGATCGAATGCTCTTTCATAATCTGCTCCTGATGTTGCACTTGAACGATCTTCTTCGACGTTTGATTCTTGTTTGATCATCGTCGGTTCATCGACTGTTGGAAGACGAACTGGAACAGGAGGTCTTGACGGTGGAATAGCTGAATCGAAGGAAGATTGTTCAGCCATCTTCTGAATCCATGCAATGTGATCGAGTTCTTCTTGTGAAAGTTCAACTGGAGTTACTTCTGGCTTAGCTTGTTCCGTTACAATTGCTTCAGGTTCAACTATTTCAGGTTCCTCAGCCTCCAACAATGGAGATGTTCTTTCGTATGAAACCTCATGATCGAATGATCTTTCATAATCTGCTCCTGATGTTGCACTTGAACGATCTTCTTCGAAGTTTGATTCTTGTTTGATCATCGTCGGAATAGGTTCATCGACTGTTGGAAGACGTACTGGAACAGGAGGTCTTGACGGTGGAATAGCGGAATCGAAGGAAGATTGTTCAGCCATCTTCTGAATCCATGCAATGTGATCGAGTTCTTCTTGTGAAAGTTCAACTGGAGTTACTTCTGGCTTAGCTTGTTCCGTTACAATTGCTTCAGGTTCAACTATTTCAGGTTCCTCAGCCTCCAACAATGGAGATGTTCTTTCGTATGAAACCTCATGATCGAATGATCTTTCATAATCTGCTCCTGATGTTGCACTTGAACGATCTTCTTCGACGTTTGATTCTTGTTTGATCATCGTCGGAATATTTTCATCGACTGTTGGAAGACGTACTGGAACAGGAGGTCTTGACGGTGGAATAGCGGAATCGAAGGAAGATTGTTCAGCCATCTTCTGAATCCATGCAATGTGATCGAGTTCTTCTTGTGAAAGTTCAACTGGAGTTACTTCTGGCTTAGCTTGTTCCGTTACAATTGCTTCAGGTTCAACTATTTCAGGTTCCTCAGCCTCCAACAATGGAGATGTTCTTTCGTATGAAACCTCATGATCGAATGCTCTTTCATAATCTGCTCCTGATGTTGCACTTGAACGATCTTCTTCGACGTTTGATTCTTGTTTGATCATCGTCGGTTCATCGACTGTTGGAAGACGAACTGGAACAGGAGGTCTTGACGGTGGAATAGCGGAATCGAAAGAAAATTGTTCAGCCATCTTCTGAATCCATGCAATGTGATCAAGTTCTTCTTGTGTAAGTTCAACTGGAGTTGCTTCTGGCTTAGCTTGTTCCGTTACAATTGCTTCAGGTTGAACTATTTCAGGTTCCTCAGCCTCCAACAATGGAGATGTTCTTTCGTATGAAACCTCATGATCGAATGATCTTTCATAATCTGCTCCTGATGTTGCACTTGAACGATCTTCTTCGAAGTTTGATTCTTGTTTGATCATCGTCGGAATAGGTTCATCGACTGTTGGAAGACGTACTGGAACAGGAGGTCTTGACGGTGGAATAGCGGAATCGAAAGAAAATTTGTCAGCCATCTTCTGAATCCATGCAATGTGATCGAGTTCTTCTTGTGTAAGTTCAACTGGAGTTGCTTCTGGCTTAGCTTGTTCCGTTACAATTGCTTCAGGTTCAACTATTTCAGGTTCCTCAGCCTCCAACAATGGAGATGTTCTTTCGTATGAAACCTCATGATCGAATGATCTTTCATAATCTGCTCCTGATGTTGCACTTGAACGATCTTCTTCGACGTTTGATTCTTGTTTGATCATCGTCGGAATATTTTCATCGACTGTTGGAAGACGTACTGGAACAGGAGGTCTTGACGGTGGAATAGCGGAATCGAAGGAAGATTGTTCAGCCATCTTCTGAATTAATGCAATGTGATCGAGTTCTTCTTGTGAAAGTTCAACTGGAGTTACTTCTGGCTTAGCTTGTTCCGTTACAATTGCTTCAGGTTCAACTATTTCAGGTTCCTCAGCCTCCAACAATGGATATGTTCTTTCGTATGAAACCTCATGATCGAATGATCTTTCATAATCTGCTCCTGATGTTGCACTTGAACGATCTTCTTCGAAGTTTGATTCTTGTTTGATCATCGTCGGAATAGGTTCATCGACTGTTGGAAGACGTACTGGAACAGGAGGTCTTGACGGTGGAATAGCGGAATCGAAAGAAAATTTGTCAGCCATCTTCTGAATCCATGCAATGTGATCGAGTTCTTCTTGTGTAAGTTCAACTGGAGTTGCTTCTGGCTTAGCTTGTTCCGTTACAATTGCTTCAGGTTCAACTATTTCAGGTTCCTCAGCCTCCAACAATGGAGATGTTCTTTCGTATGAAACCTCATGATCGAATGATCTTTCATAATCTGCTCCTGATGTTGCACTTGAACGATCTTCTTCGAAGTTTGATTCTTGTTTGATCATCGTCGGAATAGGTTCATCGACTGTTGGAAGACGTACTGGAACAGGAGGTCTTGACGGTGGAATAGCGGAATCGAAGGAAGATTGTTCAGCCATCTTCTGAATCCATGCAATGTGATCGAGTTCTTCTTGTGAAAGTTCAACTGGAGTTACTTCTGGCTTAGCTTGTTCCGTTACAATTGCTTCAGGTTCAACTATTTCAGGTTCCTCAGCCTCCAACAATGGAGATGTTCTTTCGTATGAAACCTCATGATCGAATGATCTTTCATAATCTGCTCCTGATGTTGCACTTGAACGATCTTCTTCGACGTTTGATTCTTGTTTGATCATCGTCGGTTCATCGACTGTTGGAAGACGAACTGGAACAGGAGGTCTTGACGGTTCAATAGCGGAATCGAAAGAAGATTGGTCAGCCATCTTCTGAATCCATGCAATGTGATCAAGTTCTTCTTGTGTAAGTTCAACTGGAGTTGCTTCTGGCTTAGCTTGTTCCGTTGCAATTGCTTCAGGTTCAACTATTTCAGGTTCCTCAGCCTCCAACAATGGAGATGTTCTTTCGTATGAAACCTCATGATCGAATGATCTTTCATAATCTGCTCCTGATGTTGCACTTGAACGATCTTCTTCGAAGTTTGATTCTTGTTTGATCATCGTCGGAATAGGTTCATCGACTGTTGGAAGACGTACTGGAACAGGAGGTCTTGACGGTGGAATAGCGGAATCGAAGGAAGATTGTTCAGCCATCTTCTGAATCCATGCAATGTGATCGAGTTCTTCTTGTGAAAGTTCAACTGGAGTTACCTCTGGCTTAGCTTGTTCCGTTACAATTGCTTCAGGTTCAACTATTTCAGGTTCCCCAGCCTCCAACAATGGAGATGTTCTTTCGTATGAAACCTCATGATCGAATGATCTTTCATAATCTGCTCCTGATGTTGCACTTGAACGATCTTCTTCGACGTTTGATTCTTGTTTGATCATCGTCGGTTCATCGACTGTTGGAAGACGAACTGGAACAGGAGGTCTTGACGGTGGAATAGCGGAATCGAAAGAAAATTTGTCAGCCATCTTCTGAATCCATGCAATGTGATCGAGTTCTTCTTGTGAAAGTTCAACTGGAGTTACCTCTGGCTTAGCTTGTTCCGTTACAATTGCTTCAGGTTCAACTATTTCAGGTTCCCCAGCCTCCAACAATGGAGATGTTCTTTCGTATGAAACCTCATGATCGAATGATCTTTCATAATCTGCTCCTGATGTTGCACTTGAACGATCTTCTTCGAATTCTTGTTTGATCATCGTCGGAATAGGTTCATCGACTGTTGGAAGACGTACTGGAACAGGAGGTCTTGACGGTGGAATAGCGGAATCGAAGGAAGATTGTTCAGCCATCTTCTGAATCCATGCAATGTGATCGAGTTCTTCTTGTGAAAGTTCAACTGGAGTTACTTCTGACTTAGCTTGTTCCGTTACAATTGCTTCAGGTTCAACTATTTCAGGTTCCTCAGCCTCCAACAATCGAGATGTTCTTTCGTATGAAACCTCATGATCGAATGATCTTTCATAATCTGCTCCTGATGTTGCACTTGAACGATCTTCTTCGACGTTTGATTCTTGTTTGATCATCGTCGGTTCATCGACTGTTGGAAGACGAACTGGAACAGGAGGTCTTGACGGTGGAATAGCGGAATCGAAGGAAGATTGTTCAGCCATCTTCTGAATCCATGCAATGTGATCGAGTTCTTCTTGTGAAAGTTCAACTGGAGTTACCTCTGGCTTAGCTTGTTCCGTTACAATTGCTTCAGGTTCAACTATTTCAGGTTCCCCAGCCTCCAACAATGGAGATGTTCTTTCGTATGAAACCTCATGATCGAATGATCTTTCATAATCTGCTCCTGATGTTGCACTTGAACGATCTTCTTCGACGTTTGATTCTTGTTTGATCATCGTCGGTTCATCGACTGTTGGAAGACGAACTGGAACAGGAGGTCTTGACGGTGGAATAGCGGAATCGAAAGAAAATTTGTCAGCCATCTTCTGAATCCATGCAATGTGATCAAGTTCTTCTTGTGTAAGTTCAACTGGAGTTGCTTCTGGCTTAGCTTGTTCCGTTACAATTGCTTCAGGTTCAACTATTTCAGGTTCCTCAGCCTCCAACAATGGAGATGTTCTTTCGTATGAAACCTCATGATCGAATGATCTTTCATAATCTGCTCCTGATGTTGCACTTGAACGATCTTCTTCGACGTTTGATTCTTGTTTGATCATCGTCGGTTCATCGACTGTTGGAAGACGAACTGGAACAGGAGGTCTTGACGGTGGAATAGCGGAATCGAAGGAAGATTGTTCAGCCATCTTCTGAATCCATGCAATGTGATCGAGTTCTTCTTGTGAAAGTTCAACTGGAGTTACTTCTGGCTTAGCTTGTTCCGTTACAATTGCTTCAGGTTCAACTATTTCAGGTTCCTCAGCCTCCAACAATGGAGATGTTCTTTCGTATGAAACCTCATGATCGAATGATCTTTCATAATCTGCTCCTGATGTTGCACTTGAACGATCTTCTTCGACGTTTGATTCTTGTTTGATCATCGTCGGTTCATCGACTGTTGGAAGACGAACTGGAACAGGAGGTCTTGACGGTGGAATAGCGGAATCGAAAGAAGATTGGTCAGCCATCTTCTGAATCCATGCAATGTGATCAAGTTCTTCTTGTGTAAGTTCAACTGGAGTTACTTCTGGCTTAGCTTGTTCCGTTACAATTGCATCAGGTTCAACTATTTCAGGTTCCTCAGCCTCCAACAATGGAGATGTTCTTTCGTATGAAACCTCATGATCGAATGATCTTTCGTAATCTGCTCCTGATGTTGCACTTGAACGATCTTCTTCGAAGTTTGATTCTTGTTTGATCATCGTCGGAATAGGTTCATCGACTGTTGGAAGACGTACTGAAACAGGAGGTCTTGACGGTGGAATAGCGGAATCGAAGGAAGATTGTTCAGCCATCTTCTGAATCCATGCAATGTGATCGAGTTCTTCTTGTGAAAGTTCAACTGGAGTTACTTCTGGCTTAGCTTGTTCCGTTACAATTGCTTCAGGTTCAACTATTTCAGGTTCCTCAGCCTCCAACAATGGAGATGTTCTTTCGTATGAAACCTCATGATCGAATGATCTTTCGTAATCTGCTCCTGATGTTGCACTTGAACGATCTTCTTCGAAGTTTGATTCTTGTTTGATCATCGTCGGAATAGGTTCATCGACTGTTGGAAGACGTACTGGAACAGGAGGTCTTGACGGTGGAATAGCGGAATCGAAGGAAGATTGTTCAGCCATCTTCTGAATCCATGCAATGTGATCGAGTTCTTCTTGTGAAAGTTCAACTGGAGTTACTTCTGGCTTAGCTTGTTCCGTTACAATTGCTTCAGGTTCAACTATTTCAGGTTCCTCAGCCTCCAACAATGGAGATGTTCTTTCGTATGAAACCTCGTGATCGAATGATCTTTCATAATCTGATCCTGATGTTGCACTTGAACGATCTTCTTCGACGTTTGATTCTTGTTTGATCATCGTCGGAATAGGTTCATCGACTGTTGGAAGACGAACTGGAACAGGAGGTCTTGACGGTGGAATAGCGGAATCGAAGGACGATTGGTCAGCCATCCTCTGAATCCATGCAATGTGATCGAGTTCTTCTTGTGAAAGTTCAACTGGAGTTGGTGCTCGCTTCGCTTGTTCCGATACAATTGCTTCAGGTTCCTCAGCCTCCAACAATGGAGATGTTCTTTCGTATGAAACCTCATGATCGAATGATCTTTCATAATCTGCTCCTGATGTTGCACTTGAACGATCTTCTTCGACGTTTGATTCTTGTTTGATCATCGTCGGTTCATCGACTGTTGGAAGACGAACTGGAACAGGAGGTCTTGACGGTGGAATAGCGGAATCGAAGGACGATTGGTCAGCCATCCTCTGAATCCATGCAATGTGATCGAGTTCTTCTTGTGAAAGTTCAACTGGAGTTGGTTCTGGCTTCGCTTGTTCGGTTACAATTGCTTCAGGTTCCTCAGCCTCCAACAATGGAGATGTTCTTTCATATGAAATCTCATGATCGAATGATCTTTCATAATCTGCTCCTGATGTTGCACTTGAACGATCTTCATCCTGAGAAGATTCCTGTTTTTCAAGTTGCATTGGTTCATCAAGAGTTGGAAGCCGAACTGGTGCAGGAGGTCTTGACGGTGGAATGATTGTCTCTGATGCTGATTGTTCAGCAATTTGTTGTATCCATGCAATGTGATCCAATTCTTGTTGAGACAGTTGATCAATTGATGCTTCTTGAGCGATTGCAGGTTCCGATCTTATGACGATTGGTGATGTTTGTTCATATGATATTTCCTGGTCGAATGATCTTTCAAAATCTGCTCCAGATGTTGCACTCGAACGATCCTCATCATGAGCAGATTCCTCTTTGTCCAGTTGCACTGGTTCGTCAACAGTTGGAAGCCGAACTGGTGCAGGAGGTCTTGACGGTGGAATGATTGCCTCTGATGCTGATTGTTCAGCAATTTGTTGTATCCATGCAATGTGATCCAATTCTTGTTGAGACAGTTGATCAATTGATGCTTCTTGAGCGATTGCCGGTTCCGATCTTACGACGATTGGTGATGAGTGTTCGTAGGAAACCTCACGATCGAATGATCTTTCAAAATCTGCTCCAGATGTAGCACTCGCACGATCCTCATCATGAGCAGATTCTTCTTTGTCCAGTTGCACTGGTTCATCAACAGTTGGAAGACGAACTGGAATTGGTGGTCGTACTGGTGGAATGATTGTCTCTGATGCTGATTGTTCAGCAATTTGTTGTATCCATGCAATGTGATCCAATTCTTGTTGAGACAGTTGATCAATTGATGCTTCTTGAGCGATTGCAGGTTCCGATCTTATGACGATTGGTGTTGTTTGTTCATATGATATTTCCTGGTCGAATGATCTTTCAAAATCTGCTCCAGATGTTGCACTCGAACGATCCTCATCATGAGCAGATTCCTCTTTTTCCAGTTGCACTGGTTCGTCAACAGTTGGAAGCCGAACTGGTGCAGGAGGTCTTGACGGTGGAATGATTGTCTCTGATGCTGATTGTTCAGCAATTTGTTGTATCCATGCAATGTGATCCAATTCTTGTTGAGACAGTTGATCAATTGATGCTTCTTGAGCGATTGCCGGTTCCGATCTTACGACGATTGGTGATGAGTGTTCGTAGGAAACCTCACGATCGAATGATCTTTCAAAATCTGCTCCAGATGTAGCACTCGCACGATCCTCATCATGAGCAGATTCTTCTTTGTCCAGTTGCACTGGTTCATCAACAGTTGGAAGACGAACTGGAATTGGTGGTCGTACTGGTGGAATGATTGTCTCTGATGCTGATTGTTCAGCAATTTGTTGTATCCATGCAATGTGATCCAATTCTTGTTGAGACAGTTGATCAATTGATGCTTCTTGAGCGATTGCAGGTTCCGATCTTATGACGATTGGTGTTGTTTGTTCATATGATATTTCCTGGTCGAATGATCTTTCAAAATCTGCTCCAGATGTTGCACTCGAACGATCCTCATCATGAGCAGATTCCTCTTTTTCCAGTTGCACTGGTTCATCAACAGTTGGAAGACGAACTGGAATTGGTGGTCGTACTGGTGGAATGATTGTCTCTGATGCTGATTGTTCAGCAATTTGTTGTATCCATGCAATGTGATCCAATTCTTGTTGAGACAGTTGATCAATTGATGCTTCTTGAGCGATTGCCGGTTCCGATCTTACGACGATTGGTGATGAGTGTTCGTAGGAAACCTCACGATCGAATGATCTTTCAAAATCTGCTCCAGATGTAGCACTCGAACGATCCTCATCATGAGCAGATTCTTCTTTGTCCAGTTGCAATGGTTCGTCAACAGTTGGAAACCGAACTGGTGCAGGAGGTCTTGACGGTGGAATGATTGCCTCTGATGCTGATTGTTCAGCAATTTGTTGTATCCATGCAATGTGATCCAATTCTTGTTGAGACAGTTGATCAATTGATGCTTCTTGAGCGATTGCCGGTTCCGATCTTACGACGATTGGTGATGAGTGTTCGTAGGAAACCTCACGATCGAATGATCTTTCAAAATCTGCTCCAGATGTAGCACTCGAACGATCCTCATCATGAGCAGATTCTTCTTTGTCCAGTTGCACTGGTTCATCAACAGTTGGAAACCGAACTGGTGCAGGAGGTCTTGACGGTGGAATGATTGTCTCTGATGCTGATTGTTCAGCAACTTGTTGTATCCATGCAATGTGATCCAATTCTTGTTGAGACAGTTGATCAATTGATGCTTCTTGAGCGATTGCCGGTTCCGATCTTACGACGATTGGTGATGAGTGTTCGTAGGAAACCTCACGATCGAATGATCTTTCAAAATCTGCTCCAGATGTAGCACTCGAACGATCCTCATCATGAGCAGATTCTTCTTTGTCCAGTTGCACTGGTTCGTCAACAGTTGGAAGCCGAACTGGTGCAGGAGGTCTTGACGGTGGAATGATTGCCTCTGATGCTGATTGTTCAGCAATTTGTTGTATCCATGCAATGTGATCCAATTCTTGTTGAGACAGTTGATCAATTGATGCTTCTTGAGCGATTGCAGGTTCCGATCTTATGACGATTGGTGATGTTTGTTCATATGATATTTCCTGGTCGAATGATCTTTCAAAATCTGCTCCAGATGTTGCACTCGAACGATCCTCATCATGAGCAGATTCTTCTTTGTCCAGTTGCACTGGTTCGTCAACAGTTGGAAGACGAACTGGAATTGGTGGTCGTACTGGTGGAATGATTGTCTCTGATGCTGATTGTTCAGCAATTTGTTGTATCCATGCAATGTGATCCAATTCTTGTTGAGACAGTTGATCAATTGATGCTTCTTGAGCGATTGCAGGTTCCGATCTTATGACGATTGGTGATGTTTGTTCATATGATATTTCCTGGTCGAATGATCTTTCAAAATCTGCTCCAGATGTTGCACTCGAACGATCCTCATCATGAGCAGATTCTTCTTTGTCCAGTTGCACTGGTTCGTCAACAGTTGGAAGACGAACTGGAATTGGTGGTCGTACTGGTGGAATGATTGCCTCTGATGCTGATTGTTCAGCAATTTGTTGTATCCATGCAATGTGATCCAATTCTTGTTGAGACAGTTGATCAATTGATGCTTCTTGAGCGATTGCAGGTTCCGATCTTATGACGATTGGTGATGTTTGTTCATATGATATTTCCTGGTCGAATGATCTTTCAAAATCTGCTCCAGGTGTTGCACTCGAACGATCCTCATCATGAGCAGATTCTTCTTTGTCCAGTTGCACTGGTTCGTCAACAGTTGGAAGACGAACTGGAATTGGTGGTCGTACTGGTGGAATGATTGTCTCTGATGCTGACTGTTCAGCAATTTGTTGTATCCATGCAATGTGATCCAATTCTTGTTGAGACAGTTGATCAATTGATGCTTCTTGAGCGATTGCAGGTTCCGATCTTATGACGATTGGTGATGTTTGTTCATATGATATTTCCTGGTCGAATGATCTTTCAAAATCTGCTCCAGATGTTGCACTCGAACGATCCTCATCATGAGCAGATTCTTCTTTGTCCAGTTGCACTGGTTCGTCAACAGTTGGAAGACGAACTGGAATTGGTGGTCGTACTGGTGGAATGATTGTCTCTGATGCTGATTGTTCAGCAATTTGTTGTATCCATGCAATGTGATCCAATTCTTGTTGAGACAGTTGATCAATTGATGCTTCTTGAGCGATTGCAGGTTCCGATCTTACGACGATTGGTGATGAGTGTTCGTAGGAAACCTCACGATCGAATGATCTTTCAAAATCTGCTCCAGATGTTGCACTCGAACGATCCTCATCATGAGCAGATTCTTCTTTGTCCAGTTGCACTGGTTCATCAACAGTTGGAAGACGAACTGGAATTGGTGGTCGTACTGGTGGAATGATTGTCTCTGATGCTGATTGTTCAGCAATTTGTTGTATCCATGCAATGTGATCCAATTCTTGTTTAGACAGTTGATCAATTGATGCTTCTTGAGCGATTGCCGGTTCCGATCTTACGACGATTGGTGATGAGTGTTCGTAGGAAACCTCACGATCGAATGATCTTTCAAAATCTGCTCCAGATGTTGCACTCGAACGATCCTCATCATGAGCAGATTCCTCTTTTTCCAGTTGCACTGGTTCATCAACAGTTGGAAGACGAACTGGAATTGGTGGTCGTACTGGTGGAATGATTGTCTCTGATGCTGATTGTTCAGCAATTTGTTGTATCCATGCAATGTGATCCAATTCTTGTTTAGACAGTTGATCAATTGATGCTTCTTGAGCGATTGCCGGTTCCGATCTTACGACGATTGGTGATGAGTGTTCGTAGGAAACCTCACGATCGAATGATCTTTCAAAATCTGCTCCAGATGTTGCACTCGAACGATCCTCATCATGAGCAGATTCCTCTTTTTCCAGTTGCACTGGTTCATCAACAGTTGGAAGACGAACTGGAATTGGTGGTCGTACTGGTGGAATGATTGTCTCTGATGCTGATTGTTCAGCAATTTGTTGTATCCATGCAATGTGATCCAATTCTTGTTGAGACATTTGATCAATTGATGCTTCTTGAGCGATTGCAGGTTCCGATCTTACGAGGATTGGTGATGTTTGTTCATATGATATTTCGTGGTCGAATGATCTTTCAAAATCTGCTCCAGATGTTGCACTCGAACGATCCTCATCATGAGCAGATTCCTCTTTTTCCAGTTGCACTGGTTCATCAACAGTTGGAAGACGAACTGGAATTGGTGGTCGTACTGGTGGAATGATTGTCTCTGATGCTGATTGTTCAGCAATTTGTTGTATCCATGCAATGTGATCCAATTCTTGTTTAGACAGTTGATCAATTGATGCTTCTTGAGCGATTGCCGGTTCCGATCTTACGACGATTGGTGATGAGTGTTCGTAGGAAACCTCACGATCGAATGATCTTTCAAAATCTGCTCCAGATGTTGCACTCGAACGATCCTCATCATGAGCAGATTCCTCTTTTTCCAGTTGCACTGGTTCATCAACAGTTGGAAGACGAACTGGAATTGGTGGTCGTACTGGTGGGATGATTGTCTCTGATGCTGATTGTTCAGCAATTTGTTGTATCCATGCAATGTGATCCAATTCTTGTTGAGACAGTTGATCAATTGATGCTTCTTGAGCGATTTCGGGTTCCGATCTTACGACGATTGGTGATGTTTGTTCACATGATATTTCCTTGTCTAATGATCTTTCAAAATTTGCTCCAGATGTTGCACTCGAGCGATCTTCATCGTTAGCTGAGTTTTGTTTTTCCATTTGCGCTGGTTCGTCACCTTTTCGCAGTTTTTGCGTTCCTAATGATATAGTGTCTGATTTTGTTGATTTTAAAGTTATTTTTTGTTCCTCCGATTTTTTTCTTGAATGATCTTCTTCCAACGATGATTGGTGATTAATGTCGAATTCTCCGCTGCAAAACTTGGGCTTGAATATCTGATACGTTTTTTCTTCGGTCGACGTAGCAGCAGCTACTAAAGTCTCAGTGACCATCTTACGAATAATATCTTCTATGCTATCGCTTAATTCTTGATCCTTTACTTTACTCGTAGAAGGTTGATCGGAAAAATGTTCTTTGCTCGTATTCTCCGATTGTTGGTACCCGTTAATTTCAGATTCATCCTGTGATACTTTATCAATAATGCTTAATATGTACTCCTGAACGTTCATGCTCATTTTCCGATTTTCTGTTCGAACATCGTTTATCTCATTCTCCTCGGTCTCGACAATTCGGTCCAATGAAAATTTCCAATAAGTATCATCTTCAATTTTTCTATCTAAAATGGTTTGTTTCACAATTATATCATCATCTTCATCATCGGTTTCTTCTTCTGAAGTAAATGATGTGTAGCATTCTTCAACATCGTCGAACTTTGTCTCGTCAGCTAGTATCTCATAAGCATCACATGTTTTAATATTAAAAACTTCTTCAACCATAACGATCGGATCTTCAAACGAATTTCCGCTTATCCAAGACTCCGGTTTTTCAATATCGGACTGAGGATCAGATAATATATCTGGCGTTGAAGAAGACAGGGGGGTTTCAGCAGATATTCTATCATTGAGAACTTCATAACAGTACGAGTCCTGGTCTGAAATTTGAAAATTCATTCTTGAAACGTATTTAAGCATCCGCTCACCTTCTGATTCTTCATTGATTCTAGCAAGAAATCTGTCGAGTTGTTGCGCACTTTCAAATGACCTTGATTCGTGAATAACTGATATTTTGTTCACAATATCCTCACATTCAGTTCTGCAAAAAAAATTAGTTAAGCTTGGATTCATACACGTTCTCACTCTTCTTCATTCAAAGTTTTCGAAATAAATTTGTAAAAAGCAGCTTGTAATGCTTCTTCTGCAATTTCACCACAAAATTGATTTAGTTTTTCACGAGTTTCCAAATCCAACATCTAAAAATTCACTTAAAAACTATTTTGATTCACATCTTTTCAAACGTACCTCTTCCGTTATTTGACCGTAGGCCAAGTTAAAAATCGATTCACAGAATCGGGTGCACATCAACTGGAATTGCGGGTTATTTGATAATAAATGATATGAATATTCAATATGTGAAGATATCATGATCGCTTTGCTCAAAGCTTCGATATATTGTAAAGTAATATCACTTAAATTTTCATGCATCGGATGGTGCTTTTCTGTGAAAAAACTTTTTTGTAGGCTTTACAAAGTCAGCTTACCGTTAAAGTCAAAAATTGCACTGTAATCACCGTCATAATCTAAGGAATTGAACCACGTTGTGAGATGCGATTTCATTCTTTGAAAACGGTTTCGTAGGTTGGAAGTAGTTACTAAAATTGATGATAAAATTTCAGAATTAAAATGGATTATGCTCACCTTCGGTGATTGAAGGCCTTGCTCTTTCTAGAGAGCTAGAAGGGATTTCATCGTTTAGAATTCCATTCTCCATTTCATTAGTAACAATATCTGAGATTAAAAATAACTAACATAACTTGTTTCTTCACACTCACTTTCAGGAATCGAGTCCATCTGCACCAATGAGTAACGGTGATCAATTTCTTGTGTGTCCTCTTTAGACGGGGTTCTGCGGCGATACGCGCTTCTCAACATTTCGGCATCCACGACAATTCGAGCATCACGTCGTGAGTTTTCTGCTCTCCGGAGCACCTTTAATTGAAAAAAAGTTGACTATTTTTATTTATATTATTATATGGTTTCTGGATTATTCAGAATTCTTTAATTTCCCTACATAGAAGTTCTAAAAAATTCGGAACACTCACATCTTGTATAATACTCTGCTGTTCTGGAGATAATCTATTCATCGCTTCTGATAGCTCCTCTTCAGCACATTTTGTATGATCCTGAATATTTTATTTTTTTTAAACCAATACATTTTCTCTTTTTTTAACTACGAAACATACCTTTTCGGGACATTGCGGCAACTGCGGTTGTTCTTCGCTCTCTTCCGGTTCCTCGGCGACATTTTCCAGAGTTGGGCCGTTATTAAAGCTAAATGATTATTATTATCTTAACTGTTCGGAAGTTTCAAAAGTACTCACCCAAAATAAGAAAACCAAGATGACATGTTTCGGTATTTTTGTAGTTTTATCTTAAACTCATAGCAATCTGAAAAAAATCTTGTATGAAACTATGAAAAAATTGATCTGATGGACGAAGTAAGGAGAATAAGTAAGTCAGAAAAACCAGTAGAAAATTTCTTGGGCGGAAAAAATGAATTTTTTGAATAGCTTATTATGATGACAAAAAATTCGAAATCACTGAACTTCGGGGCTCATACCTCTGCTCAAAGCAAAGCAAACAATTATAGATAGAAATGTGATATATTATTAATAAGCAGAACTTTTTTCTTTTTCTTCTAATTCTATCTTTTTTATAATCAAAATTTACAGAACCTTTTGAAATATTGAAGTGGTGAAAATCCAATTCTTTTGGAACTACCATAATCGTGCATAAACGGATCATTACTAAACATCAAAACTACAGTGAGGCAATATGTGAAACAAATTTTGGAGTTTCTCTTTTGTAAAGATCTTAAAGACACTATTTCAATTAATTTTACCTTAGAACAATGCAATTTATGCGAAAACATATCGATAAACACATAAATCATAACAACGGTTCAAAGTTACAAAAATAAAAATTTTAATGCGCTGGAATGTTGTCGGAATTTTTTGAAAGTCACAAATATTTTAAAGTGCCTACATATTGGTATTGTTTTTTCAACGTTCAGAGCTCTCATTCGAATTTCTATTTTCGCCTTGAATTTAAATAAACTGAAACGCTGCATTTAAAGACAATGTAACATTTAATTTCAGCATGGTTCTCTCAATTACAAAACAATAGAGCTTTCACTCAATTGTTTATTGTTGAAATCAATTCAGAATTGTCATATGATAACTAATTTTCCATTGTTTTATGACCTATATATACTCACAATGAAAATGGAAGGTTAAAAAAACATGTCTAGATAATTTTCGACGGTGATTTTGAATAGATGGATGAAAATAAATAATCAATTATATATAAAATTTAACATCTTTAAGAAAATAATTATAATGTCAAGGCAAGAAAAAATAAACTGCAAAAAAATGTTAGGTTCATGATTTACTGAAGTTCAAGAGAGTAAAAATATATAATATTAAGAAAAAACAACAATGTGGACAATAATAAAACAATTTGAAATTAATATGAATCGAATTTTCTGCAGATAGTGAATGATGAAAACAAGTGAGATAAATTGAAGCTTGAAATCGTTGAAATTTCTTATTCAAAGATTTAGAAAAAATTAAATTCTGTTGAAAATTCCGAAAATGAACTATTTCGATAAATATGAAGTTTAAAATTAAATAAGAAAGTTACATAAACCATAGAGAAAATATATTGTGGAGAATAATACTGTTCGTTCAATTCGATTCCAAACGCGCACCACTGTTTTCGCAATTTTGTATGGCCTTTTCCGTGTCCGTACGTATTGAAAATATTATTTTTTGAGTCATAAATGCATTTTTGGTATCTATTGGACCAATTATGAAAAAATAATTTTTTTGTCCGTGGACCGGAACACACCAAAAAATCTAGGTTTATCAGTAGAGCGCGTTTGGAATCGGTTTGCTTCTACAGTATTTAACAGAAAGTGTTTTGAAAGATTCTGCAAACATTATTTTGAATAACAGAGTAGAATATTAGTGAATATATTAACAGACGAATGAAGAAAACCGTGTAAATAATACTCAAAAAATTTTTTAAACGATTGTAAAAATGAATGAAAAGCTGCAACGATGATAAAAATACCAAACGAGAAAGTTAAAAATTCAAATGTTACCGACAATGTAAGAAAACCTAAAAAAATATTGAATGAGGAACACAATTTCAATAGAAATAAATTCATGTAAGTATGTGTGTATGTTTAAGTGAGCAATAAAAAACGAAAAAAGCCAAAAAATTCTTTTCATACAATGACAAGAAGACGAAGAAGATGGAAAAAAACGGAATAGGAGCAAATACGTCCGGCGACTCCAAAGCATGAATAATTGAATAAGTTTCAGAAAAATTGTGTGTTGGATAATGATGGAAATCTCATATCTTAGAAAATGCTATATTTTCATGATTTTTGGTGATTTCTTAAAAGTCTATAAGTTTTTGCAGTTGATGTAGTGATAGTGCTAATGTTTCATTTTTTATTGTTCTAATGTAAATTCGCTGAAAAGCTGAAAAAACGCTGACGATCAAGAGTTTGATCTCCAAGATTTGATTATTAATCAATCGAATAAAAATATAAATGGCTTTTAAAAAAATAATCTTGAGGGATTATTTGCAATCCTAAAAGCAAATCTATAAAAAAAAGGAAAGGCCGTTTAATAACCATCAAAAAATATCCTTCAAATAGGCAGGTATACATAGATACATAAATAATAAGAAAAATAAACTTCGAGGAAAATATATAAAGAAAAAAGTAAAAAGGAAAGAACGGAGTTATAAAAAAGATAGAAAAGTGTGGAAAATCGATTAATATTCATGGTGGAAAAAGAAAATGAAGGACGTTTTTGTCTGTTCGAGACAGGATGGACCTTTTCAAGCTTTAAAGTTATTTCTTGCAATGGGACTTTGAAATAGTTATTATTGGCTTAGAAATGGGGATGACGTTCGATTTTTATTATTATTTCGATGAAGGTCTGTAAAGATACTATAACGAATAGCGATTGGTTCTGCGCAGTTTTTCGTCAAAGATAGTTTTTTTTCAGAAAATGAAAAAGTATAGATTTTGAATAAATGTTAAGCTTACGAACAGTATTTTGCAACATTCAGAATTGTGAGGAAACTTTCTCGTTGATTTAAACTTTGAAACAACGCAAAGTATAAACTAACTACATTAAATGAATGTCCTGCTAGGAACCTTATTCAATCTAACATCTGTAATAAAACAAGGATTGTTTTAACTTTCAGAAAAAATAGAAAATTTTTAGAAGTTTTTAATGAATAGTTTTTGTTACGTTTCTTAAATACTAGATTTCATTTTTTCAACATTTAAAACTTTGTTTAAATCTGTGGAAATGTGTTACAAATATAGACTCAAAATCAATACATCTAAAATTCATCTAAATTGAGTAATATGATTTTTTTGGAAAGAGGAAAACCAACAAAAAAAGTATACGGCTATGCATGTGAACTGCGAAGCGGAAATAGAAATAATGAACTGGGTGGTCTGGACAGCACATTTTTATGGATCTCAATAACTATCCGCCATTTTTAAGGTTTTAAGAAAAATAGACATCTGTTAAGGTAACGTCCAATGGAGGAAACTAATTGAAAAAATAATACGATTTTTTTCGTCAGGAAATATGTATTCCATGTTGTTTTTTCCGCCAAGAAATGAATACAAATACAACAAGTAATGCTTCATTCTTCTGGAACAAAAAGGTAAAAAGTCGTCGACAAAAAAACATATAAAAACAGCAAGAGCACAAGGAGGACAAGGAAAAAAATAGAGGGAGAATCGAAGAATGACTGAAAAAGAAGATGTGACGAAGAAGACGGTGTAGAGTGAGCATAAGAGGGTGAATGAGAAACAAGACTGCGCGAAAAAAAATTGAACGCTAAGAGAGAGATATTTTCTCTCTTTTCCACTGGCTCCCTTATATGTATAGTTTTTGTGGGATTGGTGTGGAAGAGGTGGTGTGGTGGCGAAGAAATGTGGGGGTGGATCGATATGGGACAATGAAAAACGAGGAGGGATGTGAAGGGAAGATGAGCAAATGTGATTAAAATTTTGAGAAATGTTACTGGTGAGAAAGATGTTTTGAGTAAGCGAATTAAACAAATCTAGGGTTTTCCTGAAAACATGGTTCAAGACAAACATGGTTCCATAATCTAGAGATCACTAGTCTAACGTTTTTTTTTGACATCTTCATAGGTTCCAACATATTCCACTTCATAATCAGCGATACAGTCGTTCGAAATCACTTTTCGATCGGCAAAAATCGATAATAGCAAGAAAATCAGTTGTATTTTAGACATGTTTATGAAACGCAAATGCAATTTGGTAGCTGGAGCATTACTGACCTCCTTCTTAGTAAAATTTTGAAGCTCTAGCTCAAATCTTTGATACTGAAATATGAATTTCATTTTCATTATTTTATTTTTCGATCAAATAAAGCCACAAACAAAAAAATGTGTAACATTACTCGAAAATGGTCCGGAACTTGTCCACGGACAAAATGAGAATGTTCCGGTGCATTGCCTTCCCTGAGTCGTTCTCGGTTTAGGAAGTGTTACAGTTCTAAATAATTTGGTTTTATGTATCATTGATAGCATACATCTTCAATCTTCAAGTTAATTTGAATCGTGTGATTCATGTTCAACGAAAGTTAATCAACTGTTAGTAAAAGTATAATAAAATTTCAATGTATGAAGCAATCAAAATTTTGATGACCGACTAAAAGAGTACCATAAAAGCGGCATACCAAATTGCATTTGCGTTTCACAAACATGTCTAAAATACAATTGATTTTCTTGCTATTGTCGATTGTTGCCGATCGAAAAGTGATTTCGAACGAGTGTGCCGCTGATTATGAAGTGGAATATGTTGAGACCTATGAAGATGGCAATCAAGTGAATCAACATCAGGTGCAACAACAACAACTGCAACTTCAGCAACAACAACAGCAACAGCCTCAGCGGGATTTAGTACAGCCTTATAACTGTGAGGCTGGGTGGAAAATGTTCGGAAGGGTTAAGGGCATGTGGTGTATCAAGGTATCTTTCATCGAATTTTGTTTGTCACAAACTATTTCTACAGTTTTTCCACGAGGAAGGAAAAACTTGGGATTATTCTCAAGAAGCATGCAAAAAATTAAACGCAAATTTGACAGGCATCGAAAGTCTAGAAGAACGACAATTCATTCATGGTATCAGATATATATTCTACATTTCTAACTTGTTCTTATTCAGATGAGGGCCTTCCAATCGTTAAACAACAGAAAAGAAAGTCTTGTACAATTTGGGTCGGTGGGCATCGGACAGCAGCTTGTAAAGACATGGCTCCAGGTTGCAATGCTCAAAACTCTTATGAATGGATTGATGGACATACAACTGGAACATCTATGTTCTATTGGACACCGAATAATCCATCAGTTAAAGGGTTATTTTCTAATACTATTGTGAAACAAATAAAATTCAAACATTTTTTAGAAACGAACAACAATGCGTTCGATTGTACAGTGTTGACGGTACTGATGGTTATGATGGTTCGAAACCACAGCAAATTGATGATACTGAATGTTCCTGGTATTACCTGGGACTTGATCTCATTGGATACGCATGCGGAAAGCCAGCTGTTGCAATATAATAAATTATGATAAAGTGAAAAGTATTGTTTTGATAATAAAAATTATGAACTTATTTTTTAAAAATTGTGTTGAATGCAAACAGACATATTGAGTTTTAAATTTTAAACATGGTGTACCAGTGCATTTTAATTGTGAAATTTCTATTCTTAAAGAATCCAGTGAAATTTGTGACAAATCCCAAAGTGAAAAATTCGTTTACTGGAAAGTTTAGAAGTCATAATTAAAGAGTTATGAACCGTGGCAGTTCACTAACATCCATGAGAAGAGAATACTGAAGCTCCACAACATTATTTTCTACAGTAGAATGAAACGAAAACTTATTAAGTATAACCTATTCTCCATTTTCCGATTCTAATGGAATTTGAAAGGTTTTTCATTTTACATGCTTGCAAATTAGTTTATTTTAAAAATTAAGTGGAAACTGTCTTTATTGTCAACTCAATTATTCTTGATCAATGCGTTCGGAAGGCTGCTCAACCTCACAGCCGCTCCGCATGCACGCGACTCAACACACTGAAATATTGGCGGGAAAATGGATTTTTCAAATTTTCCAATGTTTTGAGTGTCTGCAGCCGCGTCGCATAGGTGCGAAGCGGCTGTGAGGTTGAGCAACCTTCCGAACGCAATGATCAAGAATAATTGAGTTGACAATAGCATTATCAGACCTGGAAATGTATTTAATTTATTCGAATGATTTAATCACGTTCGACTTTTAAAAATGTTAATTTCCATCTCCCGAAAAAATCAAATCTCAATATTGTCTGTAAATAAAATAAAACCAAAGTATCTATAAATATTTTAATGACACTCAAAATACTACCATAAAAGGAACACTGAATATTATTTCAATTTCATCTCGGCCAACAATGTTTCAGTTCCAATATATTGTTCTCGCCGTGTCAGTTTTCCTGACAAATGCCAGTTCATTCATGACCGTTGGCGACCCTGATGAATGTCCTGAAGGCTATGAAATCGTTTATGAAGAGACCATTTCAAACCAACAACCTCAACGAGATTTAGTCCAGGCTTATAAATGCGAAGATGGATGGCAATTATTCAATAGGATCAAAGGAGGATGGTGTATTAAGGTAACTGAACGGTTTTTATGAATATCAGAAATAGTTATTTTTCCGGTTTTCCACGAGGAAGAAAAAACTTGGGACTATTCTCAAGAAGCATGCAAAAGATTAAACGCAAATTTGACAGGTATTGAGAGTTTAGAAGAAAGGAAGTTTATTCATGGTACGAACCATAAGTTCTATTTGTCGAATTCGTTCTAGTTCAGACGCGGGCCTGCCAATCGTTAAGCAGAAAAAGAGAACGTCTAATACAATTTGGGTTGGTGGACATCGGACAGCAGCTTGTAAAGACATGGGCCCAGGGTGCAATTCCCAAAACGCTTATGAATGGATAGACGGACACACAACTGGAACAGCAATGTTCTATTGGACACCGAATAATCCAGACTATTTGGGGTAAGTCATATTTAAAATAAACTAAGAGATCATAAAATCAACCAATAGGTCTCAACAACAATGCGTCCGATTGTACAGTGTTAACGGTGAGACGGGAAATGATAGATCCAAGCCGGGGCAAATGGATGATACTGAATGTAGCACGTACTCTTGGTATTTTGATGCTATTGGATATGCGTGTGGAAAAATAGCTATTCCATTGTGATAACATTTATAATAAAATTTTCTCGCAATAGCAAAAGTGGATGGAGCCTTTTAAAAATTCCGGAAAATGATCCTCGCCTTATGGGCTATCAACACACAAAGTACCATATGATCGTGGGGGGGGGGGCTTTTTTTTTAGGGACAACGGTTATTTGAAAGTCTCAGATAATGCGTGTTAAATCCTTTCTTATAATTTGGGAAAAATGATATTATCATGAACAACTCCTAATTCCGAATAACGCCAAAGAAATCTAATCCAAATTTCCGGCGTTCAATTGGAAATCCAATTCAAATTCATCATAATCTCACACGAGACCCAAAAAGAAATGTGATATTTTGAGCTTCGAAATGTGTTTAGCTACGAAAAACTAAAAAACCAACAAATCCAGAATATAAAAACCTTGGAAACAACACAAAAAACCAAAAATAAGAAAAAATGACATGAGTTAATCTATGCAAAGATGTATTTTCTGTTTTTTTTTTGTCTTACAACTCGTCTCAATTTCAGAAGATGGGGACCGCGCCCCCTCGCTTCCTAAAATTCTGCCAGAAAAAGAGGAAAATGTTCGAAAGCTTTTTTAGTACTAAAACGGGGGATTTATTTTCTTTGCAAGGTGTCAGAAGGCATTAGATCCATTGTTTTATGGTCTTTGAATTATTTTAAAGCCACCACTTGTTTTTTGGGTTTTCTAGGACCGTTTTTTTCGCGAAATGGAGGGTTTAAGCCACATTTTTTGTTGATTCCGTTAATTTTTGGTGATTCTGAATCGATTCTATAATTGAAAATGACATACACTAACACATACGTAAACATACACTTTAACATGGAAAAAGAAAAAAACAATTCATATAACAAATTTAACAATAAAAACAAACAAAAATGGAACCTACCACATAAAAGGAAACAAGGTATTACCAAAACAAAACCAAAGAAGTGCAAGCTATAAATTTGCTAATATGTTTTTCCACGATTCTGACCGAAATTCACATTCGATGGCAGCTTTTTCAAGCCCTTGGTGACCAGTGTGTTAGGTCGGCGGGAGAGAGTTTTTCGTTCTTCGATATGAGCGGCCTGAAAAGGGGGTTTTTGATACTCGAAAAATTTTTAAACCGACAGCGGTATTTAGAATTTCAAATTTTTGTTTCAAACGGGTTTAAGAATTGATTTTTTCAACTTATCTGATAAGCGGAAACCCCTATTTTTAAAAAAACCTAATTCTTTAAAACAATATTCGCAGTCATTTTCCTTGAATTTTGAAATGTGGAACTCAACCCTTTTTCCGGGGAGCTTCCACATTTTTACACTAATCGGCAACAAACTAGATTACCTGTTTTGCCTTAATTTGCTCAGCTTTCAATTCCTTGTCACGTTTACTGATGGTAAATGTCATTTCTCTTCCACCAAACGGAACATCATCTTCATTAGCAGTCTTGCTCTTACTCCTCCTCTCCTTCTTAACCTTATCATTCTTGCGATCACCCAATGCCTTCAAATCTTCATCCGCCCAATCTGCACTATTACTAACAGTTTCATCGATAAACTTCCTTGTAGTCTCTCCAGATCCCATCGAATGTAGCACAAACTTCGAAGGTTTTGCTGTGATTCTTTGCTCTTTTCTAACTTTCTTCGCCACCTTTCGTTCTTCGTATTTCTGCGCCTTTTCAACGTTCTTCTGCGATTTTCTCAATGCTCGATTCTTCGCCCTTTTTCTTTTTAAAGATTCATCAACATCTTCATCAGATGACGAAGATTCCAAGTCTGAAGCCATGTCATCATGTTTTTCAGCATTCTCATCATCTTCCCATGCTCCTCGAACCGGAGCTTCATCTTCAGAACCTCCTGCTTGTTCATCATCATCATCATCATCATCCGTTCCTTCGTCCTCATCCTCCGACACCACAACTGCCTCCTTCTCTTTAAGTTTCGCCGATAGAGCGGCACTTTTCGTAAACTGCTCACTGGTCTCATCAACTTCAAAGTCTTGCGACTCGAACAATTTCTTGAAACGATCGTCGGCGAGAAGAGTCGAAGCGACATCTGATTTCTTGATCTTTCTTTTGTCTTTTTTGGTTTCTGCTTTCTTTTCGGCAGCTGCGGCTTCATCGTGCAGCCTAGCAGCGAGCGCTTGATTGACCTGAAAAAAAGAGATTTTAGAAAACTGGAAGATTTGTCGGAGGGAAATTACCGATGGAAGTTTAGCTGCCTTCTTTTTGATTGCACTTTGGTCTCTTTCGTCCTCGATAATAGACTTAATCTGAAAAATAATGATGTTTGATGTTTCAGCAAAATTCGTCATGAAATTTGTTTTTTTCAAAATTTAAATTTCGAATGATTCAACTTGAATTACCCTAAAACATGCTGCTCGGACAATTAAAGCTTCAAGAATAACTTTTAAAATTCTAACAGTTTTAATAAAAATTTCAGTTTTAGATCAATTTTTTAAAAATTACCTTGTCATTCTTGTATTGCTCGTAAGCAAATGGTTGCATTTGTGTTTGTGCCTTGTTATACAATCTTGAATCAATAAAGTATCCATGCATATAAGCTCTCAAAACATTTGTTCCAATCAATCCCGAAAGTCCTAACTCCTCCAATTGTTTCTTTGTAACAAATCGATAATTATCATAAACAGTTGGTTCAGCTTCTTCCATTTCCTCTGTCAAATTCTCCAAATAAGAACACCATTTCGGTGCTGGGCCAATTTGAGGAACAAAATATTGGAGCATTTTTGGGGCTTCATTGGCGAAGAAGAACATTCCAGAATTGGGGAATCTGCAGAAATCATTCAATGGAAAGTTGTTCTCAATAGCGGCCATTGGGGAACCATCCTCCTCGTGCCACATTTTCATCATACGACTGTCCATGGAGGCGATAATATTTCCGTCGTCTCTTTTGATGAATTCAATCTTTTTTATAGGGAGTTCGTTGTTGTGGTCTTTGACAAGAAGAGGTTTGCGAGAGCGAAGATCATAGAGAAGAACCTGAAAAGTTATGAAACAATTTTTCATTTTGAGACTTTAAACATTCCTAGGCTGACAAAAAATCTTTCTAAAAACAACTTAAACTTGAATTAATTTTATTTTGAAAAAACGCGAAATGTGAAATTATGAAATATCACATTTTTCTAAATAAAAAATCGAACTTTCTGAAAGTTCAGAGGAAAAAATATTGTAGAATAAACTGAAATTTTATCTAAAAATTGAAAATGGTGAAATTACCGCTGGAAGTGTTAGCATGTCAGCATGTCAGCATGTTTCTTTTATCTAACTTTATCTAACTTTAAAAACGTAGTTACGTAGTTTTAAAGAAAAACGGGTCATTTCAATTTTTAAATATTTCCACTCTTTTCGCATTTTTTATTTTTTAAACTCTGAAAGCTATATAAGTTTTTATATTTATTTGAAAAAACATTTCGTAGGGAAATTTCAGAGTTTTTTAAAATCAAAGTTCACAAAAAAACTGAAATTAAACTTACATGGCCGGTACTAGTTCCAACACCGATATGAAGTGGATCCGAGAATGACAATGAGGTAATGGCTACTTTTTCATTTTCACTGAAAACAAATTATTAATTTCCTTTTTGTTTCAAATATTCAGCTCACCACATCATATTATTGACATAAGATCCACAATCCAAAGTTCCACAAAGAGACTTATCCCTATGATCCCAAGCCTCAACAACCCCATTCGTCGTACCACAAATCAAAAGTTGGTGTTCTTTTCCAACTTGACAGCAATTCATACCAGTTCCAGTAGACTGGAAAGGTGTAAGCCATCGTCCTTGTTCAAGATTCAATCGATAAATCTCGCTTTTTGCTCCTACTAAAAACAAATCGCTACATTCTTCAGAAAGTGTCATATCTCTGCCAAAACAAGGCATTCTCATTCGAAAATATCTTCCCAACATTGCGTGCATCTCAATCCAACGATTCTCTTCTAATAATACAACTTTTGAATAATCTTCGCTAAGTGGAATCAGTTTAATAACTTCTGCATCAAGTCCTCTTTCAAATTTTATTGATAAATTTGTCAAGTCGTAGCATTTCAGCCATGGTTTGTAGTTTCCTGGAGACAATCAATTTTCTCAATTTTAATATAATTAAATAAACTACCTGCTGCCCACACATATTTCCCATCTGGCGTGATATTTACTGTGTTACTAACATCCGGCATTTCAAAATCTTGAATCAATTGAATTCTCTGCCTAACATCTGCATTCCGTTGTTCGAGCTTCCGTCGTGCCCTTGAAGACATCCATTCTGGTAAACTTTTACCAGCACTTAAATTGTAAATTTTAACATCGTTTACTGTAGAAATTTCCATTTCTGTGCTGGAAAATTAGGGATAAAAATATTATACATATATTCAAAAATATTTTTTAAAAATATGAAAAGTAAACGAGGAACAAAAATGTTGCAACACGTTGGGAAGGAAAAAAAAATTTTTTACTGTTCGTTCATTTCGATTCCGTAAATAAAACATTTTCAGACCCATTTATTTTGTCGATCGTCGATTAAAGGCGCACGCTTTTAAAAATTGGAGTAGTCACATAACGAAAATTACTACCCGCATAGTAACCACGACGCTAAACAACACTGCGCGTCATTTCGTAGTGTAGGTAGTTGTTTGGCATCGTTTCAAATTTTTGTTTTTCATTATTTTTCTTCTTCTTTTTTTCACGTTCTTTTTCTAAATTTGATTTTATTTTTATATCACTTTTTCGCAAAAAAAACTTTCCTACCAATTCTTCTAATCCCCAGGTTTTAGACATCAAAACATGGCGAGACCAACAAAAAAGTCGGAAAAAAAGGACGCCGTTACGTCATCCAGAAAAAGTAATCGTGAAAAGTAAGTTATTTTCTCTTTTAGATTCTAACAAATGTCTAATTTTCAGAAAATCACGCGAATTGTTCGCCAGTCCGCAAGCTGAGGTGAAGCCAAGACACAAAAAGACCGAGAGACAAAGTTCTTATTTTGAAACGATTGACATGTCTTATTTAACATTTTATTTCAGAGGCTACTACCAAAAAGACGCCTACGAAAAGTCCGAAACAGGCTAAAAATTCTTCTTCAAAAAAATCTACCCCCAAGAAAGCTGCGGGCAGAAGACGCGGACCGAAGAAAGGTGGCAAAGACGAGGAGGAGGAGTACGAGATCGAGTCAATTTTCGACCATCGCTTGTATGATAAGCACTATGTTGAGTACGCTGTCAGATGGATTGGATATCCAAAGGAGGTTACCTGGCTAACTGAGTTTGAACTTCAGGTATTCAACTAGGATAAAAAATGTAATAATGTAATATAAATACTTTGAAGGGAGCTGCGGATCTGTTGGCAGATTACAAATACTCGGTAACCAACAAACGTGACAACCCAGGAGATGAGTACGTCGTCAAGGAGATTTTAGCTCATCGCGACTACAAGAAGACGCGGTTGTATCTTGTCCATTGGAAAGGGTTCGATCATCCTGTTAGCCACACGGAGCAAGAAGAGCACGAGCTTGAAGGTGCTAAAGAGATATTGAACGAATACAAGAAGAAGCACGGAGGAAATAAAAAAAGAGCTTCGACTTCATCAAATAGCTCTAATAAGAAAAGTAAGTTAAATACTAACTACCACTTAAATAAATTCAAAAAAAAACATTTTTTCAGGCAAGAAAACAAACAAACGATCAAGAAAAGAGAAGTCGGAGGAAGTCACTGACGAAGCGGAGACTAACGAAGAGGAAAATTCGGAAAACGGCGACAGTGACAATCAAGACGCTACGGAAACAACCGAGGAAATCCAATCAGATGAAGACTGAAAAATTATCCGCTTAATGAATTTTCTGTGTTGTCAAAGGGAATTATTGTTGGTATTTGCTTTTTTTCCATCTTCCGTATTGTTTTATCCCACTCACACTGTTTCCGTCTGATTTTTTTGCATATTTCAATTTTCTCCACGTAACTAATCCCCCGATCTCCTATGATATTCCAAACATTTTACATTTATCCCTTTCATTTACCTTTTAATTTGTTAATCTAAAAGAACGCGCAGTACTGCCCAATAATATAACGTAAATCAATAAATTATCAGTTAAATGCAGAATGGTTAATTAGAACCCCTTTAATCTACCTTTTGGTATTGTTTCACCGTTTCATGTGCCAATTAAGAAAAAATGGGATTTTACGAAAGTTGGAATGAGGAGTTACGAAGAAATGCAGAGCTCGCGGTGCAAAATTCATGCAGGGAACTGGTCGAAGTGGAAAAAGGGAACGAATGGAAGATAAGAAGTTTGAATGGTGGTTTTAGAAGAGGGAAACAACTAAATTTTCAGAGTTCATTGATAAATATCCTGATACATGCTGGAAATTTTCGAGTTCTTCGACATTGATACCTTTTGAGTATAGGAAGTTGGCAGAGGTTAATAAAAGTTATAAAAGAACTACTGGACGAAAGCAATGGTTTTACTAAATATTTTCAGTCTCGCAGTTATTATCAGAATTTAAAGAAGCATTTTTGTTTTTAAAGGCAGTATCCCAGCTATTTTTATTTAAAAACAGTTTGAAAAAAATTTTCAGTTTGATTTTCTTTTGAATACGCATTTTGAATATTTTGGTTATTATTGAGATTATAAACATTCTAAAAAAAAGGATATCCCTAACAAAAACTGCGAATTTCAGCCATCTTCATCTTCTGAAGATTTACCCATGTTTCACTGTCGTTTGGTCCATAATTGCTCACCATTCGAACTGTCGGTACAACCGAAATTTCTCGATACTGCCCACAGAAAAATGAGGAAAATGATCAATAATTTTTATGAGAACAATGCGGAGAATTTTGATTTAACAGAAGAACAGGTATAGTGCCTTTAAACTTTTTTATCTAAAATAATAAGAAGAAAAATGGGCATGCGAAACTATGTTTTCGTGAAATATCGGTTTATCGAAGCGAAGAAAAGTTGATTTTTTATCAAAACTTTAAATGCGAAAACCACCTAAAATTTAAAATTTGCAGTTCATTCCCGGGGTAGCATGCGTCGCAAAATTTAGCAACGAATGGCACAGGGCCAAAATCCAGTATGTTACAACCGGTGAACTCGTGGAGATCATTGCGATTGACTACGGAACGCTGAAAGTTGTGTCAAAGTCCCATGTTAAGCGTCTTTCTCAAAGATTCGGACGAATTCCACCAATGGCACTAGCGTGCCGTGTTCGAGATGTGTTTGTCACAAATTTGGATGTTCATATTGTTGAGAAGTTTAAAAAGGATATGGAAAATTTGGGAAATTTGGCGAGATGTCAACTCACTACGATGGACGAGCCTTTTATTGTAATACGGAAGTGTAAATTAAAAATAATAATGCATTTTTAGATCAATCTGTTCCACCCAACAATTTCGAATCTAGATTTATGTGCACATCTTCGAAAAAGTTTCAGTGCTACATCAAAACCCGGGAAAGTCGAATATGATGAATCAGGTGACGATGAAGACGGTTCTGATGAATCTGAAGGAGAAGGCGAAGCGGGAACATTTTACGTTCGAGAGTTTGAGAGATCCGAAAAAGCAACGCGATTTATCGATAAAAACTTTAAAATTGTGCACATCGAACACCCGAATTTGATTTTTGTTGGAAATATGGAAATGGAAAGGAGGAAAGCTGAAATGGAGGAACAGCTACAAAAGAAATGGGAAGCACTTCCGATATTGCCGAAGAACTGGATGACACAGAAAGCAGCGTGTTGCCTTAAAACCCAGAACGGTGCTGTGAAAAGAGGAGCGATTGATTTTATTGATGAAGATTATTTGGAAGTTTTGTTAATTGATTATGGAATCATTGTGAAGATTGAAAAAAAGAAGACTAAGAGCGGTGATGTTTTAAAGGCAGTACCGGATGAAGAGTTGTTCAGTAGTGTCCCACAGGTAGTTAACTGAATTTTTTATTAAACAATTTTTAAAATCCCACATTTTTCCAGATTCTTGCCATAAGCCTTGAACAACCAATGAGAATGCATCTATCTGCCATACAAAAGATAAAATTAATTCTTCCAATCGGGACCAGTGTACATTTTGAACCTTATCGAAGCTCAAAGCAGGTACTTTTTTCAAAAATTTTTAAAAAGTACAGTACATAAAAACTTTCTTTTTTTTCAGATTCCTATCCGTGGCCGCATTAAAACTAACGATATTTGTGATGTTCAACAACAGTTGTATGAATGTTTATTGTCCTCGAGAATCGACATAAACTGTAGCGATCTAGTCGCATTTTCACCGAAAATTGAAATTGTTGATCATAGCAATTCATGTTTAAAAGATTTTGTTTATCGCTTCAATTGTTCCAGTGTGTTGACTAAGTCTAATTTTTGTGCACTATCGTTGCCTTGAATGTATTTAACTCTGTATAATCAATATTTTTATTTTTTTCCTGATAAAAAATTAGAAAAAAATACAAAATTAGCTCAGATAGGGGCGAAATTTATCATCAAGTCTTTACGAACAGCTGAACTATAACATCATCACAGCTCTTGGGATCGAACCCGTGACCTAGTGCACAGCAGCAGAAAACACTGCCACTGCGCCGCTAATGTAGTCATCGTGTGTGGGGAAATGTACACTTATGTTTTCGATGGAAATTGCGAGTGACACTTGCGAAAACTGTGGTTTTCAAAGTTTTTCTCGATCGATAATTCGTAAAAAAATAATTTATTATTTATTATTTTAATCAACGAAATAAATAGAAAAATACCCATATAAGAAGACCGAGGTTGGGTGGATATAAATATAGGGAAACTTTAAGAAATTACAATTTTGGAGGCGAAAGAAGTTTTTTAAATTGATCATTAAGGTTTCCAAGAATCTCCTCTAAAGTTGGAATTTTAGGTGGTGCGATAGTTGGCAAAGTGCCTAACGTGGCAGGTGGGGCGGTTGTTGGAAATGTTGGGAAGGTGAACGGCGCCAATGTTGGGAAAGTCGGGAGTGGTGGTAGAAGTGTGACCTTTTCTTGAGCTTCCATTTTTGAGAGTTCTTCAATTTTTTCTTCAGACACTTTGCGAACAGCAACAGGCGCTGCTTGGGTTGTGGTGGTGGTGGGTTCTTCGGTGGTAGTTGGTTCCTCAGTTCCTTCCTCTTCGTTTTCTGGGATAACGTACTTTTGCTTTTTGTCGGCGTTTTTGACGGTTTCTTTTTCTTGAGTGGTACTACTGGTTGTTGTGGTTTGCTCCGTTGATGTTGGTATGTCGTCATTTTTACTAATAGGATTGCTTGATTCACTAGTTGATGTTGTTGTATCTTGTGTGGTTGTGATTTCTGTAGAGGTATTCACAACAGTCGTCGCTTCAGTCGCAATGTTTTCTTCCGAAGTTGTTTCTTGGGTTTCCGTTGTGGTGCTGCTCTCTGTTGAGGTCTCTTTTGTCGTCGGCTCCTCACCACTTCCAATTTCTAGCGCATTTTCAGTAGTTTCTTCTTCTGTTGTTGTTTCATCATTGGTGCTCTCTTGTGCTGACACCTTTGTTTCTTCTGGAATCGTGGATTCTATTGAAGATCCAGTAGTGCTGCTCACGACAGGCTTATTCTTGCCAGTATCCTTTCTCTTTCTATTAGACACTTTTACCACATCGTTCTCCTCCAAATAGTCACCGTAATAATCGTCATTCTTTTCTTTTTCCGCCACTTTTCCCGCTGAAAGAATATTTCCATCGTTCTCCCCGTTCATTTTTTCCTCAGCAAGCTTAAATTTATCAGCTCCGGAACCTTCAACATCTTCATTCTTCGTTTCAGCCTTCGCCGCTTTAATCACAGCTGAACTGATCTTCTTGTAAATTTCACGTTGTTCAGTTGGACTGATAGAAGTTGGTTTGGTTTTTTCGATCTGTATCCAAATCATTGATTTTAATAAACACGAAAAATGCTTACCTCTTGTTCATCCTTTCCATCTTTTTTCGCATTTTCAAGTTTCTCCAACATTTCGAACTCACGACGATTTGCCTCTTTGATAGCATTTTTCATCCTTTCGAGCAATGTCTTACCACTGTTGTCGTCGAGAAGTTTTCGAAGATCTCCTTGCTCGGCACGATCCAAAAACAGTCGCAATACTCCGAGAAACTCCTTAATGTGTTCCTCTTTCTCGGATGAGAGCTCTAGTGTTTCTTCTGATTTTTCGGTGGTTGTTGCTGAAGTACTAGTAGGTTTTTCAGCAGTGGTTGTTGTGTTGGAATCACTTGGACCCTCTTCCAATTGCTCTCCGCTTCCTTCGTCACCGCTTGACTCATTTTCTTCGCATTCTTCTTCTTTTTCCTTCGGAGGTTCGATGTCGGCTTTCGGCTGAAAATTGATAAATATTTTCTTGATTAATAATACTGCGAATTCAAGTTTTCATTTTTTTTTAAATTTTATAATGTTTGTTACGAACTGTTGTACGAATCTTTCGGAGAATATCGTTTTAATTTTTTGCAGTTGAAGATGCTTGAGGGTTTTTTCTTCAGCATTAAAAAATGAGTACTTACCATCCCATCACTTTTCACTGAATCGAAATCTTCTTCCAACACCTCCGAAACTTCATTATTCGCAACCTCCCGCTTCTTATTTTCATTAACCTCCGACTTGTTCTCATCAAATTTCGACGTTGCCACAGTTGTCCTCTCCATTTCCTTATTAGGCGGGACGGTCAAGTCATCGATTGATTTAATCATCTCCTCCATTTTGTTGATCATTGTGTCAAGCTTCTGATCGGTCAATTCTGGAACAAGCTGCCCACCGGTTGCCTTTTCGATCGATTGCTTTTCGACGATATGACCGCTTCCTTCTGTTTCGTCGAGTTCTTTAAGTGAAGTAATTTCACCCGATCCTTCAATTTTTGGCAATGCTGCAAGAGTTTTGATAACAGATTCTTCTTCCTCGCTCGAAGTCTCCTCGTTCTCTTTTTCATCACTAAACTTGACTGTTTGGTTTCTCAAAACTTGATCTTCGTAATCGTTACTAGTGGTATTCAAAGCTGGTGTAGTAGGGGTGGTACCAATACCGAAAAAGTTAAACAATTGCTCAATCTTTCCCCAAATGTAATTATTTGATTTTTGCTGTTGTTTATGGCTCTCGGCGGTTCTTTGACAGATGTATCGAACGGCACTATGATCATCAGATGTCGATTCACAATCAACGTTTTGCAGTTGCTGTTTTTCAATGTTCAGAAGTCCACATCGTTCTTTTCCTTCTGTTGAATGATCAAATGGTTCACCAGAGGCCCAATGTCTGAAAAAATTTCAAAACTCTCAGGAAGCCGAGCATTTGATTTAAACATATACTTATTTGCTATTTAATCCAAATTAATTTATTTTTCGTCAACTCCAACTTTAAACTTTACGGAGATTATAAATAAGTGAAAATAGACTTAATTCCTATTCCAAATCTGTTTTTAAAATTTTCTAAAACCTCCTAGAAGCCGAGAAAATTCGCTTCGAAACAATGGCCTAGAAAAAGTGACCACCTGACCGAACTTTTTCCTATGAGCTGTTTTCGTGTTTAGTTAATAAATAGTTATGAGAAATGCTTATATTAGTCCTTTTTTTAAATGTTTGTTCATTTTAATTTATGGTTTTTTTTTTGGATTTTTCATGCCTGCGAACTAGTTTTCCACTTTTTCTAGGCCATTGTTTTGAGGTGCGTCTTCTCGACTTCCAGGTGGTTTTAGAAATTTTTAAAAACAGATTTGGAAAGTGTATGGCGTCTATTTTCATCCAAGATGTGTTTCTTAGCTCCGTAAAGCCCTCCTTTAAGATAATTTTTTAACATATGAGAGTTATACTAAATTATTTGAAATCTTGAATGAACTTAAAATTTAAGACTTTTAGTAAAGAATCGTTTTAAAATGTTTTCCTAAAAATCGAAATCATCTTGCACAACCTATTAATTATTTTAGTGCTCGTCTTACCGAAATTGGTATCGGGTGAAAAATGTTAGAAAAGTAACCTATGATTTTATAGGCGCCATATTTATAATTGGTGAGTCGAAGATTTGAAAACCACTAATTGGAAAGCGAGTTTTCCAAGAAGGAAATGCCCAACTTACAATGTCTGATTAACATCTGTTCCATCGAGCCATTTCCAATCCTGTTCAGTTGTGCTGTTATCCTCGGATGAGTAGAGACCGATTTGAACGAGTCGTTGAGCGAATCGAGACGAGATTGGAGCGTAATGTGATAAGATCCAATCCTGTTTAATTATTTACTTTTAAAATAGGAAAAACGAGAAAGAAAAGCTTGTTAACAAACCAACAAGAAAAGATAAATAAACTCGCTTACCAGCTGATTTCTATTCTGTATTACCACCAAATCAGCATTAATGGAAAGACAGTGTTCACGAGCTGTCAACCAGGATTGAACACCGGCGCGGAATTGGTATAGACTACCCCATGGTGATTCGAGCCATTCGCCGGAGAAGTGATGTTGTTTTGAAGCCTTAAATATAAGTTTTTGTTATTTTTGAAAAACTGTGCAATCAAAGCTGATATAATATTTCTACACTATTTTTGAAAATTACAATTTTTGTACTAAAAATCAATTTTGGGACAATGTCGTTAAAAAATAAATCGTCTTACAAAACGAAATCATACCTTATCAGTAGATAATTTGAGAACAATATCTTTATCAGTAGCCAACGAAGATTTCAGAACATTAGCTGCAGAACTGGATAGCACAACAAAAAACAGTAAAAGCATTGAGGAAGATGACCTCTTCATGCTTTTTCCTGTGGAATGATTTGTGTCTCGACTCTTGTTAAAAGAATGATATCCCAGATATCAATGCGTGTATGTTTGAATGGTCGGGGTCTGCTGAACGCAAAAATGAAAGTGACCGCCCTTTTTCCTTCTACGGATAAAAAAGAACGAGAGAAATGACCCACCCCTAACAAAGTGGAATGATTGCTTCTTTTTCAATGTTATTTTCTTGTTTCTTCGGGATTTTTGAGAGAAGGGTAAAAGCTTTTTGATAGCTTGATAGAATTGTTTGAAGGTGACGTGTTGGTTTTGAAAATGATTGTGAATTGAAATGATTGGTTGATCAGATGGCTAGGAGACCAATGGCTAGGAGACCGGAATTTCAGATGGAGCGGCAAGTAAAAAAAAAATTCAGCCGTATTCACAAAGCTATGTACTCAAAAAAGTTTAGAAATTTAAATTTTCTCTATTTCGCACTTTTAGAAAACCGTTTACCTTAATAAAATGGGTTCAAACCGATCCCCATTCCGTTTCCTCTTTTTGTTTCATCCAACTATAACAATTCGACGAAAACCCATAATCCTAGATGTATTTTCCTTTTAATCCATACATTTGCTTATCCAATTCCGCCACTTTTTTTAAATTCCGTTCCGTCCGTAAATCGGTTTTCCTCCGCTTTTTCAACACCAAAAATGGCGGGACGAAAGATATAATAAATATAATAGGTGACCCCATTTCATGATGTTTTTTTTGGGGGACATGCGCCGCAGGTGGTGTTTCAGGAGAAACAAAATAGAACATTTTTCCGTTTGATGTTTAGGTAGGTAATTGGGTTTATTATGAAGAAGGAAAAGGAAATTAAAAGGGCATTAAATGTTGGAATTTGGGATACGTATTGAGGTATATTCGAAATTGAATTAGTAGATGATTGGTGAAGATGAAGCGAGGAGAAGCTGCCGGTTGAGTACGTGACAGTGAAGATGTTCGTCGGATCCGTCTCTGGAAAGAGGTCACTTTATCAAGGGTACTAATTAGTGCAGGACAACATATTTTCTTTGTGGACCAAATTTAAATAGCTTTTCATTTTTTTTTTTGAAAAACGGTCTGAAAAAAATATAATTAACGAAAAATACCTGCAATCTTTCCGACCATCACACACCAAGTCAGGAGCGAGACAGTCACTAGAATCCGAGCACCGAAACCATGAAGGCGGGCATTTCAGAGAATTGTGAATTGATTTTAATTGCTATTTAATTTAAAAATTTTTTACAATGTTAAAAAAATTATACAACTAACCAATGTGTTATGTCTTTCCCTTTTGAGACAAATATGAGATGGCTCGTCTGAATGGTCACCGCAATCTATTTTTCCGTCACACATCCAAGATTTGGAGATGCATTGGAGACCGTCTTTGCATCTGATGTGGGTCAAAGATGGACACCTTGAAGTTCAGTTGAGTTTTCAAGATTTTAAGATTTTTAAAAATACCACGATAAAGGTTGGCTACAATCTGCATAGTTTTGAAAGTATATTGCAAGAAGTAAGGTTGGGAAAAGCATTTTTAATGTTTTGTTTGTAAATTCGCAACGAAAAAATGATTGAAATATGAAACCATTGTGCACAATTGATGAAAAATTCTATTTTTTCCCATTATTTTATTGATCGGGAATAAAATGAACAAAAACATTATCTCAAAAGATATAATTTATTAATTCTGTATTGAAAAAATGGAGTTGAAAAAATGGGTTTGAGCTTCCTCAAAGTGATGTTCCGATGACTATAATATGATGCTGCTTTCCTACAGATTCGGCAATCTAAAAAGATTATTTTTTAAAAAATGAATATTATGGGACCGATTCAAAACCTATACACTAAATTGTCACGGCCTCGATTTCTGGATAGACCTTTTATGTAGTCGGGAGGATCGATCTACGGGCTTAAAGATAAAACGATTAGTCTACAACGCAATCGATTTCATCAAAATACTCGAATTATCAAAAATTGGCTCAACAAGAATATTTAATTTTTAAAAAAATTTAAAGAATGAATTACGATTACGGTAATTATAATTTAAAGCTCATCTTTTCTGGGTCATCTGTTCAGTCGGAAGATTCGTAAACTATTTTTTGTAGACATTTGACCATTGGCACGATGTGTCGTGAGAATTATTCATAATCAAAACCCTCTTTCAATATGTTATGTTTGTATGCATTCTTGTTGTTATGGTTATGTTAATTTTGGGACGGTACCGAAACTGCTCTGTCCACTTATGTGTTAGATGTCATTTGGCGATGATCATGAGAATCAAAAAATTATCTGAATATGATCTGAATAAATATGATCTGAAGATCTGAATATGATCTGAAAAATTATCTGAATAAATCGAAAAATATTTTGTGAAACTTGAAATAATTGCGGCGTTTTTCTCTTTTTGTTCCAAATGCTCAAATTGTTTTCTTTTTTGTTCTTTTTTTTTCGTCACACTCTAAACCCTTATTTAAATATGTAAAGTGCCTTATAAGTAAACCTTTTTCAACTCAAAAAACCCTGACAAAGCTTCGTTTAAGAAGTTCAAAATTTTCACTAATAGTGAGAAATCTCGAGAAAACACATACTTTGCTGTCCGGATATCCGCTGTAGTGAGGAGATTTGGTAGCTATGGATACATCTCACTTCATTATTTTTTCTTTTTTTTTCTTGGTTTTATCTCTCTTGTTCTTTTCTTTATATTGATTTTTTTTTCAAATGTTAGTTTCAAATTTATCAAAGTAAAGCTTAAAAATGTATTGAAAGTGAATAATTTTTATATTCGTAATTGGAACTCTGATTTTAATTTATTAATATCTTTCCAGCATTCTCAACTCCTCTGCAAATGCCAAAACAACAATTCAGCCCACTCGACTACGTGGCGCCTCTTTTTGCCGGTCTTGCCTTTGCTCTGACCGTTCTTTTGCTCACTTTCATCATTAATTTTATTTTCATTCGGAAATCTGATGAGGTTACTGCTTTTGAGAAGGTAGGTGGAAAATTAGCACGTGACGCGAGCCGCAATGCGTTCAAGCGGCTAATATGGACGGTTTTTCCAGCTTGGCGCAAAATACAACCTTCGTGTTGGTCCACATCGTGTGTCATTGGTCAAAAACGCCATGGAGAAGCGTGTTGATGAGGACGGAAATGAATACTAATTTTTAAATGTCTACAATTAGTCCAAGCAGAAATTTAATAAATTTAGAAATTTTGCTCGAAAATCTCATAATTTGATTTTATTATTCATTAGTAGGACTTATAAATAAAAATTTCCGGAGATTTATTACGGACCACACTGTGAGTTCAATCCTGCACAAATAGCATTATTGATTTGTGAAACCAATGAGCTTAAATTGTCATAAGAAGATGAGAAAAAGGCGAATCCTTGAGCGTAGGCAAGTTTTGAAATTTTGTTCGTATCCAAGTTTGGACCAATTCCAATCACGATGACCTTCGCGGCTTCTTCAGTGCGCATCTTGTGCGCAAATTCGAACGATTCATTGTAGTCTTGAACATCGCTAAAATAACAACATTGCTGAACATTTAGAAAAAATGTCGATCTACTTTGCATTTCCAGCAACGAAGATTAGAACAACTTGCTCGATACCGTATCTTTCGTCAAAAGTTTCCGTGTCCCCGAGCCCATCGAATGCATAGCGGAAGAGGCTGGAAATATTGGATAGAAATTTTGAAATTGGGGTTCAATTGATTCTTGCGACTTAACCCACCATTCCATATCTGTATTATTATTCTGCGTAACATCTGGAACGAATCCACTCATTCTCAAAACCTCCCGAGTCAAATCAGCATTAGTCGAAACATCTTCAGCAGACCAAATGACAGCGAAATCAATGTCTACTTGAAGGTTGAGCTCAACTCGAACCTTTGATAGTCCAACGTTCCAAGTAGGTGTCAATTGATTGGCAATGAAGTTTATTTGCTGAAAATCTTAACATTTTTCTAAATTTTGAATTTTAACAAACTTTTTGGAAATTTGTTTGCGTTCCTACATTTGCCAATCCGTTGACAACAATGAAAATATCACGATTACATGGGGAAACGTCTGAACTAACGAATTAAACTTATTTTGTTTGTGAGCCTTACTATTCACGGATTCATATTGCATTGAGAAACCGGATTTTTGAATAGTTGGATTAGACTCAAAGATCATTACTGCGTTCCTAGTAGTTGTGTAGTAAACCCCAGCAGAAGTAACATTTGAGCCAGGGCCTCCGATTCTGAAAAGAGATTTTTGAGAGCTCCCGAAAGTGTAGCAACTTACTGCACAAGTTTTGGATAATTGCTTGTTGGACCATCATAAATAGTGATAAAATCGCAACATGTCTCCAATTCAAAATGAGAAAATGAAAGTCTGAAAAAATAATTAGGAAAAGCTTCAAAATATCAACCGACTTCAGCACTTTTCCAGGTTCTGCTTGAAGATAGTAATAACATTTATCATTCGGCGGATAGTTCAGTGGATAAAACGGGGAGTTTATTGTACCATTGTAATAAAAGTCATTGTTCAATGGACAACCAATAAAGTCGTCATTTGATACAACAATTTTTTGGTCATGGTTCTGAAATTGTTAAACAAAATTAGAAAAAAAAATGTTATCCGGATTTACCAGAAATAACTTACATGAATCAACACTTTTGATTTCGCTGCTTCTGTAAAAATCAATGACGAGAAAAGCAGAAAAATCGCTACCAACATCATGATGTGCGACCAAAAACCTAAGGTCTGTTAAACTTCTTATCGAAACACTTCACATGCGGAAAATGTTTTATCAATTTTTTCAACTGGTATTGATAACGAGCTACAATTCATTGAACTTTGTAAAATTAGTCTCATTTTCATATTGTAACACCTTATTTTTAAAAAAAAATTTAGTAGTGTCAAAGGTTTTCTAAACATAGATTTTCGCAAAAACAACTAAAATTGTTTTCATTAAGTTGCTTTCAGTTACCATAAAATAGATCCTACTTCAGTCTTCACTGTTGTTTTCTTAGACCACGGCCACATTTTGCAAAATGTGGATACTTTATTATTCAGACATTCTCGAACTTTGCCCCGAGTATATGACTTTCCAATTCTTTTTTTACTCGCATAAGACGAAAAGATATTTTCCATGGGAAAGAATTATACTCATTCTCATACCAATTTGTTCGTTGTTCAAAGTTCTCTGCCATTCTTTCAATGCTCAATTATAATAACCAATAAAATTATTTTTATAAATTAAATAGAAAGAATCTAGTTTCAGAGATTAAAAAATATACAGAGAATTACTCGCTAACAAAATTATGCGGGCTCCACTAGTTCTTTGCTATAAAGTGTCCGCGGGCCGCCGGTTCGATTGCTAGTACTTTCAACACGGTATCGCTTGCATTTCCAGGCTTTGATAGAATTTTTGGCAAATTCTCGGTTGAGAAGAAGCATACAATACGGATTGACATAGGAGAGGGCACAATTCGCAATTGCATAAAGAGAACGCATTGTGTAAACAGGGCCGGACTGAAAAAATATTTTTTGATGCGGTCTATCTCGAGGCTCTCTAATTTTAATGTTAAAGAACCTAAGTATCAAAAATTAACTGTGGATTTTAAAAAAAAACTTGAACTCACATTCTGTGTCCATGAAAAATAGTTCTGCGCTACACAAAACGCCAACATGAACAGAAAGGCTCCATAAAGTGCAAGAACTTGAAATGCCAGGCGGACTTCTCGTCGTAAGGTTCTGAAATTTCGAGATATCAGAGGGTTCAGAACACATTCAGTTGATATTCCCAAAAAATAATAGAATGTAGCCTAAAATTTTCGGGGTTTAATTGAATTTTCTTTAAAATTTAACAGTGGCTAAGTGCACGTGATAAATAAGCACATAGAACATTATTCAAAAAAAATAAATTAAAGATAATTTAGTTTCTGGAATTTGTTCAGTGTGGTTTATTGAGAGATTGAAAAAATCCAATAAATGTGTTGAAACCTCTTTGAATTAATGAGCAATCAATTCTATTGATTTAAAAAATTCAGCAAAAATAGATGTGCCAAAAAAATCCAAACCTATTTATGCGATTTTTTAACAATCTCGTAGGATCAAATAAAACGAGGTTAGAGACAATTCTAGATAAAGATTAGGTTCGGGCGAAATATTGGTCTTTAAAAAAACCTTTTTCGTGTGATTCTAATTCATATTTTTGAAGAAAGATTATATTTCTGAAGATGGACTTTTGAATTTTAGTCGATTCTTCATGCTTACGAGCTAAATTTAGTTTTTTTTGCCGAATAATTTTCCACTCCACTACTTTGAAGCATGTTTTTTTCTCCAGCATTTTTTATAACACATCAAAAATAGATTTGAATTGAATGGTCTATATATTTTCAGCACATTTGCATTTATAAGCCATACAAGTCGCTATTAAACCAACCCATTCATGAAGTTCCTAAATGTTAGGCAGGTTTCTTACAGAGCGTTCAATTAAAGCTATAAAATCATTAAAATTGATGTCCAAAATGCGGGAATTACAGAACATTTCAAAAAATACTTCATAACGGTTATTTTTCTATTCCGTTTACGAAATATAATTTTATAAAAAGGATTTTCGTAATATATTGTAATTTTTGAAGCTCCTACCTTCGTTTTAATAAATTTAAAACTCTTACGTTGTCAAGTTCACAGTCCTTTTGATCAAAAACACAAATAATGCACCATAGGAAATCGAGCAAATAATACAAGTTGTTAAAACAACAATAAAGGACATTAAAGTATTTCTCTGAAAAATTATATTTTCAGACGATTTTCAGGTATTTGTAACCTACGCTTATAATCGAGCGATCTGTTATAATCTGCATATTTTCCATATTATCGTAAGTAAATTCTGTATCTTTGAAAATAACAATACTCATAAGGCTTGGAATTATCCAGAAAATTGTAAATATCGTCCAGGATGGTGCTCCTTGGACCTTTTGCGAAAGTGAAGAATTTGGTTGGATGATTATAAGGTATCGATGAACTGATAGTAGGACGATTCCGCAACATCGGACGTTTATAAAATAGTAGATTGAGTTGTAGGTCGCTGAAACCACATTATTGAGATTGTAAGAAAACGCACAAAATCTCATACCAAATGTTTTTTGCAAGAAAAAATTGATTAACTTTCAGATTTTTGCACAAGAAAAAAAAACAACTGTTTTCAGCATGAAAAATTATTTAGAAGAAAATTTTGATAAGTGCAAATGTAAAAATTCTCACTTCAGAAGCACATGAATTATAATTTCTAATTCCGAAATGTAAAGAGCAACATAAAAAAAGCGAAAATTAACGGGACTAATTTTGAAAAATAGAAAAGGTAAAACACTGGGCAAAAATAAATGCGAACACATTCAACAAAACGAATATAAAATCAAACGAGTAAGTACGCCATATTGAAATTGTTACTCACCGGCAAGAACATAATAGTCCTGATAAGTGAAATAAAACTCTCGAAATCCGGGTAATCTTCGAAAAAGCCAAGTGAATAAAAACATAAGCATTGCAAGAATATCGGCTATGCACTGAAAAATAATAATAAAAAACTAAGAGCTTCTCCTAAAAACTTACATGCTGTAACAAAATAGAGTAAAAAGTAGAACGGTAAGTCTTCGAAATGCAACGAAGTCGCATTAAACTCCCAGTTACAAAAAAATACAGAGGTAGGGAAACGATCGAAGCTCCATAAAACACATAAGCCGGCCATTCAAGCGACATATGTTCAACTGATTCCATACGATTTTCTCTATCACTAGGTTTTGGTTTAGTTTTCTCAGAGAAAAGACTACAAAAAAAATGCAGGTGGGGGCGGAGTTATAAGGGAAAAATTAATCAAATTGTTTGTAGTTGGACGGAAATCAAGTTTGAACTTCGCCGCTGCGCCATACTCTGAAAGAACTTTTATAAATATGTTTAGATTGAATTTTCAAAAAAATAAGGAAGTATGTAAGTCTTACCAGTTTTTGAACCTGCTTGCACCTAATTGTTTCTAGAAATTGTGCGCAAAAGTCCTTGTTAAGTAAAATAAAACAAAATGGGTTGATATATGAAAGAAAAGCGTTTGCAATTGGATATATGGCTCGCATTGTATAAATTGGCCCCGCCTAGAAAGTTGTAAAGGGTGATAATTAACAATAAAGAGGAGGAGTCTGTGAAAGAGGGAATACCTACATCTACGTTTTGAAATTGATTTTCGATTGTATTAAATTTAAGTGGTACATTGTCTTTAGCTTAAGTGTTTAAATTTCCGCATTATCTGTTCTTTTATAAACTTTCTGGTATTTTTTAAATATATTTATAAAATCACACTGCGATTAACAAAATTTCACGCGTCCATGGACTGAAAAAAAGAGATCTGTTTCACAACCCCTTCTCTCTTTTCAAAAAAAAAGTACGTTCTGTGTTTGCGAAAAATAATTCTGCAGACCATAATATGCTAGCATTACAAAAAATGCACACAAAAGGGCAAGGACTTGAATGGCAATGTGAACTTCACGTCGGAGAGATCTGAAAATAAGAATCTAAAAATAATTTCCATGAAGAAGACGAGACTTTTCCGATTTAAAAACCTGATATCCTTTTTTGAAAATGAAAACTCCGTTTTCAGATGGTCACCGTTTCAAAATATCAGGGTCTTATTCATTAAAACGCACCGGGTAACATTTTTTGAGCTCTTTTTCAGGAAAAAGAACAAAAGCAAATATGATAAAGAGCATATGAAGCACGTGAGAAAGACTACAATAAAGGCCATCAAGGTGTTTCGCTGGAAATAAAAAATGGTGATTAACATTGACATATTTTTTTGTTTTTCCCACGGGAAAATCAGCTGTTGTCTGTGATTAGAAATTGAATTCAATCGTATAAGGCACGCACACATTTAACATAACAAAATCGCGTACTCAGATGTCAGAGAGTATTGTCTTGCTGAAGTTTCTTGGCCGCCCATTTTCGGCTGCTCCACTGATAACATCGAAGGCGTCGCGACCGCAACGCGTGAGACCAAGTGAGAAATGTGAATTTGAGCGAATTGCGGTCGCCTCGCCTTCAGCTTCACAGAATGGGTCAAGATCTTCGCAAAAATGGACAATTAATCAAAATGTGATTTAAGTATAAACCTCACTGAACAAAAAGAACGTTCCCGGAAAACAATCACAAAAATCCAAAAAAATAAAATGGAACAAAATATAATTTTTTTTTAATTCTTAAAGAATTACTTAAGCCCTCCCAAATTTTTCGATCCTCATTTACCGTAATCACATCACGTGGAGCGACGACTTCCATAGTTTCAAAAGAATCATAATAAAAATCAAAGTCTTTCAAAACCACAATGCTGATAAGAGTTGGAACCATCCAATAAGTGGTGATAATTTTCCAAGAAGCTGCATCTTGAATAATTCGGGTGATTCGGTGGGAATGATATTGAATAATTACGAATCTGTGGACTGATAAGAATATTATCCCACAGCACCTTATGTAGAGGAAATAATAAATTGAGTTATAAGTAGCAGCAGGGAAACCATACTTTTGATTTCCGAAATAAAATTCGTGGAATAATGAAATCATCCTCATGCACCATATAATGGTAAATACTGTCATTGCTAAAATGTCTGCTATGCACTGGAAAAAATTAAGCGTGGATTCCGCGCGCGAACGCCAAAAACTCACATGCTGCAACATAATGGTATAGAAGGTGTTCCGATATGTTATCAAACAACGCCTCAATCTTAACAATACAACTAATACCAAAACATATAATGGTAACGATATGGAAGTCATGATCCAATAGATAACCATTGGCCATTCTGGTGAGGGAGCCATATTTTATTTTAAATGATTTCTGAGCAAAAAAAAGTGATTTTGAAGAAATGTTTTGGATCTTTATATTTGACGCTATCCAGGAAACTCCAAGAAATAGATTTGTAAGATCATGTGTGATTATGATTTTAAAAACTTGTCTCATTGAATTTTTTTTTTATTCTTTATTTTTTTCTTTCTTGCGTATATTCTGAGTTTTTTCTCACGTTGCTTTTCCGCTACGTAAATAAAAAAAATTAAATTAAATGTGAACTTGGAGAAAGTCTAAAGAATAATCTAATAAGTTCATGTATTTTTGCTGCAAATAACACCGAAACTATATTAGAAATTACGAAACTCTTTGTTTATTTGCAGGTACCGTAATTCTCTTATTATGATGTCAGAAACTCCATTTGGAAAACAACAAATTATCATACGAAAAACAAATGTAAAGTTGTAATTTTGTTGTAAAATTTATGAGAATTATTATTTGGTTCGGTTCCAATATGAATTAGATACCAAATTGGCATAGAACATGCAAACATATTTCAACAAGGGCTGTAAATTATGCCAAGTTTTTTTTGAGGAAAATGATCTTTTCAACTTTTTCAGAGTTTTACTCTATATTGAAAAAAAAACAGAAAAACGAAAACCATTATTAATTCAAATAATATTGAAGAAACTGTTATATCATTGTCCTTGTTGTCACATTTTTTGCAAACTGAGACAGATTTGTAGAAGACCGACGAATCTCACACTGAAATCAAAAATCGGATTGTTACTAATAAATATTTGTCATCCTTCGGGTGCTCCCGCAAGATTTCCACCAATTCGTATTATTTTTTAAACTCTCACCGTTTGAAACTTTTTGTATCTCAACGTCTGATAAACCTTGGCGGCGATTTCACGGTTCAAGAATAGAATACAAAACGGATTGATATAAGAAAGAAACCCATTGGCTATTGGATATAAAGATCGCATTAGAAAAATTGAATCTGTCTGAAAATAGAACCATATGCGCATCAATGGATTATATTACGTTTTCTGTCTGTGAGAAATAATTCTGAAATGAATAAAAAACCATCATAACAAAAAATGCCAACAAAAGCAAGAAAACTTGAGCAGCTAAATGTATTTCACGACGTATTGTTCTGAAAATCAGTGAAAATCCAAAATATGAATATCCCCAAATTACCCGGATAAATTCACAGTTTTCAATCGGATATAAATGACAAGAGTTGTGTAGAAAAATGAACATAGAATGCATGTCGAAATGAGAATTATAAGAGCCATTTGAGTGTTTTTCTTAAAATATCAACTTTTTTTAAAAAGTCAAAAACGTTTTTGGAGGTATGGGGAATCGAACCCCAGACTTCTCGCATGCAAAGCGAGCGCTCTACCCCTGAGCTATACTCAGACAATGGGGGAACTGCTTTTTTATCAGTTCGGGGCCATTTCGACTGCTTTTTTGGCAGTACTAGTAAAATACCAGTCGAAATCGAAAGTAGAACTGCTTTTTTGGCAGTACTGGTAAAAAACCAGTCCAAATCGAAAAGAGAACTGCTTTTTTAGCAGTAACTGATAAAAAACCAGTCGAAAATTTTAATTTAATTTTTTTTAATTTAATTTTTTTAAACTTTTAAACTTTTATTATATAAATGTATATTTAATCTTTGCAGATGTTGTAAATCGTGTTTAATTAGTTGAAACTGATGTTTTATTCAACAGATAGTTTTTTTTGCTTAGAAAAGTATTTTTTTGAAACAAGAAATTATAGTTATCTCCAAACCCAAGAGAGCCCCTGCGAGTGAGACCCTGCTCGTCGGCTGGAAACAACTATAACGATGATCTCAGGTGTGCTATGTCCTTCAACAGGTACATTTTTCGATTTTTCACGTGCCATCATCTCAAAGAACGAAAAAGTTGCGAAGTCATTCAAAGTTCAGGGCTATCCATCAGCAGTGCTCAAAGATTTGACATATCAACAGGGTTTGAATGATTTGGCGGCAATGAAGCCGGATGTTGTCGATTATTTAAAAGGTTAATATTTACAAATATGATATAAATCAGTATTGAAAAATTACAGAAGTGTCTTAGTCATTTTTTGAGTTTGAAGATTGTTCACTGGAGTTGAACATCGAGGATTCATCTTTTTAACACAGCAAGTCAGTTTTCATGTCTTTTCATTACAATTTTCAAAATCTCTAAAATTACAGCCTATATAAATCAATTGATGGATCGGTTTAGCAGGAAATTTCTATAATTAAGAAGAATCGTAGTTCGTGGGACGCAAAGGAATTCACTCAAAGATTGAAGAAGTCTATGTAGGTTCATGAAAGCATATGCACTTATAATTTTTTATGTTTAGGACCGAAGCGTGAAGAGTTGCGTCTTCTAAAGAACTGGAAAACGCAAACCGAAACGCTGAGAATGAACTACTTGAATCCGAGGACTACCTCAACATAAATTACTAAGTATTTTGTTTCTTTTTTTTTGTTATATATTTTTTTTATTTTTTTTTATCCTTGAACCGTGTTCTTTTTTTTGTATTATTTAATAAATATTGTTATAATAAAGCTGCAATGGCGTTTTTACTATTTTTTGCGTGAATCGAATTTATGAAATTCGACTGCTTTTTTATCAGTTCCCGACTAGTTCATTATGAGTTGCCGACTAGTTCATTACTAGTTAGCCGACTAGTCGGAAAACTGATAAAAAACCAGTTCCCCCATTGTCTGAGTACCCCCACACATTGAGGAAGCTACGAATTTGCGTTGACATCATTAGAACTTTTCGTTGATTGTTGGGAAACAGTGATCAAACTATGAACAAAAATGTTTATTTTTTTGAACATACTTGTTTTCTTTTCACAATCAATTTGCAACATATGATTAACAACTGAAGGTGTGATTAGTCATAAAACGTGTAATTGTCATTGAAAGTGAAAAAGATAAAGTTTTACAGTTCGTATTTATTTTTATAGAGTTAAATATTATAATAACTAACCATTATAATCTCCTTCGGTACGACTAGAGTCAATGTTTCAATATCAGCATATTGAAAATCAGTGTCCTTTTTGAGAACCAAAATGCTTAAAACTGTTGGTATTATCCAATAAACAGATACAACTTTCCAGTTCGGAGCCTTTTGAACAAGCTGGAAATAATTAGCCAAATTTATCAACGTTGATATAGTCTAAAATCTTACCAAAGTTAACGATGCCATTGGAAGAGTGATACTTAAAAATCTCTGAAAAGAAAGTAACACAATCCCACAACATCGGATATATAGAAAATAGTACACCGAATTGTAAGATGCTGAACATTTATTTTTTTTTCGAAATTAAAAATCAAAGATACCATCAGGTATATAATATTCTTGATATTTGAAACAAAACATTCGGAGGAATGGCACAAACATTAACAATTTAGAAGTAACGCCAAAGATCAACATGGCCAGGAGGTCAGCAATGGACTGGAATGAAATTAAACAATTGAATAATGTCCCAAAAATTAAAACTCACATGCTGGATTAAGATGGTATAAAATGAGGATTTATATACTTTTGAACGCGATCTTAATCTTAATAATGAGACGAATACTAATAGATACACTGGTACTGAGATAATTGACATAATGTACCACGCATAAAACGGCCACGATAAGCGTAAAACCATTTTAAGATTGACTGAAATGTAAATGTTTGTTTTTTGAGTGTTGCTAAATGGAATCAAACAAAACACATGATTCTTTTTAAAAACAAAAAAAGTTCAGTAATTGTTGAGTTGAAATCTCTCTCGAGAGCTAGAATTTTCTTAAATAACGTGTTTTTGAACAATTTTCAGTATCCAGAAAATCAACAAAAAAAAAGTATGATGAACAGCTGGAATTTACTCTTTGATCTCGATTTTCATATACACATACAATAAAATGATTACATAAACAAAACACATATATATTAAATCTAATATTTTAAACTTAATAAATTGGAAGTATGTGATTCTAAATATAGTAGAGTTTGAAATACTAAAATAATAGATGATGTGAATGTTTTGTTCTAATCTCAATTCAAAAATTGAAAAAAAATGTGGGAAATTTTAAACTGCAATATGCATTATTAAAACTTTTAAATTAAAGTGCACTTATTGCGACATTCTTCGTGATTTGAGACTGATTTGTCGACGAAATCTGAAGAATTTTGTTCTGAAAACATATTAATGGAGGTACCTCAAAAGGTCTTTATTTTACTCACCCCTTTCAATTTCTTGCATCTTACAGTTTGATAAGCATGTTCAGCAATTTCACGATTCAAACACAAAATACAATAAGGATTGATATATGACAGAAGTCCATTTGCAATTGGGTATAAAGATCGCATGAAAAATATGGAACCCGTCTGAAAATTCTGGCTCATGATAGTATGTTAAATCAATTTACATTTTCAGTTTGTGAGAAATAATTCTGAAACGAATAAAACACCAACATCACAAAAAATGCGAGTAGAAGAACGAAAACTTGGCCAGCTAGGTGAATTTCACGACGTACATTTCTGAAATTCAGAAAAAGAATATGATAACGGTTTCGATTTATTTGCCTCGACAAATTAGCAGTTTTCAAACGAATGAAAATTCCAAGAGCTGTGTAGAAAAAAGAGCATAGAACACATGTCACACTGACGACTATGAGCGCCATTAGAGTGTTTCTCTAAAATTTTAAATTATATTAAAAAAGAGCTAATTGTAGATATAAGGAATCGAACTCTAGACGTTTTGCGAGCAAAATGGGGATGAAAAAAAAGCCTTTAAAGTCAAACATGGTGGGGTTCCGTACCATAATAATTTCTCTCGGCGCTATTAGAAACATCGTGTCGAACCCATCATACTTGAAATCAGTGTCTTTCAGAACAACTATACTCAAAAGTGTAGGAATCGACCAATAAATTAGAGCAACTTGCCAAGTTGCGGCATTCTTTATAGTCTGAAATATAGCATATTCTTGGAACATACCCCCCCCCCCCCAACATTTAGGGACCATTCAACTTCCTACCAAAGTCAAAGTTGCCATCGGAAGAGTTATATTTATAAATCGTTGAAAAGACAGAAGAGCAATTCCACAACATCGGATGTATAGAAAATAGTAAGTATTATTGTAGGAAGCTGCAACTTTATTTCAAAATCAATTAGATTGAAATGTATCCTACCTGCAGCCACATAATATTCTTGATACTCCCAAGCGAAAGATCTTAGAAATGGAATAGATCTATACCAATTTGTTGAGACTATGAAAATTGGCATAGCTATCAGATCAGCAATAGACTGAAAGGGTTTAAAGATTTTGTGAAAATTGTAAATTAAACTTACATGTTGAACTAGTAGGGTATAAAATGTTGAATTGTATATTTTTGAATATGATCTTAATCTCAGTAGTGAGATTAAAACGAGTAAATACAAAGGATACGAAATAATGGACATTACGTACCATGCTTGAACAGACCACGTTACAGGAACAGGCATTTGAAATTCTAGACAATAGCCCTCTGATATGACAATAGCGTATCAAATATCAAACCTGAAAATCTACAGAAAAAAACATTAATAATAATATGTTTCAATTTTCCAAATTGCGTGTTTTGTCACTTGTATTGCAATCAGAAAACAGGTGAAGAATTCAAGTACATAAAGCAATTTTCAGAAAAGTTCTAAAATTAATATATACATTAAATGCGGCAACTGCATTATCAAATGCTATGAGAATTTTGTTCATTGGACAAAGTTTGATGTTCGTTAGTTTACCTCTGGTTTTTTTCGGCGTCAAACTCTCCATGAGTCATCCGCTCTTGCGAGGATGAGCGAGCCGTTCGCGAGCCAAAAAAAAATTTTGACGACACGTCGCAGTAACGTTTAATTGACTAATTATTCTATATTGAAGCATTTTTGTGTAAAGCCCACTGCAGGTGTTTTCTTTCTTCGAAAATAAAACACATTTTTTAAAAAATCTCTATATCTTGCTTTAAATTCCGCTATGTCAAATATTAGTTGTTGCTCTTACGATTACACAATCTTTAAATATTTTATCATCAGATTCAATCAATTTTTGTTTTAAAAGTATTTTTAATACCTGAACGGTGATGATGAAATAAAATTTTTTCACTTTTCTTTTAACGTAATTAAATTAAATTAAATATTATCATCCAATTTCAGCTAATTCGTTCGCGATGTTGACCAGATGTGTTCGTCAAAGATATTTCACTAACTTTGGTCTGAAATTGAAGTTTTTTTTTTCATATTGAAAAACCTTGACGTTCAACCTACCACTAGAATTTTCCTAATTTTGAAAACTTGATAGACCTCAGTGGCGATTTCACGGTTCAAGAATAGAATACAAAATGGGTTAATATAAGAGAGCAAGCCATTTGCCATTGGATATAAAGATCGCATTATGAATATAGGACCGGTCTGAAAAGGAGGGCTTTAAATTATGCATAGATCAAACATGTTTTAACATTGTCGGTTTGCGAAAAATAATTTTGAAACGAGTAATAAACCATCATCACAAAAAATGCCAGAAGAAGAACGAAAACTTGAGCGGCTAATCGGATTTCGCGACGTAGGTTTCTGAAACGTCGGAAAAAAAATTAATTCAAAACATTTAAAATACCCAGACAAATTAGCAGTTTTCAACCGAATATAAATGCCAAGAGCTGTGTAGAAAAACGAACATAAAATACATGTCAAACTGACGACAATGAGAGCCATTAGTGTATTTCTCTGAAATTCAAAAACGAATGAAAAGAAAGACAAAAAAAAGTTACTGGAGGTATGGGGAATCGAACCCCAGACTTCTCGCATGCAAAGCGAGCGCTCTACCCCTGAGCTATACCCCCACATGGATAGCATTGCGAATTTGCGTTGACATCATTCGTTAGGTAAATTGTGTTCAAACTATGAAAGAGAACAGAAACAGTTCTCAATGTCTTTAGTTCAAGAAAAGATATAATTTTTTCATCACGAAAATAATAAAGAAATGTACAAGAAAACATTTTCACAGTCCGATTTTAAATTTGAATGGAACGTGCGGTGCGGCCGTGATTCGTGCGACGCGGTCGGAATTGGCGCGAAACACAATTATTTGAATGTGGCTACATATTGGTATTGTTCTTTGACCACCTGGGCTCCCATTCGAATTATGATTTTTTGCCTTGAATTTAGGTGGTATTAACTGACCAGCTGTCTTTAAGAAGCCAAAATTATGTTCCTGATCGCAATTTCATATACGATCTATTAGCACTTCCAGGACACCATCACAAAAAAACTTGCAATCGATCACCACACAATCGTCGCCAAGTTGTCCTGGTGCTTAAGTTCGTAGAACTCGTATGGAAAGAAATGAGGAAACGGTTGTGGTTTTTTTTTCTATTTCTTACACTGATAATCTCTTTCGGTGCAATCAACGACAATGTTTCAATATCAGCATAATGAAAATTGGTATCCTTCAAAACCACTATACTCAAAAGAGTGGGAACCGTCCAGTAAACAAACACAATTTTCCAAGCTGAAGCATTTTTTACTGTCTGAAATATAAAAAATTCTCAGAATTTTTAGCGATTATCAAGGAAAATATTGCGGAGCGATTTAAATACGTACCAAAGTCAAGGTTGCCATCGGAAGAGTTATATTTATAAATCTTTGAAAAGAGAATAACATAATGCCACAGCACCTGATATATAGAAAATAGTACACCGAGTTGTAAGATGCTGAAAAAATGCTGTTTTTTAATGTATGAAAATCTCAAACTTTCACCAGCAGTAATATAATATTCTTGGTACTCAAAGGCAAATTTTCTAAGGAATTCTACATTTCTGAACGCTATGGTGGTAACACCAAATATCAGCATAGCTAACAGGTCGGCGATTGACTGGAAAACAACTTTGCGGGAGGTCCCAAAAACTGAAACTCACATGCTGAACGAGGAGCGTATAAAAGGTAGATTTATATATTTTTGAATTTGATCTTAGTCTTAACAATGCGATGAAGACCAGTAAATAAACAGGGACCGAAATAATCGACATGAGGTAATACACTTGAAGCGGCCATGTTATCGGTACAAACATTTTTATAAATGTGACCACAAAATCAGAGCCCGAACAAATAGTATCCTCTGACAAAATTCCATAGTATTTGCATCGTTATGCCTCAAAAATCAAGGAAAAATCTAAAGAAAAGTAATTACGGGTTGGGCTCCTGGAACTTGTGCTTGAATTTTGCTTGAAAACACCACATTATTTGTGCTTGAAAACACCGCATTATTCACAGCTTTCAATGTAGTTTGAACATGTTTTTCTAATTATTTATTATTACTATTTACAAAAAATCTGAAATGAATGTGTATTATTAAAGAGTCCTTGTTATAGTATTCTTCACAATTTGAGATTGATTAACTGACGATATTTGGCGAACTTTGCTCTGAAATTGAATATTTTCAATGCATACCACCTATAATTAAATTTCACCACGTGGATTTTCTTGCATCTGAAAGTCTGATAAACTTGAGTTGCAATTTCACGATTCAGGAAAAGAACACAAAACGGATTTATATAGGAAAGAAATCCATTTGCCACAGGATATAAAGATCGCATAAAAAATATCGGGCCGTTCTGTAACTAATTCATGAATTGGAAAAAAATTTCAGTCATTGTTCTACATTTTGAGTTTGCGAAAAATAATTCTGAAATGAATAGTATACCAATATCACAAAAAATGCTAGAAGAAGAACGAACACCTGCCCTGCTAGATGCATTTCGCGACGAAGGTTTCTGAAATTCCACAGGAAAGTATTTAGATCGAGTGGTGAATGAAAAAGAAACCTGGATAATGTTGAGGTTTTCATGCGAATATAAATATAAAGAGTTGAGTAGAAAAATGAGCATAAAATGCAAGTCAGGCTGACGACTATTAGAGCCATTAGAGTGTTTCGCTGAACAAAATTGATTGATTTGAAGAAAAAAAGAAAAATTAAGAATAAATATCAGTTTAATCTAGCTGATTCCAAATTTCATTAAAAAATATAATCAGGGAAATCAGCGCATTTCTTTACAATGTATTTCCATGAAATGGGAACAACTTCAAAAACTCTGGCCAATACGATGCATATTACGGTAAGCCTAATTTTTCCTTGAAAGTGTCCAAAAAATCAAAATTCCTCACCTTGATAATATCTCTTGGAACAACCAGAGACATCGTTTCATAATCCTCATACTGAAAATCAGTGTCTTTCAAAACAACAATACTCAAAAGTGTAGGAATCGTCCAATAAACTAGTACAACTTGCCAATTTGCAGCATTTTGAACTATCTGAAAAAAGCCTTCAAGGAGATTACTTCTGAAGAATAAAGAAATTACATGGGTTAATAATGAGGAGGGAGCTGCTATGATCAAAACCCTTTGAAATGAGAGAAGTACGATCCCGCAACATCGAATATAGAGAAAATAATAGATGCTGTTATAAGATGCTGAAATTTTAAATTTTTAGAAATTTTAAATTTTTAGAAATTTTGAAATAAATAAATGGCACCTGCTGGTAAATAATACTCCTGATGTTCGTAAACGAACAATTTAAGTGGAGGTATATATTTGTAAACGTTCGCAATTGCGAAAATTAACATAGCTAGGAGGTCGGCAATGGACTAAAATGAAACGAAATGAATTGCGAGAGGCCCATAAATATGAAACTTACATGCTGAACCAGAATAGTGTAGAAAGTTGTATTATATACTTTTGAACAACATCTTAGTCTTAATAATGAGATAAATACTAGTATATATGCTGGTACTGATATAATTGACATGAGGTACCATATTTGAAGCGGCCATATCAAAGGTTCGGCCATTTTAAAAACACTGAAAATGTAAATTTCGGAAAATCGAGAAAATACTTTCAATAAAGTGAAATGAACGGGAGCTCCCGTGAGCCATTTATTGTGTTTTGGCATGTTTGAACTTTTTCGGAAAATAGTAGTATTTGTTTACATTAATTCTAACAATAAATGTCAAGAATTAAACACCTAAAGAACTTGAAAACAATTATGAATTTCATTACTGGAAATCATAAAAAATTGAACTAACTCAAAGGCCCGGAATTAGCCCAAAAAACCAAAATGAATACCGTGAGAGATTTTCCAGCATTAGAGATCATTTTGTTCCCATCATAAATTTTGGAGATTGTGCTTAAAATGTATTCGATGAGAATTTCAGATATCAACAATGTGTCGAAAATTATGATTCATTCTCTTTGTTCACAAGTGCAAGTTATTTATAATATACATAATATTTGCAAATCGATCACCGAATGATTGACTCTTTTGCAAACATCGATAATATTCCAAGGAAGCTCATGCAAAGCAAAAATTTGTAATTTTTAAGAAGTTGGATCAAAGGAGGTGTTTTTCAAAATTTGCACAGTTTCGTTCAGTTCCTTCTACTTTCAACAGACTTCTTGTCATCAGTGAGCTTATCGACCGTATTATTTCAGAATTCGTGCTCAATTTTTCAATTAATGCTCAGTCATCAAACATTGAAAATACAACAACATGTTGCTAATGACTTGTCTTTAAAGAAAAATTATATTGTTTACCCATTAACCCAGAAAACATGATCTTATAATCAAACATCTAATCTGACATAATATCGTCAGGGAAAGTTATATGATATCCCTCTGGGGCCTGATAAGTAGAACACTCTTCTGTTTTATAAACAAAACAAATGCATCATCGTTTAATTATTCTGTCTTTTATCGTATTTATTACACCAGAAATCAGAGCGGAAAGTGTGCATTGGCGTAAGTCTGGAATCATCTTTACAAAAAAATGTTCTTCTTTTCAGAATGGCGGCTAGTTACATGTACTGAGAATCCTGGTGAATCTGCCCTTCAGAAAAAAGAGGCTTCGGCTTGTAGAATCAGTCTCCTGGAGACGGAAAACGATCCGAATCCTAGGGGGGCCCCTTTTGATCCGTGTTTTGAGGAGGAATCAAATGGGAAACCACGAAATTATTGTAACATTATTTGTCCAGGCGCTGACACTGCTTATTTGATTAAGAGAAGGTAATTTTTCCATATTTTAAATTGATTAAAATATTTATAATCTATTATCAGTATAATCCAAGCGCTATATCACAGATCTTTACATCAATGAACTCAATTTTTGTTTATCTTCCCTTTTTCAGCCCTCAAAACCATCGTAGCTGCTTCGGCCACTTCACCTACAAAATCGAACGGCGTTCTCCGAACTTTTTCATCTGGCGCGATGCCAAATGTCGCTCATCAACTGTCCAATTTCTAATACGTTGCGAGTTTCTTTCGGCGCGTGATGCGTTCCCAAAGGATGAGGAAATTTTTGTAGAGGCTAAAAGAATTTCTGATGACTTGAGGTTGTGAAATAATGATTTTTACAAATAAATGTTTGGGAGCCAGCTTTTTTGGCAATTATTACAGTCCTGGAATGAAATAACTATTTTATGAAAAAAAAAAAACACTTTGAAAGCAATAGACAATTAAAAATATCTCTTTATTTAAATGAAAAGATGAGGATTATTAGCAGCAAAAAAAATATAAGCACGGCCAGCTGTATCATAATTACAAGTTAGAATGTATTCCAAGCATGGATTCAGATACAAATCCCTCGGATACGCACCTCGACTATTGTAATCCTGTCGATATGATACGAAATCAATTCGATGTATACAATTTGTCAAACACGTTCGAAATTTCACACATTTTTGGTACTTAAATTCACATTTTTTGCATCGTCTGAGATTAAGTTTCCTGAAAGGCAACTGGATATATTCATTATGATTATCAAAACTTACATATGCCCTGGCGAAATTTCGGATTTTGCAAGTGTACATTCACTAGCTGTGCACCGCGCTTTTTCATAGTCGTTTAAGTCAACAGCTCTGCAAGATTTAAATTTTAAAAAATGATGATCAGTTGGAAAAAAAGAAAACCGTTGATAACCGAATCCATTTGATTTGCTTAAAAAACATATAAATAAGCAGCCGATTGCTATGAAATTCATTTTTACAAAGTACGGATAAAGATTGATTAATCCGAGTAATTTTACACGTTAAAAATTGAAATACTTTTCTTTTCAGTGTTTTTTTTTGCTAACCGTCCCCAGAAAGGAGTAATCGAGCAGCATTTTCTTTCAATGATTCAAAATTCCGCTATGAAAACATTATGTCATTGTGTAGATCAATTTTAAAGTAAATTCCGCTATTTACAAATTGATTTCCTAAAATTTCTAAAATTGTAACATTTTGTTATAATTGGAGATTCACTGGAAGATAACCTTAAAATTTTATACTTTAAAATCTAGGTTTGCAAATTTCTAGTCAAATCGAAACTGCAAAAAATATCATGTTTAAAATCATATTTTTTTCCACATTTTACGTAACAGATCTTGTCTCAAGTTCCACAACATCAAACTATTGGCCACTTGCCAAAAATTTAGGTCGTTTTCGTATGCCGATTTGTCATTGAGATTAAAGCTGTCTATATATTTTCCCTTCGTGAACAACAAAAGTTTTCAAGTTTGACAAAAAGAATTTAAAAATGTCAAATTATGCAATTTTCTCAGTAAGAACATGGAAAGGAACTTGAATTATGACTACCCGGGCATCAATTTCCAAATAATTTGAAGTTTTCTTCCAAATAATTTTACCATTTTGAAGTGTATGTTATTAAATCAATAGTTACACTTCAAACTTAAAATTACAAGGTCAAAATACGTGCTTAATCAATTTATTTCCAGATTTTCAAAGAATTTCTTATCTTTATTAAGATTTTATCTACCTGTCTATCAAAATTTTCAGACGACAACTTCAAATCTGAATTTCAAGCCCCTCAAAACTGATAATCTTCTCTCAGACTTTTCTAATAAATAAATCACATAATACTGTTACAAATTTTTTTTATCGGAACACCCATCTCACAAATGTTATATACGTATATCTCTTCGACATAAACCCGCTTCATCTCCCTCGTTTCATAAATGAAACCCTTTTCCTTCATTCATCTTTCAATTCTTATCAATCAAATTGCGCAATAAGATAATTAATGTTGAACGTTTCTTTCTATGAAAACTACACAAAACAACCACAATGATATATACAAAATTTTTAATTATCTTCGTGATATTTTCAGAGAAAATATTACGAACGATATTATTTATGTATAACACAAAATCAAATGAAATTCCTGAAAATTTTCGCAAATTGTTATCGATTATTCTATTGAAGTTTTTTTTTCGCTTCAGAAATATATTCAAGAACTTTCGTCAAATTTAATGACAGTTTGGTCTTTCTACACAAGTTCTCGAGCATCTTCGAGGAAGGTATTTGTAAATTTATCTTATCGAGATGAAAACTCAAAGGAAGCTCAATAGTAGAAGTCGGGCCCAGTTATTTCAAAAATTTAATTTATATAGAGAAGATAACCAATCTTGCCGCTTCATTTTTTTTGTTTCTGCAAAATCATAATTTCAATCGTCACTGCCTCCCAAACCCAAATTGATAATTCATCATAACGTCGGATTAAAACCAGACACTTTTCCAGGTTTTTCGTATTTTCATTTCCACAGACAAGTTTTCTAGCCAGCAATTTTTCCCCCCTGCATAAATACATAAAATGATTATGATGATTCGAATGATAATAAAAACTTGAAGGTAAAAGTGACTAATTCGGTTACCTATTTCGTTTAATAATGAGCCCCTTTAGGTAATTTCGAAATGGTCGTATCGTCGTCTTCTCGAGAATTCGTCGATATACAAAAGAGATGGTAATATGCGTATTCGGGGGCGTTGACATGAATAAAAAGGACTGAATAGGGGGAAGGGATCAAGGAATTCTATTATAACAAAGGACCTAGGTTCAAAGGACACAATTACCATATTATTATGCGCGTTCTAGGTGCTCTTTCTTTTTGTAGGAAATTTAGAAAAAAAGAACAAAACGGTGTCGACGATTCGAACCAAAGAAATTCTGTCTGGTAGGTAGGCCGGAAAAAATAAATTGGAATTTGATCGGATATTAAATTTTCTCGCGCAAGTAGATTTTTTTCAAAAATTCAGAATTTGGATTTTCCCTACCAGATTTGGGATTCGTTCCAGAATCAGTAATCGTAGAGACCACTTACAATCCGAAAAAAAGAGAAAACTCATGATTTAACAGAATTTTTTAAACCTAAACATTTGGAGAAAATCCGATGCCTGAAAATGATTTTAAAATTTGATCGCTCAGTTTTTTATTATTTCCTCAAACGAAGTTAGGAACCTATGAAGTACTAAAAAATACTTTTAGAACTTTTGGCTCGAACATCGAGATCATTGTCTTATGCCAATTGTGAACAAATTTTAAAAAATCGTGCAAATTTCTTATTTGCAAGATTTTTCTCTGATTTACCATGGTGTAGAGCTAAATCATTTGAGCTTCTGACATTGTGAGTGTTTTGTTTTATTATATATGTCGGAAATTTTACATTTACAGAAATCCCGAGAATCACCATCAAAAAACACGAATTTTCCAGAAAAAAAAACAATGAAAAGGGGGGGGGGGCGGAGTCTAATCTCAGCTGGTGTACAGGCCTCCCTCGTCAAGCCGGAGGTAAATGACTTAGAGAAAGAGACGCTGAGATATTGAGAAATGAGGAAAAAAGAGGAAAACCGTCTGTCCGTTGATTGCTGTGCGGTTGGTAGACGACAACGACGACGACACCACTGTCCTGTTCTACTAACTCACCTTGGTTGTTGTCTTCCATCTCTTTATATTTCCCCTTTTTTGGATATATTCTTTTCTTTTTTTTTATATTTTTGTCTTTAATTTTTTTTATTTCAGTTTCAAATGGGAAACCGAAGCTCGTCTCACTACCCACCGCCCGCTCCGTGGCTTCATCAACGAACTTCGTATTCAACTTCAGCTTCACCTTATCCTGAAGCAAAACGCCCTATTGCGCCGGGTGCATTCGCAGAACCTTACATCGTTAACCATCCTTCAAAAAGCAATCATCGACGATCCATGTGCTCTTTAAACGCAGATTCCGGCTTTATACCTTCCCCCTCAGATTCTGAAAGAGGTCCGAGAAACTTCCGCGGTTCTCGAATGTCTCTAAACCAATTGGATTTTGATCACATTCCACCAATGATGGCCCCACCGCATCATCGTTTAATCATACCACCCGACTCAAAAACGCTAAAAAAACTTGAAAAAATGGAGAAGAAACATCAGAAATTGATGAAAAAGTTGGGTGCACGAGGAGTGGCGATGGGTATGCCACCGCCGATGCATTCCCATTTGGGACCACCGCCGCCGCCGAGGTTGCATCCGATGTATTCCAGAGCCATGTCGTTTGATGAATTGAGCAGGTTAGTTTTTTTTTTTTAAGTTATTAACTTGACGAGCTTCTATTGACCCGTTTTTGAATATTCTTTTTGAACTTTCTTGTTTGAAAGAAATGGATTTTGTGAGATTTTCATATTTTTAGAAACTTTATTTTCTGGTTTTTTTGGATCATTTAAAAATTTTTAGACCAAGTTTCATATAAATTTTTTTATCGTAAAGATTCTATTTTTATTATTCCGAATATTAAGATTTTGACAAACTTGGTCTCAGCAGTTAAGTCTTATTTCAGACCTCATGTTTCGATCTTTTAAGAAATAAACTTTAACTCTATTTTCAAGACACAATCTTTCAACTTTTATTTTTATTTTTTACGAATTTTATTTTTTAACACTTTTTAAAAGTGTATCTTTATTGATCAAGCCTTTTTGTAAAATTATATTTCGAAATTAATACCCACCTTGTTTGAATACATTTAAAAAGCCTCATAACTTCAATTTTCAAGCAACTTCTCATATCAACTTAATACTCCATTATCGTTCTTTTCTGTCACAAGACTTCTCCTCAAATCGCTTTCCTCAATCCCAAAATATTCAAAAATTGCATAATTCCTTCCTTTCACCAGTCAATTGTCCCATCAACCTTGAAATCCGTTCACCAACCGTTTTTCCGATGAAAAAAAAAACTTGAGAAGGTAACCGAGTTGAACCTCTTGAAGCATTCTTCCAACCTCAAAAAAACAACGAAACAAAGAAAAGAAAGTATAAAGATGAATAATACAAAACTTTTCCTCCCTTTCACCTTCATTTCGATCTCTTTTTTTCACTTTTTCCACCAGTCCAGTTTCTACCAATGTATATTATATGAATACATATATTATACACCATCTACATATGTATTGTCATGTACTTTAGTCACCAGGTATATAATAATAATTTATATAATAATAATAAATTAAAGAGAAACATAACACACAAAAAATAGGCGTGGACTAGTCTACTCTGATTAGAAAAACTTGTTAGTCTACCTGATTATCATGAACATATCAGTTTTATCGGTTTCACCTTTTTTTTAATAAATACAACAACCAATTAATTTATTATGTTAAGCAGAAACTGTTTTATCGCGAGATGATAATTAGTATCACTTTTTTTAAAGAAAATGGGGGGGGGGGGGAGAAAAAAATTGGAGGATTGTGATTTAGTTTCAAAAGAATTGCGAGAGAATCCTGATAAGTAAATTTTTGAGAAAATAAAATCTGAAACTCAACTTTTTTACTTCAAATTTGTTCGAAAACCCCCTGAAAATTTTGCTCATTCTTAATATTTTTATTCTCTCATGCCAACAATACCAGTTAAAAAATTTTCTGAAATTATTTTTGCCACCTCAATTATATTTTAAAAGTTATTTTTAAAAATCAGTTTTAACATCCTATTTTGTCAATTACTTATCTCATCAATAATCATGAAATTTTCGCCTCTTTAATATTGCCACGTCAAAATACGATAATCTTGTGCCACGTCATTTTAAAAATAGACTCAAGACAACAACAATACACAAACTGTATATATACACCATATTCTATTTGTACATTTTTTGACAGCTCCTCTCTTTCTCTCTTTATTTTCGTTGATTTCCTCATATTAGGACAGTGTCATTAAAAAGTGGAACACCTTTTCTTCTTTTTCCTCACATCAAAAGGGTTTGAGGAAAAAGTGTTGACCACCGTATAAAAAGGTCAAACACTAATGGTTTTGATATCAAATTAGAGTGAGAGAGAGAGGGGAAAATTTTCGAAAAAAAAAATAGATAAACGGAACCTCATTATTATGACGAGAAGAAGATTCTTCCGGAAACGAAATCAGATTAGATTTGATAGATTTTGCCCTCGGTGTACACATGTGAACGCGCTTTTGCATAACAACAACAACAGCGATGAATAATAATAACAACAGGTGCATAATGTAGAAATTGTTTCTTTCTATAAATATGCATGCTAATTTTTTTTGAGAAGGGAAGTGAAATTTGAATGAATGAGGTTTTTGAAATTTTTAAGACCTGTTTCGACGTGGTAATTTTAAGTTATAAAACGAAACTTTGGTGTTCTAGCGTGGTAAAATGAGGTTTCGAAACTTGCTAAGTTTTTTTTCGAAATTCATCATGGTGTGGCAAAATAGGATTAAAGAATTTGAAATTTCCAAAAAATGTAATCCATCTATTGAATTGGCATTCTTAATCCTCAAAGACCATTTTTAAAGTTTTGTGTGTTTAAAATTTTTCTGTGTTTCAGAATCTGAAATTATCAAAAAATTGATCAACTTTTTGTAGTGACGTGTTAAAACCAGAAAATCGAACATAACTTTAAACTCAGGAGACTTCAATCCGATTTCCATAAAAGTCTACGTAGCCTTGACATTTTTTTAATGTTCTACCTTTTGTCCACCTCATCTCTTGTTTTTCTTCTTCTTCTTCTCCTCAATCATTGCTGTCAATCGAGACATAATTAAAGAACTCTTTTCCTCACCCCCACAGTTTTTTGGCAATAAGATGTTGCCTTTCTCAAGGTTAGGAAATGGTTGGCGGTTTTGGAATTGGTTTGCCAAATCCAAGGGGTTCAAATCGAAGTGGTGTGACACCCGCTTAAATGACGCTTAGTGGGATCGGTCCTAATTGACGCTAAATTGATCGAGAACGTTTAATACACGATGAAATTAGCAATTTTAGAGAAAAAATATTGGAAAATCGATCTAAAAGGCACTCCCGAACTCTAAGCATGAACGCCTAATTTTCAAAATAAACTAATCAATATTTCTATACCCTTCAAAGTGCATCTTAGAGTGGCAGGCAGTCATCAGAATACCCATAAAAGGTGTTGGTGACGGGTCAACAAGAAGACATACGGAAATACAATTCCCTTTACAATATTTGCTTGTATTATTCATATTACTTGTCACATTCCTTTTGTTTGTTTTGTATTTGTTCCTGATTGAAATATTGGGGGACCCCCAACGTCCTGAAACAATTTTTAAATAAGCTTTCCCACTCCATTTCAAAGTTTAATTTTCAGTTATCAATGTAGCATCGTACCTTTTCGTTTCGTTGTGTACTTCTCGTGAAAAAAACAGGAAGTCATGAATCTTGGCGATAATACTTCATTAAGCTTGAAACTTGGCGCGAATTAATAAGAAATGGCGCGAATAAATGCGGCTTATTATCATGATGATAATAATCATTTTTTGTTTCCGTCTCATGTGTACTCTTCTCTTTACGCCACACAATTTGGCTCAAGTACGCGTGCTGCACACCTCTCTGTGGTTTGTCCACTTTAAAATGGACACATACACACACTCATTTGTGCATCGCATGCCGCCTCCATGATCAGTATAATTGAGGATCAGAATAGCGGGAGGGAATGATGTATTCAAATTAGTTTTCGGAAAAACTGGTCATGTATTTCCTGGTGATGAAAATAGGATGGAGGATTTGATATGGATGGATGGATTGGATTGTTATTTATTTTAATCGGTTACTCTCGCTAATAGATTGTTTTCCGGTGTGGAACATGTAGCAATTTCACAGTTGAAAGAAATTTTAGAAAATAAAGGATAGTTCTCTCCAAAGCTTATAAGCGAGAGTATCCGAGAGGTTGAAATAGCGGATTTATTAGATATTTGAAGAAATTTTGAATCATAATTGTCATGTCAGGATGAAAACATCATTCGAATTCCTCGAAATTTTTGAAAAATAAATCATTTTCATGCACATTTGACACCATTTTAGAAAATTGGTATAGCTTGAAAATTTCATTGTTTATTTCGAAAAATGCCCAATATTTCTAAAACTCCCTGTCAAACCTTGTGTCACGCCTTTCTTTTCAGAAACCAGCTGTTTCATCTAAGCTTCACCGTAATAGTCCTTCTACATGACCACATTCGAACCGTACCTAATTTTATGTACCATACATGTAATTATATGAACCAAGCTTGCACACTAATTTGTGCAATAACATGTGTCAAGTGTATCCCCGTAGATATTTGAGTATCATATTCTACCACACACCTGTCCCTTCCTTTAAATATGGTACAAGAAAAAAACGGGGGAAAAGATCTCGAATTTCCGCAATTAACCGTAAAACCGCGCTCTTTGTCGGCCTATTTGAAAAGGGGAACGTCTGAACACCTTTTAGAAGAAAATGGGGTCAAATGAGGCATTATTTTATAAGAAAAAAGGGAGAAAATCCGTTATAAATTGTTAGCATTATTTCAGATTACATGAATCTGAAATTTCATCGGTACCAATGCGAAACAGGGAGTGGAAAGAAGAGCGGAGAATGATGATGCCAACGGCGATGAGACGTGAAACGACTCAGAGTCAGTATCTGAAACAACAGCATAGCAACAATTTCTCGTGAGTTTATTTTGATTCTGAAAAGTCGTAAATCTTTGATTTTAAAATATGTTTAAATTATAGTACGAAGCTAGAATCTAACAATTTGTAATTATATTTCTTTTATGTATGTGTATACGGTATACACAAAGAAAAATTCTGAAACTGTAGGGGCAAACAAAGTCTATGTTTTTACTTCTCGTTTACAAGACAAAGTGATTATATTTTCAATTATCCGAATCTAGATCTGAAAATCTAAAATTGAAATTAATGGCCTAAAAGTTCACAAAAGAAATTTATAACTCATTTGAGTTTTTTTTTCATATTTCGCATGTTATATTGGGTTGGCATAACTTAAAATACTCCACATTGATTGTAAATTCATCAAAATTGTGCCGAATCCCACTTTTTCCAGCTCAAACACAACAACTAGAAGACAAGAGCTCGGCGGGTCGCTTGCTTCTTCATCCTCTCCAATGACATCATCTGAAGAAGGTGGAAACTCTTCCGCAGATCCATGGAACAATTCGAGCAGTATTTCAAGTGGAAGGAATCTTCCAAGCCATCGAGATGATGTAATTTCACCACCAATGTACAGTAGCACTCCACATCAGAAGAGCACTTCACCACATTCTCAGGTACGTGGATAATATAAATAAGAATTAGTTACTATAAATAATTTAAAAATTCCAGCCGGTCACAAAAACGATTGAGGTAAAGATGGAAAGAAGTGAAAAAATTGAAATTCCTTCGGAGAAGCAATCGAATGTTCAAAACTCGCAAAATGTAACATATGCTCAACCAATTATCAGGTTTTACTAAAATTATGAGCTCTTGTTTAAAATCTCTTAAAAATCCAGAGGTCAACCAACATACGGCTCAAGGAGTTCTTCGATTGCCACCTCCCAGATGCGATGTGATCAATCGGAAATTGATTTCTCGTGGGTGAATGAGGAGGAAGATAAGCTGAAAAGAGAGAAGAGAAGTGAGTTGTGGAAAATTGGAAAATCAAAACATTTAAAATTTCAAAAAAAAAATTCAGAATCCGACGTACAGCCCACTCGACTTCCCGAATTCTATTTCGGAATGGATCCTCCGTTGGTTGAGGAAAAAGAGAATGGAATTCGAGATGAAATGGATGGTGATGATCCAGAGGAAAGAAGTCGAAGACGACGAAGTGTTCTCGATAAGACTGCACAATTTGAAATGGAGGCTAGGAGAGTGGACAGGAAAGAGCCGGTATGTTTGATATATGCAATAAATAATGATCGCAGCTTTGTTTCGCGCCAAAATTGAAACAAACTATGGGAAATAAACTATTTGAATATATTTTCTCCGTCCATTTTTAAAGCAACTTTTCGAAAAACTAAATACGTCAGATCGAAAATATAAATATAAAATGATTGTTGAACTATCTTTAAAAACTTGCTATAATTTCAAAACCTGTTTTTTAGTCCTTTATCTCACGTTCCTCACACCACCTCTCCTCCACCAACGAAATCCCTCATCCGGACTATTCTCCACTCCAAGTCCATACAAAAGAATCAGGTCCTTCAGAACGCCGAATTTATCGTGTACAGGTAATTTTTATATCAATTCTGAAAAAAATTACCACATTTAATTTATTTCAGCGCCAATCCGACAATAACCAACGTGCCGATGACCGCCGCTATCGTAGCAGTATTGCTTTCTAAAACTTCTCTCTATAAATCATACAAAAATACTATGTGCCTCATTTGAAATCGCTCAATTTCTTTTGTTCATTTTTCATTTGCCGAATAAAATCGATTTATTATATTAATAAATCTTGAAGAAAAGTTCTGTATGAAACTGCCGCATAATTATAGAACTCGTGACCGTTGAAAGTATACACAACAAATCAAAATCTTGACCACACTGAATAAGTTCTGTAAGGGGTTTAGGTGTATTATCATACTATATAATACAGCGTCAAGGACGTGCGGTGTTCGCATTCTAGAATATTTCAGAAAATTCCAAAAGCTTTAAAAAAATTCAGCAATGTTCCGAAAAATTCCAGAAGCTTCAAAAAAGCTTCCAGAAAATTCCAGAAAAGTCCAGAATGTTCTAGAAAATTCTAGAAGCTTTCAGAAAATTCCAAAAAAGTCCAGAATGTTCTAGAAAATTCTAGAAGCTTTCAGAAAATTCCAGAAAAGTCCAGAATGTTCTAGAAAATTCCAGAAGCTTCCAGAATGCTCTAGAAATGATATAATAAACCGACAAGGTTCTAATAGAGTTATAACCTGTCTAAAAAAAATTTTCAGTTTTATTTTCATTAATTTTATACATTAATAGAAGTATGTGTGAACGAAAGTGATGGGAAGATGAAAAATCATATAAATATGTACATCGATATCTTGGAGAAGATCTTGAGAGATAATTCAAAAAATTTAAGATCATAAACCCAATTAAAGATCTCCAGACAAGAATGTTTTGAAAAAAAACGCTACAAAACTATATACATCAGTTGAAAGAGTATTGTTTTCTCAAATCTTCAAAGCTCCAACATCTGGAAGGCTTCCATTTTGGACGCCGCCGAACTGAATCTTGAACTTGGCAATTTGTGCAGGATCCAGCTTTTCGAACAATGGTGATGGCTGAACATCAGATATTTTAACACAGAAAACGTATTGTTATTTTCTTGAGGTCTCTCGAAATAAATCTTAATTTAAAAGATAGTATGCCATCTTTATACAATTTCGAATTTTATATGTTTCAAGAATAAAATCATATGTCCATATATAAAAATGTAAAATTCTAACCTCTCCAATTTTGTGGCCTTGCTTTAAATAGCACAATGGAAATGGTTGAAAATGCGGCAATGGTTCCAACCCGCATTGTTTTCTTATGGTTTCCGAAATATTGGGCATAACTGGATACAAAAGCACCGAAATGTGGTATGCAATGTTGGCAGCGATTCCGATAACAGTTGCGGCTCTTTTCTGTTTCTCCGCATCATCTGACTTTATCAAAACCCATGGTTGTTGTGATTGCAAATATTGATTTCCTTTTCTCGAAACATTCAGAATTGACTTGACCGCATCTTTCAAATGAACAGCATCAAAATGATTATCCCACTGGATGGACTCCTCTTCAATATCCTTCAAAAACTCGGCGTCTTCTTCGTTGAGCACGATTTCTGGCACAATTCCGCCAAAGCTATTGGCAAGGAATGAGAGAGCCCGATTGACGAAATTTCCTAAATTGTTCAACAATTCTGAATTGACTTTCAATACGAAATCATCCCAACAGAATGAAGTGTCTTGAGTTTCTGGGCGCATGTAGAGAAGGTAGAATCTCCAAATGTCTGCTGGAATTCCAGTGCCCTTCGCAGCATCGCCAAATATTCCGGTCCCGCGAGATTTACTGAACTTCGTATCCTCATAGTTCAAATATTCTGTAGCGCACAAATTATTAACAACCGTATAATTATCATCCGCTCCGAATTGCGAGCACGGGAACATAACCGAATGGAATGCAACATTATCCTTGCCAATGAAATTAAAAAGCTCCACGTTTTCAGGATTCTTCCACCATTTCACCCAATCCTCCCCAAGAATGCATTTAGTGATTGAAAGATATCCAATCGGTGCGTCAAACCAAACATAGAACACTTTTTCCTCGAATCCTTCCAATGGAACAGGTGATCCCCATTTCAAATCTCTTGTGATACATCTTGGTTCGAGCCCTATTTTCATCCAAGCTTTCGTGATTCCGATGGCATTTGCGGACCAGCGATTGTCAGATTTTGTCAATTCGTTATCAATATGATCCGTTGCCAATTGTTGAAGTTTGTCAAGAGAAAGGAAGATGTGAGTCGATTGTCTGACGGTTGGGGTGGATTTGCAGACGTGACACTTTGCCTAAAATAATTATCTTTGCTGGAGGAAAGACAGTTTGGAATATGTTGGGTTAGGACCGCATTGGGGCATACTGTAGAAATAAACACACTCCTGGTTTGACGTTTTATGATGCACGTGCAAAAAATTATTTTTCATGACAAAACAAGTGTGTGTTCGGTAGATCGCGTGATGATGGCTTATTTCTACAGTAACGCTTATCATTTTTTCTATGTCGAAATTATCATCGCTGCAATATTTTTAATACTTAAAGTTGCGATGATTAGTCATTATTTAAACGAAACTATTTTTAAATTTCGGACACACGTTCGCGCCTGAAGTATAAACGGGTTCTGAACGAAAATCATGGACTTTACGAAATACTTAGTCGTTAAAGATTTAAATGTCAAGTAATGCTTACATCTTTCAATTCAACAGCATTAATCAACTTTCCACATCCATCACACTGGTCCCCTCTCGCATCATCATACTTACATGTCGGACAAGTTCCAGTCACAAAACGATCAGCCAAAAACTTTTCGCACTGATTACAATACAATTGATCAACCGATTGGATAGAAGTGAAGCCATTCTTGTAAAGCTTCAAAAACATATCTTGACAGATTCTAAAACATCGAATTTAATCTGAATTTATTTCAGAACTCTTACTCCGTTTGCTCCTCAGTCGTTGTTCTTCCAAAATGTGAAAACTCGCATCCAAACCATTCATAAATCTCCTTATGAATTTGGTAATATTTGTCGCACAACTCTTTTGGAGTCACTCCATCTTGCAATGCCTTCGTTTCAGTTGCAGTACCGTATTCATCCGTTCCACCGATGTAAAGGGTTTGATGTCCTCGGAGTTTACAATATCTTAAATCTTATTGTAGTTAAACTACCACCAATTCAGTACGCCTACCTTGCAAAAACATCACCACTTAGCACACAACCAATAATATTTCCCAAGTGTGGAACATTATTGACATACGGTAAAGCTGATGTGACCAGAATGTTACGTTTTCCCTCTTGCGGGAGAATTGTTCTCGGATCTTGCTTCTCAACGTTCGTCGTCGTGGTCTTTTCCCACTTTCGGGTTATTTCTTCCAATGTGGCCATTTTCTGAAAATTTTCAAGCCTATAAACTAAAAATTGGAAAAATATAAAGTTTAAAAACAAAGATTTGTTGAGAAAGTCCGAAAAACGATTTATTTGATACTATTTGTTATCTGGCTCAAAAAAAAGAATTTCAAGAAAATCGATGATTTTTCTAAAATAAAGGGAACGCCGTAAATTTCGATAAATTTAAGAGAACCCGCCAAATCCTCGCTTAAGTTTTATCATATTTTAGCGCTCCAATCTCGAGCAGTCCTTTTGAACAGCCCTCTGACATCTATAATTTTTTGGTGCCTTATTTATAAAACGGAATTATCAAAAAAACCTGCAAAAAGTAATCAAATCTATGATTACGGTAAAAAATGACTGAAGATCGACGTCATTAACTTGTTGACATCTTTACTCATTTTTTTAATCATTGAACACTAAAAAAACCGTCATGGTTATAACTTCCGTTCTAAAAAAAAGAGAACGAATTTTATTCACTTTGGTATACGCTCATATATGATTGTTGAGCATCGGAAAATTATGTTTGTTCCAGAAAAAAATATTAGAAAAAATATTTCCATTTAAAGTAGTGCTTTACGGAGCTAATGAATGCGCCTGGGATGAAAATGGACTTCATACTGATTCCAAATCTGTTTTTTAAATGTTCTAAAACAACCTAGAAGCCGAGAAAACGCGCCTCAAAAAAATGGCCTAGAAAAAGGGGCCTCCGGCGAAAACTAGTCCGCAGGCAGGTATGAAAAATCCAAAAAAAAGGAAAAAAACATAAACTAATGAAAAACATAAAAAAGGACTAATATAAGCATTCTGTATAACTATTTATTAACTAAAAAGCTCATAGGAAAAAATTCGGCCAGGTGGCCACTTTTTCTAGGCCATTGTTTTGAAATTCATTTTCTCGGCTTCTAGGTGGTTTTAGAAAAGTATTAAAACAGATATGGAATGAGAATAAAGTATATTTCCATTTAAGGTGCATTTATTATCTCCGTAAAGTCCTCCTTTAAATGAGTAATAAATAGAGTAGTATCCATTGAGTAAAAGAGAACTCAATTTCATGGAATATAAATTCAAGATATAATTTGCAGTTATGAGCAGAAACCAGCTCAAAAACTCTAAAAATGAGAATAACTTGACTATTCAACCGAACATCATGAGAACTAATGAAAAAGTGAAGAAATCCTCATATTCTGCACCGTATAAATAACAAAACAACACCCGAACATGATGAAATCTGATGGCTCTACTCACTTCCTACGCCAAAAAAGCCACATGGTAAACAACTGAGAAATTGTGTCTCTAGTTTGAACACTCACTCACGTGCCTACGAACACTTCCTCCAGAGAAAACATAGTGTCTCTATTTTGAACTTTCAGTCTTTTTTTTGTTACTTTGGTGACGAATTCTACTCTACTTCTTGTGAAAAAATTGTTATTGTAACCCCCCCCCCCCTGGAAAAATAGAATGAGAAATAAAAAAACTGGCTTCTTTCTGATGTCCAAAACACCGCATTCAAAACATTGCAATATTTATGAAAACTTGTGGAAGCTTTATTTTTAGACTATTAAAGAATCGGAGAAAAAAATAGTATAGGAACGGGTTATTACAGAATTACAGATTCCGGGAACGAAATTTTCGGATTTAGTTAAACTCTTCTGCGCATGATTCATTGAATGTCTGGCACAGTCTAAACAGGCGCTTCGTAAGATTAAGCCTGCTTTCAATAATAGAGGAAATAATAAAAGTACAGTGGACTTAGCTACTTTTATAGTAGTAAAATATCAATTACTCATTCAACCGATCAACATTTTTGATTCAAAACAAGATGAGAAATTGTTGAACATTGTGCTTTGATCAACAGATTATATTAGATTAGAGTGTATCCGTTCAGTTCACCCTACCTGATCTCAGTTTCAAAAATTAGAGCTTACTCTCATTAGTACGATGACTGAATTGAACAAAATTTAGCATATCAATACTAATCGCAGTTAACTAATTTCAGCATAATTTTTGACGTAGGTGAGAAGGCCAGAGTCTGAAAAACCACAGGTTTAATATCTCCTGAGCTCGAATTATCAGATATTAAAGACACTATAATACTGTATACCTTAAAGTTCAGTTTTTGTAACCTGTGTTTATCTAAGTTATTTTCGTCGGAATTCGCAAATAATAGGATTATTTACAAACATTATGATATTTATATCCGAATCGCATATTTACTTCTAACCTTTTCTATGTTGAAATTCTGTAATCTGTAGAATTCTTAAAATTTTATTGGCATGCAAAAATGTAACTGGCCGTTCTGTAACTGATCATCTAAAAATAAGCATCATTTGATTTAAGTAAATAAACAGGACATGATGATTTAAAAAATTGTTTCGCAACTTTTTTTTTGCTTACAAACTTCTACAAAAATTGAAGCTAAAAAATCAAAGGTTGTAAAAAACTGAATGTGTCATAGTTGTTTTTTATACTGGTCTTTCAAATTATTGCTCATTTTTTTTGTAGATCACATCATTGAATAAATATTTACAACCAAGTAAGAGGAAGGAAGGCTCCCGAACATTGGTTCCGCCTATTTATGATCAGTAAATTTTTGGTATAAATGAGAGCAGGATCCATCACACACACCCATTTTAAAATTTAGAGTTTACTTCAGTTTTTCAGAATGGCTCCAAATACCTTCCTTTTCACCTCGGAATCTGTTTCAGAGGGCCATCCTGACAAGCTATGTGATCAGGTAATACGGTGTTCTAAGCCGTTTTACTATTAAATCTTAAAATTGCAGATCTCGGACGCAGTTCTTGATGCCCACTTGGCTCAAGATCCAGACGCCAAGGTTGCATGTGGTATTGTAGGGTTATCGAACTTTTAATTGAAATTAATTACAGAAGTGGCAACTAAAACTGGTATGATTTTGTTGTTTGGTGAAATCACCTCCAAAGCAGTGGTCGACTATCAAGCTCTTGCTCGCAACGTTATTAAGAAAATCGGATACGATGATTCTTCAAAAGGTGTCACGATGTCTTGTATAATACTTATGAACATCCATCTTTAAGGTTTCGACTACAAAACCTGCAGTGTGTTGGTCGCATTGGAACAACAATCACCAGAAATCGCCGCTGGAGTCCACGTCGACAAACAAAGCGATGATGTCGGTGCCGGAGATCAGGGTATGATGTTCGGCTATGCTACCAACGAAACTGAGGAAGCTATGCCACTGACGCTTTTGCTATCCCGCAAGCTGAATGCGAAACTTCATGAGCTCCGCAGAAATGGTGGACTCCCCTGGGCTAGACCAGACTCAAAGACTCAAGTTTCGATCGAGTACAAAACTGATGGTGGAGCATGCGTCCCAGTCCGTGTTCATACCATTGTGATCTCAGCTCAACACACTCCTGAAATCTCGTTAGAGGAGTTGAGAAAAGATCTTCTTGAGAAGGTAGCATTCCCTAATTTAAAATTCTACATCCCATTCTATTAATAGGTTATCAAAGCCGTCATCCCAGCGAACTTGTTGGACGACAAGACCATTCTTCACCTGAACCCATGTGGATCATTCATTGTTGGCGGCCCAATGGGAGATGCTGGACTTACCGGACGTAAGATCATCGTCGACACCTATGGAGGATGGGGAGCCCATGGTGGTGGTGCTTTCTCAGGAAAGGATCCGTCAAAGGTCGATAGATCTGCTGCCTACGCTGCCAGATTGGTTGCCAAATCTTTGGTTAAAGCCGGACTTGCAAAAAGATGCTTGGTACAATTGTCCTATGCCATCGGAGTTGCCAAGCCTCTCTCGGTGATGGTCTTCACTTTCGGAACTTCTGCATTGTCCGAAGCCGAACTTTTGCAAGTTGTCAATGACAACTTCGATTTAAGACCAGGAAAGATAATCAAGTAAGAATATTTAGCTGGTTAAAGCATTATGTAACATTTTTTAAGAGATCTCAACTTGAAGAGACCAATCTACGAAAAAACCGCTGAGAATGGTCATTTCGGTCACAGCCAATTCCCATGGGAAAACGTTCGCGCATTGAATTTGTCTCCAGAATTGTCAGAGAATGCAACAGGACCAGCTCAAGCTTCTAACTTCGGAATTGCTTTCTAATTTTTTTTAAATTTTGTATCAATTTTCTTCAAAATCATGTATTTCTTCGATTCCATACTTAAAGTTATATGAAAATATGTTTATTGCATATCTAGTGAAAAGTCGGCAACTCAAGCACACTATTTCTTTTTACCTAAGGAAAAGTTAAAATTGTTCAGAAACCATTTCAAAAAACAAAAATGTTCACAATGTTCAGAAGTTTTAATTTAAAAAAATATTTGGGCTTCTTACAACTCAATTTAAATAGGACCTGGCAATATTTTTTTTAATTCTTCTTTTCGGCAGAGTATGTAATCTTTTGTAATTGTGTGCCCTTATTATGAGTGGACTGATTGCGCTAGAATCTTCAGAAAATTTTCTGTAGTTCAACAAATAAATGTGATTTATTACAATAAATCAATAAAGATCCCAATCGAGTAAAAAAAAACAGGACTAAACACAAGTAAGCAATTATAACCAAGGATTGAAAGGAATACGTTTGGGGATTTCAGGAGAACAAGTGAATATGGAGGTCATAATTAAATTATTGAAACCTTTTTTTTTTATTTAAACAAAAAACTCAAATTGTGGTATGTCCATCTAAAATTATACCATGTACCTGCAAGGTAGCGAATGATTATAAAGGATAATCATCGGATGTGTATTGAAAAAGGTGGGGGAGATAATACTTCAAGTAAATGATGGAAACTTAATAGCGAACCAGGATTCTAACTACAGAGAGACACATATAGCTGCAAATATGAAAGAAAACTATCGCAAATTAGTGAGCGATTCCAATATCTTCAACTCTTGCTGGTCCTGTCGACTTTGCAACCAATTCTGGAGACAATTTCAATGTGCGAGCTTGTTCCCATGGGAATTCGTTGTGTCCGAAGTGACCATTTTCAGCGGTTGGCTCGTAGATTGGTCTCTTCAAGTCGAGTTCCCTGAAATGTTTTTTTTGAAAAACTGTTTGAAATATTAATCTTACTTGATGATCTTTCCTGGTCTCAAATCGAAGTTGTCATTGACAACTTGCAAAAGTTCAACCTCAGACAAAGCTGACGTTCCGAATGAGAAGACCATAACGGAAAGTGGCTTAGCAACTCCGATAGCGTATGAAACTTGAACCAAACATCTTCTGCAGAGTCCAGCTTTAACCAAGGACTTGGCAACCCATCTAGCAGCATAAGCGGCAGATCTGTCGACCTTGGTTGGGTCTTTTCCAGAGAAAGCACCACCTCCGTGAGCTCCCCATCCACCGTAGGTGTCGACGATGATTTTGCGTCCAGTAAGTCCAGCATCTCCCATTGGTCCTCCAACGACGAATGATCCACATGGGTTCAAGTGGAAAACTGTGTTGTCATCTAACAAATTGGCTGGGATAACCGCTCTGATGACCTGAAAATTATAAACCTAAATAATGAAAATATAAACTAAAAAATTACCTTATCAGCGAGTTCCTTTCTCAAATCGTCCAAAGAGATATCTGGGCTATGTTGGGTAGAAATAACAACAGTGTGAACACGGACTGGGACGCATGCTCCTCCTTCAGATGAATATTCAATGGTGACTTGGGATTTCGAATCCGGTCTAACCCAGGCGAGTTCTCCATTTCTGCGGAGCTCGTGAAGCTTGTAGTTCAATTTGTGAGACAACAAAAGAGTCAATGGCATTGCCTCCTCAGTCTCGTCAGTAGCATATCCGAACATGATTCCTTGATCTCCAGCTCCAACATCATCGCTTTCTTTGTCGACGTGGACTCCGGCAGCGATTTCTGGCGATTGTTGTTCCAAAGCAACCAAAACATTGCAGGTCTTGTAGTCGAATCCTAAATAAGTAATTTTTTTGAATTTCGTTTTTATCAATGTTCCAACAAAGCGATAAGATATAAAGTTCAGACAGTCGTCAGATAGAATGTCTTTTCAAGGTTGGTCAAAATACCAGAAACTGTGATAAGACCACGCTAGCTGTACTAACTATCAAATAAATTTCTTTTGGCTAGCATAGCAGCATTGATACGACCAATTTTAAAGCCAGTCTCGAAAATTCTGGCCGTTTGTAGAAATTTCCAACTTTTTATTCATAAAAACGTACAAAACTCCTGGTCGTTATGGAGATTCCATCTTTCAAACATAAAACCACTAATCACAATATTTCATGCGTTGCTAAGCAGCAAAATCCACAAAACAAAAACGCACCTTTCGATGAATCATCGTATCCGATTTTCTTGACGACATTACGGACGAGAACTTGGTAGTCGACAACGGCTTTCGAGGTGATCTCGCCGCACAACATGATCATACCCGTTTTGGTTACCGTTTCTGTAAATCAAAGTAACCGGTTAACGGATCTTGTCACACGAGTGCGACAAGAACGAGTCTCATCATCCGAGCACATCGAAACGGCCTGCAACAGAGACAGATTAAGGCGAACTTGCGCCAGGGCTAGTAACTAGCCCAAAGCGCTTAAAACAAACTTCTCTTCACGACACGATATATATATAAAGATGTACTTAATTTAGATAAAAGGGAAAAGGATAGAAGTAGGATTTGAAAAATATAAGAGCTAGGAACTGAATTACATGCACAAAAACTCAGATAAATTGTTTTCAATCGGTCGCTTGGATTCGTTTGATGAACACGTATTCGCCTATCATCCGTCTCATCTGCTTGACGATGTGTATTTACTTCTTGCCACCTAGTTACGAAGAGAAAAAAGACAAAAAACATGCAAAACCTACCACAAGCAACCTTGGCGTGTGGATCTTGAGCCAAATGGGCATCAAGAACAGCATCAGAGATCTGAAATAGATAATAGGGTACAGTTGTAGTTAAAACGGATAATATTTCAGGGATTCGTTAAAAAAATATTTACCTGATCACACATCTTGTCTGGATGTCCTTCCGATACGGATTCCGAGGTGAAGAGGAAAGTGTTTGGAGCCATTCTCTGTAATAATCCAAACATTAAAAAATGAATTTGTATCCGAAAGCGGCCAATCTGCAAAGTCGCGATTTGCTCGAATGAAACATCGCGAGGCATGAATCGGGGCGGGCAACAAAGAGGCGGGGCGCCACGATTCGGGCGCAAGATGACTATCTGCGTTTCATCAATAACTGTACTCTTATCGCAACAATGCTCTTTTTCTCTCAATTTTTCGTAGAATTTGATTGAACAATAAAATGTGTACTTTCGAAAAAGAATAAAGTTTTAATAGATTTAAAAGAAAATAATATTTCTTAAGCCCAAATTGCAACGGCAAATAATTTGAGAAAACACGCTTGAAACCAGATTTTGTATTTCTTTTGAAAACACGAAAATATTGGGAAAATGTTTCTTCTTCAAGAATGTCTTTGCGCTAAATTAAGTTTTAAAAAATTTAATTGCTAAAAAAAATTTAATTGCTTGCTGTTTTTAATTAATTCTTTGAAGAAAATTTCTATAAACGCCGGGAGATACTTTAACATACCTCACTGTACCGACTGCGAACTCCGTTACTCATTTTTTCACTTAAAAACCGCAAAAATTGAATATTCCGAAGAAAAATAGGAAGAATTTTGCGATTGGGCCCAAAAACTCAAATGATTGTTTTTCGAAAGTCCGCAATTTTGATGCTCCAAACATCTAATTCTACGCGCAGTTGCACACAAAACACCTAATTTAACGAAACTTCTTATAAATTTTTCAGGATTTTATTTTTTCCTATTTCGTTAAACTTTATTATTATGCTAAAAATTGAAATGACTGGATACATTTTCTGATGCAGTCCATGATGACCAACAAAGATAAGATCACCAAAATAGTAGTTTTTTTCGGAGCGGTTCTTCGCTTGATTTTGATCAAGATTTAGCCGTAATAAAAGACAATGGAATAAATTAAAGATAGTCGCACGGTCAACAACGATAAAAGAGGGAATTAGAAAAAACAGGTATAGAAAAAAGAGATTTATCGCGATCATATGCAGATTTCTAATGCCCAACGAACTAATGTCTCAGAATGAATTTGTATTGTTTCAATTTGTCAAGATTCGGGTTTATCAAGAAACTTATCGTGTTTTTCCGAAAAGAAATACAAATTTCGCTTTTTTAAAAAGTTGTTTGACTAAAGGATTAATATAAAATTTTCATATCATCACTAGAAACACTCAAAAACAAACAATCAAAGATTTAACTTTTTTTTTCCAAAAAAAACGTTTAATTTAAAATCGTTTCATCATTTATTTTATGTCCATCCTAATCAGAAATTTTCGCTTCTCTTCTCTATATCGTTCGATATCGGAAAAGAATAAAAACGGCTAGCGATCTGATAACACGCCACCTCTTTGCCTTTTTCGGCAATTCGTTTAAAGGCGACAAATGATGGAAGAGGGCGAGAAAAAGTTTGTTTCTTGCTACTGGGGAAGTTAACCGAGGGGACAGTGCGTGGCGAGAGATAACTTCAAAGTTCAAAAGTTGATACCTTGCGGGGGTTATAACCCTACTGTGCTGTCGAGCAATATTTTAAAAGAGTCTGTTTTTGATTAGATACCGGTATAATTGTAGACTAAAATGTAAAACATTAAAAAGCGGTAGAACGTATAGATTAAAAATCCAAGGTTCTTTGAATTTGAGCCTTCATTTTTTCTCAATGCTCTATAGGAAAAGCATTCTGCAGAAGGACCCAATTACCAAGCGATGAATCGATTTGAAATTCGATTTTATTTATTTAAAAAACTATGAAAAAGTATTAAAACATTTTATATTCGAAAACAGTACTTGCAACTCGAATTTTTGTCAAAAGTTGTAGATTTTGAGAAAAGTTCAATCAATGCTTGGTTCTTGTCTTTCATATTTGGTGCTATCATTATTTATGTAAGTTTAAAATCTGATAAACAATTCTTATAAACTGAATAAAGTCATTTTTCTCGGTCACTTTTAACACGTTCTCAAAATTAATGTTCCCGGTCAAAGTCCAACCAAAACCACAGTACAGTTTTATCAACCAAGCAAAAATGGAAATCTAGTGTTCGCGAAAAAAGAAAACCTTTTGAAAAAAAATGGGGACATTACGAATTCGTAAATTTGAATTTCTATAGAAAAATCCTATTCAATGGAATTTCGTAAAGGAATTCTTTCCATGTCCATTTTGTGAGATCGAAAATAATCATAAATATAGGGGTTAAAATTTTAAAGTTGTATTGTTAGTTTATAGTTATCATTTCAGGCCGAAAATGTTTTCGGCACATAAATTTTTTTATGTCCACAGAAAACATAAAAAGTAAAAACTGTGTTTTAGAAAACCGGATCCAGCTGTACTATTTTTTCAAAAAAAAAAAATACAATAAAAAACTTACTCGATTCCACAATGTTGCTGGCATTTTTTTAAACCGCTGGTTTATCTTTTGATTATAAAAATTCAAAATTTCTAATTTTTTCCTTCGCCACGTGGCACGAAAAATAGGTCATGACCCATTGGTGACCCCGACCCCCCGACACGCGTCAATTTTTTTTAAATTTCAAAAAAAAACATTTAAAAATGTTGCAAAATTTAGTGTAGTTTACTTTCCCTCCAACGTTTTTTGTCATCATCTCTTATAATCATCGCCATGAATTCGCGCGATGATCATCTTTTTTGATGAGGAGAGGATATTTCTTCAGCGTAATTTACAAAATTTATTGCATCAGCCAAAGATTGGAATTAAATAAATATCATCGGGAAATTCTAGCTTTTGACAATAATGATGCAGAATCAAAATAAATATCCACATTCTTATCGGAGAAACATATGATTTTGTGGTGTTTGAAGACAAGAAATTGGAAAAAAGTTTCAAACAGGGAGGATCCTAACAAAAGGGGAGTTTCAATTTGTTTTAGATAAGAAAATTGCATTTAAGAACCTTATTTTAATCTATGAAAAATCTGAAGATGTTATTTTTAAAAATGCACTTTAAAAATTTTGTGGATGTGGCCTTGAAAGTCTAAATTCTGGGGACTAACTTTCTCAAAATTAACTTTTTAAATTTATTTTTGTTTCTCCGTCATTTAAAAGAGCACTGGGTTTACCATATTGTGAAGAACTTCACAAAAATATGTTAGAATCCGTCGCTAGATATTGATGCATTGTCTGTTAATTGCTGATAAAATTGTGTTATCGGAACAAACCTCAAAAATGAAAATAATATAGTTCCTTCCTGTTTTTTTTAATCAAACTGAAAAAATATGATTGTTCTTTGGTTCCACATCACTAAATGATCTTCAAAGTCAGTAAAAAAAGATAAGACGCTTTGTTCAAAAAAGAAAAAAAAGTAAGGTAAAAATACACAAATCTAGTTCATTTGAAAACAACTAAAAAATAGGAACACTGATAAAAAAATGGTTAAATAACTGATTTCTCTGCTCCTTTTCCCATTAAAAGCGGCAGCATCTGAAGCATTTCTTGCAGTATCATTAAAAGCTGTTACAGGTTCAGAAGTTCGCATCTCCCCGACATTTTCATTTTCATCTTTGAGTTCTTTTATTATCTCGTTCAATTCTTCGACATCCTCATCTTCATTCGAATCATCGGGCACATTCGGAATCTCATTTGAGAATTCCGAACTCTCATAAACCACTGTCGATGTTTCCAAATTCGTCGAGGAGCCCGTTTCATATTTGAAAAACATTTTCGACGGTGAATATGAGCCTTTTGGCTTTGACACTGAAACTGTTGTAGTTTTCGCTGACGTTTTCAACGGAGCTTCTGTTGTAGCCTTCAAAAAAGAAGTTGGCCTTGGTGTCATTTTTGTGCCTGCAATGCAAAAAAAGTCACAAATTGCAATCGGTTTTCCAACAATTTTGCACAGCTTTACAAACAATGTGCAACATTAAAACTCACCGAAAGGGGGCAACGGCTCATCCTTCAATTTTTTCAAAGTACTGGCTCGAATAATTCCAATTTCATAGGCAAATGTTGTGGTCGTTAGACAAAACACATCGTCTGGATGGTGGATGTTCATTATATTGAGACGAGTTTTCTCAGGAATTGTCTGGAAAAAATAAAAATGGGGGGGGGGGGGGGGGGGGGAGGAGGTTTGAACAATCAATTCCTTTAAAAGTAGGCAATCTCGAGATATTTTCAAATTAATTTCAAGAAAGAAAAAAACTATTTTTAAAAAACACCTTTCAACTGTTCCATATATGCAAATTTTTTGAACAACTCGGTCAATCCCTAATTGTCAGACAAAACCTGTTTTTTTTTAATTTTTAAAATAAGTGATACCCTGTCTTTAAAGTCACAAACATTCTAGATTTCTATTTCTTACCGTTTGATCCGTCTCCACATAAACCATCAACTCCCCATCAATTGATTGTGAATTCTTATAACCTCCAAACCCTTTCTTCTCCACTTTGAACTCCTTCACCACAGCTTCCTTTGGATTAAAAAGCATGTCAAAACTGCACTGATAGTCCATAATATTCTCATATTTGTGCCATTTGTACAATTTATCCCTTTGAGCATCAATAGACACCATAAATTCACTAGCTGGTGTATTTTCTAAAAAAAAAACACTTCATTTTCCATAATCCTTCGCGAATAAACCCTACTGTTTTTAAATGAATTATCGATCGTTAAGTTGTTCATCATGTTGAAATTGCCACTATCTTTTAACAAAAATTGTAAAACTTTCCATTTCGGTCCTGTTGAAAGAGAATCAACGAAGTATACAACATCCTAAAAATTTCTATCCCCCAGATTCCGTTGAATATTTTTTCACCTTATAAATCGGATCCATAAACGATAAATCAGGTTCCAGTTGGAAAGAATTATCAGTAGAATGGGAGCAAGAAGCGTAGCGAAGTGAATTCAGAAGGGAGTATCTAGAAAATTTATAGCTTCCTTATTATTATTATTATTATTATTAACAGTATAAAAAATGTTTTTACCGGAATAAGTGATCTCCAAAAAGCATGTCAAAGCTGGGAATATGAATATCCAAAGTACAAATTCGATTGCTGGCCTGCTTGAAAGTGAGAAGAAGTGAATCGTGAGACTGAAAATATTTGTTTGAAATTGCATTTAAGACACGATTTTTAAATGTGAATTGATAAATTTGAAGAAAAAATGTGTCCCTAAAAATTTTCTAGAAAATCATACTCATTTCTGAGCCTTGTTCGTATTTCGATTTCAATTATCAAAAGATAATTCTACTTCACAACTTTATAATAAAAATCTTTGAAATATTAGTTTTATTTATTTTTTTGCTCACCTTCAAATGTAACTGAACCAAATTCGAAAAACAAAACGAGTGCCGTCGATTAATCCGAACATTCGACAAAAGTTGAACCTGTGACGATCTTATAAAAAACATCTGACAATCTTGAGTAATTCCATAAATCATGTAATCATCCGTTCCAGTTCCGATCAATTTCTGAAAATTCGACGGATCGCATCCTTGTATACCCGTAGACGCAAAAATTAGGAATATTGATAATGTTATCCAAATTGACACCATTTTCAGAATTTGTGGAGTTTAGGACGGATTCGGGTCCGACGTATTTCGGACCATGACTTTAAAGCTGTGAGTTCTGAAGAAAATTTTATGTGTTGGAAGGAGAGGAAAATGTTATGGAGAAGAGGGTACTGAAGGTATACATATAATCCCGTGTTTCAATCATCTTTCAACAGAAAAAATCTAGAGTTTTTGTTGTTTTTTTTTGGGCAGTAGAAGGAAAAATGGGACGGAGGGATTAGGAATGAGGTTATAGCATTTTCGAGTGTTTTTTAGAAAGTTTTCAATGGAATAAAATGGTGGAAATAGGAGGAGGGGATAGGAAGACTCACAAAAAATAATTTCGCAAGTCAAACTTTCCCCTTGTTAAAGACACGGTCCCAATTTATTGAAGGATCTATACTCATCACATAAAAACACCAATAAATTTATTGCAGTTTAAAAAATTTATTTTGAAATTTTAAAATTGTCCTAAAAAAATGATGAAAAATTATAATTCAATGAAAAAAGAGCTATAATTATTCTCAATTGTATGCTCAATTCCACGTGTAAAAATGAGTAGGACACTATCTTTAAGAATATTTTTAGACCATATTTATTTAGTGAAAATCCATCTTTAAACTTTACCGACGAAAATTAAGTTTGTCTTTAAATCTCACGAAGTTCACAGAGAATCAAGCGTCAAATTATTTCCAATAATTGAAGGTTCTGAAGAGTTTTGTCATATGTACCTCCATAAAACAGTTTTGAAAATTTTGAAAAAAAAATAAATTTTTAGGGAATATCAATCACCAAAAACCTTCAAAAAATAATCTGCACTTTTCCTTTTCAGCCCCAAACAATATCCCATTTAAAAACGGCAATTTCATGTCAAAGAAAAAGAAAGAAAAAAGAAGAAGCAGCATAAGGCAAAGACGGATTAACATGTCACGGTGACTTTTTTGAAGAAAAAAAAAGAAGAAAAAAAAAACGGAAAAGGTTCCTTTTTTCGTTTCTTCAGGAAGCGAACCCTTATTCATCTTCATCATGCCAAGAATCACCATGCATCAAAAAAATGGTTTTTCGTTAGAAAAATAAGTTTTTCTTCGTTTTCATGGTCTTGCTGTTGTTGTTTTTTCAAGAAAAAACAGCTATAAAACTCGAATAAATAAAAGAAGAGGGAGAAGAAGAAGCGAACAACAAATAAAATCTGGAAGGAATTTTCCGCTGGCCGTTTTTTATATTTTGCGTTATTTGTAGGGGGAATTTTTTAAAAAACCCAAAAAAAAACAGGGTGACATGTATGATAGAAGAATGTTGTACGGGAACCGCCCTTCTTAAGATTGATTGGTCCCAGGAGAAGGCGAAGGACCGTCTCCAGGAAAATCGTCAGGTTTTTAGTTAGAAAAATGTATGTATGCTTGACATGACGCGAGTCTTGCTCCCTTATTATCATATTTGTTGAATATCAGATCAGATTTTTAATTTTTAAGCCACGGTGTGTGAAAATGTGTTGAAAAATACTTAAAGACTATGTGGTACCTAAATTCGATCCGAAATGCATTCACTTGCAGAAAAATTGACGATTACCAGATTCCGATGGTTTTGCTCAAGAACTTTAGCTCAAGAAATTGATTTCAAAAATAAAAGTAATCAATTTAAAGAGATTCTGAACGAAACGGTCTCGAAAGAAATCTGACGATCCCAATATATAAGTGTCACAAAGTCGTTTAAAAAAATAGCGTACTCAAAAAAAAAAAACAAATTGAGACCATAAGTGAGTCCAATGCCGCAAAATGGCAACATTTCCAAAAAAAAACGCCCAAAAATACATAGGAAATAGGGCCGCTGGGATTTGGGACGGAACAAAAAAAAACAGACACTACTAGATGAGCAACACACGCGATGGGCATGATTGTTCAACAACAAGGACCCAAACAAGACAACAAATATAGATAACCGGTGAGAAAAAAATAAGAAAAGAAATGATGGATGCTTTTGTGATTGATGGAACTCTTTTTTATTTGTTATGTGGAACGGGATGAGAAGTAGGAAAATTAAGTTTAGCTCATTTCCCGACAAATTTGTGCTGCTTGATAATCTTTTACAAGAATTTTTTTGCAAGACTTTTTGCTTGAGTTGCGTTTCGTACTGGTTCTTTATTTAATCATCACAAATAAATTCTTAGCTAAACATGGTTTTAAAAAGTTAAAATTCACATATATATTTTCCGGAAAAAGAAACACCAGATACATTAGGCATAAACAAAAAAATATGAGAAAAGTTGGAAAATGGCTGACGGATAGGTGTCCATTCGAATCGATGTCAAGTGGATGATGATGGCGAAACTCGCTCATCCATATCGTTTTCAAACAAAAACGCATATTTATTTTTTCAAAAATTTGCCTATGAAAAACAAAAGAAAAATGTTTGTTGTTGATATGCACTTATTTGGGCACAGCGAATTTTTTTTCTTCTTCTCGTCTATATGCACACATTTATTGCATCAATCATTCAAAGAAGAACAATTTTCGAGAAGGAGGTGGGTTTCCGCTTGGGGAATCATGTTGGAACGATAACAGATTCTTCGGGGGAACACCCGCCATATGGAGGCGCAATTGGGAATTCAAACGTTTCACATATTTTGATGTTTGTTGAAGGGAGGAATGAAAGGTTTGAAGATCAAGACATGATGATGTTTGTTTGAGTGAGGGTGGTTTTTGGATTTCAAAACCGAATTCTAGGATGAAAATCGAGAAGAGAAAGCTTTATTAAAGAACGGTTACGCTCGGGAAGTCTTTGGGTTTCTAGGCCAATTTGTTATTTTTGTTAAAAATCAATGAAATTGATTATTTTTAATTTTTACTCAAAGTTCTACTCGTTTCTTTTCAAATTGTCTACAACCGCTAACGACATGATATGGGTCTTTTAAGAATTTGAAACCCTTTACTGGAAACAAATGTATTTCGGAATTTGCATGAATTATCAAAGATGCAACAAATACTTACCTAAACTGGAACGCTTCGGTTCTACACTTTTTCTCCAGAAATCACAAAAATTCTAACCCAGACAAGAGGAAGAACAAAAAAAGAGTGATGAACCTTTTTCCAAAAAAAAAACGAAGTTGAATGAAAAATGGGTGTCAAAATTGAGTCCAGAGAATTTCCTCATTTTTCATCCATAGATTAATCATCCATAGAATTTTTGCGTTTCGTTTAAGATTCCTAGAAAATTGGTATCAATCTTCAAAGAAAGAAAATATTTTAACAACAACAACAACAACAAAAACGAAAAATGTAAATATATAAAAGTTTCATGTTTTGACAGCATGCTATCCTTTGCTTTGTATATATCTTCTTTTTATTTTTTTTTTCTTCAGACTCTTTGTCCCACCCTCACCCCGTCAATCCCATTTGCGGACGCCAGTTGAATGAACATGAATAGGCGTTGAAAATGAATCTGCGTGGCACCTTTTTCTTTTTTCATATTCATTCCGAAAATTTCTAGCGGAGGGAGCATCCGCAAACTTTCGGTAGAATTAATAAAATAGAAAATGTATACATTGTATATCACGAAGAAAAATGAATTTTTTCAGCAACCGAAAAAAAATTGGAAGATATAAGACGGGGCGTGAAAATTGCACCTTTCCGGAGATTTGTGGTTAGTTTTTCTTCTTCTTCTTTTTCACGAACTATCGGAATTTTCAAGGGATTTTTTGGCAAAGGTTATAAAGATCTTTCAGAAAATATGTTGAAAAGGAGCAAAGGAACAGCATTGGGAGGGCTTTACGGAGATAATAAATGTACCTTAAATGAAAGTAGACTTAATTCTCATTCCAAATCTGTTTTTAAAATTTTCTAAAATCACCTAGAAGCCGAGAAAACGCGCCTCAAAACAATGGCCTAGAAAAAGGGGCCACCTGGCCGAACTTTTTCCTATGAGCTTTTTTCGAGTTTCGTTAATAAATAATTATGCAGAATGCTTATATTAATCCCTTTTTATGTTTTTTGTTTCATTTAAATTTATGTTTTTCTAATTTTTTTTGGATTTTTCATGCCTGCGGACTAGTTTTCGCCGGTGGGCCCCTTTTTCTAGGCCATTGTTTTGAGGCGTGTTTTCTCGGCTTCTAGGTGGTTTTAGAAAATTTTAAAAACAGATTTGAAATAAGAATGAAGTCTATTTTCATTTAATGTACATTTATTATATCCGTAAAGCCCTCCTTTAATTCGAGACTTCATAAAAAAGCAATATAGATCGAATAATAAGAAAACCAAGTCAAAAAAAGTGAATCGAAAAATAATTCTAAAGAAAATAATCCATTTTTCATGTTTTTACCTTCCGGGCGCAATAAAAACCAGAAAAGAAGTTGGCTTTGAAAAAGTCATAGCATTTCAAAAAATGGGATTTGAATTTTTGATTTGATCATGAAGTGGTCTGTGATTTTTTAGATCTTTATTTATCAACGTTCACATCTAAATTTCTAAATATCATGAATAAAATTGCAAAAATCGAAATACATCCAAAAATCTGTTGAAATTATTCTCTAAAACCGTGGAACAAGTATAAAAAAACGCGAAAGAGGTGCAAAACTGGTGCTTCTTCACCGAAAATTTGAATTTTCAAGTAGCTGGCAGCACACAACCTCTTTTTTCTTCTTTTTTTCAGGAGTGGGTGTGAACTTTTTGAATAGAGAAAAAATCGCACTTCGAAAATGAAAAAAGGAAAAGAATAGAAAACGTTCATGGTTGAAAAAAACCAAAAAAAAAGTAGAACACTTCAACATTTTATTCATTGTTATAAATCAAAGCTCTGGGAAAAAGAGAAACATGTAACTGGAAAAAAATTGGTCCAAGGTTATTAAAAACAACACAAAAATTGCGAAAAATGCAACGAATGTGATTTTCAATTAACAGGTAATTATTTAAGGCGATTTTTAGCTGCCCATTTTTTTTTACAAAAAAAGACAAAAATTAATTTAACATGTATTCCTACTCGTAAAACACATTGAGCACTTCGATATCGCCCGTTGAGAAAGTTTGAGTACATGCATCGGACATGGTTGGACGTGGAACTGATGCATAAGGCGCTGGTGCGAAGGATTGCATTATTGGGGCGTTTCCGCCCGATGTCGCGCCGCCGCGGCGGGTAGATGCGCGGTATTGTGAGGAGGAGATGAATGGTTGAGGTGGTGGACGATTTGGTGATGCGAGAAGGACCTGAAAAAAACGAATATTCATAATTTTGTTAAACGTGTACAGAAAATTGCACTTTTGCATAAAATCCAAAGTGATAAAGAGGCAAGCGACAATTTTGAACTTAATTTTTCTGAAGAAAAACGTGTTTTAAAAGTAAAAATTTGAAATGCTGTTAGATCGATTTCTAAAATGTGCTTCTCCTTGAACCTGCTCGGTTTCAACATGTAGGGAACTACCAACCTGTTCGATAACATAAATAAGCCCGTCATGGTCCCTAAACTGGGTGATACAATTAGATTCCATTCATGTTTAACATGCCAAGCGTTCAGGGCCGGACCAGATCGGATTATTTTAATGATTCTGGGCACAATAACACGAAATGGAACCAACACTGGTAACGCATTATCTACAGTTATGTTAGAGTTTCTCAAAAATTCTGTCAAAAGTTACAATAGTTTTTTGATCCGAAAATTGTTGATTGAAAATTATGTTTTGTGTGAAACAAGATCTAGAAACAGATTTAAAGTTTAAGATAATAATGTTTTGAGTTTACATCTCAAATCCAGAATTAAAATATTACAATTCAGGAATTAACGAGATATTTCGCGACATTTAACCAAACAAAATCATAAATAGTCAGTGCACATTCTGAACAAAAACGCAACAAAAATATAGAACAGAAAAAGCAATACCTCTGGATGGTTTACCTCGATACATTTGTCTTCGAAAAGACCTCTCAAATGCACCGGAATCAGGTTGGATAATGCTTGATACAACGCTGACAGGAGACAGTGGGCTTCTTCAACGATTGTAAGTTCGAAATCTTCAGTTATTGGCCGAACTCCCCAGCTGAAAAAGAGTTGTGTATGTTTTTTTCGGAATCGGGTTATGAGTTTAGTTCAACTTAAAGGCAGTATAGCACTTATGCGTTGAATTTATTTTTAAAAATCTCTCACTTTGGACACTGACTCATCTTCCTTGGTGTCACATCACTGAGCATAATACTCTGCGGATAGTAAACCCTTTGCAAATTGATGAATGAAATCGGTCTCATCTCATGAAGTGGCTTTCCAAATTTATCATGTTGAAGCAATGAATGAGCAACCTGGGTGTCAAAAACATTCCTCATATGTACGGCATATTTGTGGGCCATTAGAGAAGCAACCCTCCGAGCATCGTGTATAACTTTGACAACTTTTTCCGACTCTAAGATTCCTTTGAAGCCTGATTCCAAAATAATCACATCACTCGACGCTAGATCAAAAATTCCGATTTGAGAAGTTGTTGCAATTACACCCAATGAAAGGAATATTTCACCATCAACTCCAACCGTTACTGTCTTCAAATCTAGCCCAACCACTTTCTTCTCCATATTATTTATATCTTGCCACAATTTTTGAATCAAATCTTGTGCCGGTTTAAGAGCCTTCACAAAATGTATTCTTGAGAGTGCATTTTGATCCAATGGAAACATTGCATTATTGTTACTTTCATCGCCTTCATCAGATCCATTTTCCGATCCATCTTCATTCGGCCGATTCTTTACAAGTGATACTTTATTACTTCTAATGAAAAACAATCCTCTATTCAATTTCAAAAACTGCAAAAGTTCCTTAGGATTCGTCGCCACATCCTGTCGAATCGTATGTGAAAATCTTTGACAAAAATGCTGATAAAACACATCCAAAGGTATTGGTTGATCGTCGTTCTGTTCCAAAACACTCTTCAAATATTCAACAGCCGCTTGTTTCGCTTTGACACCAGCAAGTGGCTTTCCTTCATCATCCAACTCAATCGAATTCTCATCCGGTTCCGGCATATTCTTCAACCTCACTCGATCACCTTCAACCACAAAATAATCCACCTGCGATTGAAGAAACTCGCAAAATTCCTTTAGATGTCTTCCAGAGACGAGACGAACTTCCGGCGCCGCTTGAGAACGATGTCCCAATAGTGATTTTATTTGAAGTTCCGGCCCGAATTTCGTCAGTTTTGTTACAAAAAAGTCGACGGCTTCTTTTTCGTAGTTGCGGCTTCGAACGCCGGATTGAAGTAGTGGGTTGTTTTTGGCGTTAAGATCGTTATGACCATTGAGGATTACTTGATCACCATCGACACTGAATAATGATGGATGTCCTTGGAGAAATTCGGTTAGACCTTCTTGGGTGGTGCCGACAGCATTGCGCATTTCTTCAGTGAATCTGAAAATCAATGTTAATTTAAAGATATTAATGGTGCAGTGAAGATTTAGCATGTTGAGAATCTTGACACGGGCTAGGATCATGAAATTTGCTCAAATTGTGCATATTAATTAAGTATGGGCTCAATCTGAACCTCTATAGTTTACTGGTTGGTATGAGCCGAGTTGGAATTTTGTGAAATCTGAACTAGACTTGTATTCTAAATAATTAAGTTCTTAGCGATCAGCTTTTCTAATTTTTTCAGGAAAAAACTACAAAATTTGGATCAAAAAGAAGCTCAAAAATTCAAAAAATATTTTTTTTTAAAAACTCAATTTCTTTTTTCAGAAGACTCACCCTCTTGCACCAAACTGACAGCTCAAATCATGAATTGTTCGTCGGCCATTCTTTTGCATCAAATGATCCATAAAAAACAGAAGCGCCATGTTTTTTGCCTCCTCCATTTTTTCAGACTTTTGTTAGGGGTTACGATTTTCAGCTCAAAATTCTAGACGGGATGGGGGGCAAGTGAAAGGAAAGGGGTGGGATACTGGTGATGACTGACGAAACTAGGCTTACCTGGAAAAAAATTAAATTAATAATACATTGAGGATAATTTTTAGAGGATAATCAAGCAATCAGTTAAAAATATCAATAAAATCCATTGAATACGCTCCGAAACTAACACCAAAAAACAAAGAAGAAAAAACTTTCATAATTTTCAGAAAATCGGCCTCGAAGAATGAAGAATGTATTTCAATTTTTCATAAAAAACCAGCCACCTATTCAAAAATACATATAACAAAAGCCTTTCCGCCTCTCAATTTCTCGATAGAATTTCTATCCAAATAAATGATGTTTTCCCCTCGAAAAGAGAGTTGATGTACGTTTTCCAAAAAATCTATACAAAAACATGTTCCGATTGTTTGTATTCTTGATGTTTCAATTATGTCAGATTTTTTGCAAAAAAATGAGCTCTCAATTTCTGGTGATTTATTTAAGATAATTCGTATTTTTGAAAGTATTGCAACTTTCGTTCAGGGATATATTTTCAGAAATTTTTTTAAAAATATTATCTGTAAAAGTTTTTTAAAAAAGTGGAAAATGTAGCTTTTCAGTGCATTCAAGATAGTTCTTTGGAAAAAATTTCATAAGATTAAAGACAATGTACCACTTAATTGAAATCACCTACCACTTTAATGAGTCAATAAAAAACCCCAACTAATTGTTTTTTTTTTTGAAAAAAAAACTTAAACAAAAAAGAATGAAGAAAAACCCAAAAAATACACATGTTCATCACCAATATAAGCCTTGTCCCATGTCCTGTTCTTTTTTTTTCGGAAGGCGGGTAGGCCTCCCAAAAATCAAACAAAAGAACATATAGTTAGTCATTTTTAAATAGAAAAAGAGAGAACAAAAGCAAAAAAAAGGGTTATTGTGAAATTGAATCAATATTACATTGATCATAAATTGAAACTCTATTATTTGTTAGTGGAATGACAAATGCGGATGTACTTTTTTAGTGAATTGACGAATTAAACGCTGAACTCTCAAATTGATAGGCCTTGAGACGAAGAATGCGAAATTCTCTGCAATAAATTTTGAAATTCTAGAAAAAAACGTTGTCAAACAAAGTACATAAAAGTTTATACATTTTTCACACGTTTTATTCTATTAGCATTTTTTTTCCAAGTGTACTTTATCGTTGGCCGTACGCTGGTCTGAACAAATTGTAACGATCTCGAGAGTTCAGGTTCAAACGTGAAAAGTGACAAAAATAATGCGGTTCAACAAGATATGATGTGAGAACACAAGTGGCTACTAATCATAAAAAGCCGTTAAATCATAGCTTTTGGTGTTAGAGGCTCTCAAAAGAGCTTTTTATAGATTTTTGAGCTCATTCAGGGTTCAGGGCGTTTTGCCAATTTCAATGAGAAATGCAGTTTCTATTACAATTTTTTAAAGTGAGGGCCTACATTTTTTTTTTAAAACTATACATTACAGGTAGGGCAAAATAATATTATGTTCATCTCGAACTCGAGGGTTAAAAAATGGGACCGTTTCTTTAAACTATGTTAATATACTTGAAGCCATTTACTAAATAATATTACACAAGAAAAACATTTTTCAAAGTGAAATTTAAATTTAAGATCATCTGTACCATTTGTTCTTAAAGGCAGCTTATCAGTTAACACGATCCAAATTCAAGGCAAAAAATCAAAATCTGAATGGTAGCCCGGGTGGTCCAAAGAACAAACCGATATGTAGCCACATTCAAATAATAGTGTTTCGCGCCAATTTCGACCGCGTTGCACGGACACCGACCGCGTCGCACGGACACGCGCCAATTCAAATTTAGATTTTTTCAACTTTGGAGCGCTGCTATGACGCGTGTATTGATCGGTGTGATTTCGCATAAATTGCATTGTACTAATGAGAGAACGCTCTAATTTTTGAAACTAAGATCATATAGGGTAAAATTAACTGAACAGCTGCCTTTAAGCTAGACCATAGGATAAGTCGGGAAATAGATTCTCAAACAAAATATCAAAATTCTTAGTCGTTTTTATTTTATATAATTTTGAGAATCATGAAATTAGCTGTTAGCAAATATCAACCACTATCGAAAATATTTATTCAATAAAAAGATACAAGTGGTTAAACTCGACAAAATAAAATTTCTAAAATTTCTGAAATCAGCTAAATAATAAATAAGATGTGCAACCAGAGAAGCATAACATTTTCAAATCTTTAGAACAGCTTAAAAAAAAGAAATATGGTTGTCAAGAGGGGTTACGGAAACGAAGAATTTCCATCTTTTTCCCTCTGCAAATTTTGCACACCTCAATATTTGGAGGAGTGGGGGAAGGAAAAACCGGCGAATTTCATGCGCGAATTCGTTTATTTAATATTCATTTCATCAGCGTGGTTCTACTCTTTTTTTTTTGGCCTTGTCCGGATCGGATCGTTTTGCTAAATGGGTCGGAAATTTGAGAGCTGTTTAGAACTGATTTTTTCTCAACTCTTAAAGGAACAGGATCTTTAACGGATCAACGATTAGCAACTTTTGTTTTTTTTTGTTAAGAATTCTCAATAATTTTAAACTATAAATAATATAAAATAGAATATTGTTGCATTTTTTTCGTATGCTCTGAATATTAACATTTGAAATTTGAGAACTTGAAAATTACCTTAAAGACAGTGTACCACTTTAAATATCTCAAAATTTTATTGTAAAATATAAAGCCTCTCAAAATATTTGATTTCCAGCACCGGCACGAAGTTTAAAAACAGTAATTTCAAAATGGTACACTATGTTTAAAATATTTACGATACGAAAATCTATGATAATAATATCAAAAAAATGCCAGAATCAGTATACATTAAAATAAAAATTGTACAGCCTGAAAACTTCTGAGAACTTTCAAATAAAGAGCCACAAGGGAAGGAAATAAGCAATTTGCGGTTCGGAAGCATTGTTTTTAAATCCATTTATTAGAAAAGAAAATATAAGTGATGAGCCATTAAGAAAAGAAAAGAAAGATAAATGAATTAAGAAGATATAAGACAAAAAAAATAAACCTAGGCGCGGTCGTTTCGACTCTATTGCAATACGACCTAAGGAGCGAGTCTCATCAGTTACAACTCCTTTGCTAAAAAATTAAAAACAACGCAATTTTGGACTATAAAATAAAGCGCGGAAAAGGAAGAAAGAGGAGAGGAAAAATGAAAAATAAATCTAAGTAAGAGAACTAAATTATAAAATCATCTAAAAAGTAAATCAACATATTATTTTTTATAAAATTTTTATACATACAAAATAATACCTATCCTTATTGTTAATCCATGGTGACTAATCAATGTAACTTTATGGAGGAGGAATGCAACTTTATGGAGGAAAGATATGGAATGAGAGGGTACAAAGAAAACTGTGTATGTGCGAGGGAACCTATGTTAGTGATATTGCAATTTAGAGAGATTTGGGAACTTGTGTACGTGAATATACAAGAAAAATTATACCTTGAAATACATTTAGGTTTGTGAGTGTATAAAAGTACATAATGAAAATTAATTGATAACATTGTTTTCGATTAAAGTAATTGAATTTGTCAATTAATATCGTTTATTCTTTAAATTTATATTTTTTATAAATTGAATAGCTTTTTTATGGAAATTATCCACCCCCTCCTGGTCATATCCATTTGACAAAAATTTGTTTTTTAAATCTTGTGTTTTACTTTGAGCATCTATTTCTTTGAAACAACTTTTTGTAATTCTAAGGTATTCTGTACAATATGTATTTCGTTTTATAAAGTTGGGAATAGCGCTTTGAAAATGAGGGTATCTGACAATTTCAAAATCATAATCATCCGTTTTATTATATAGTTTGTAGTTGATAATTTCATTGTTTTGTAATTTAATTTCTAAATCCAAGAAGTTTATTTTACCAATATCAGTAATGGTATTATTTAATTCTAGAGATTTTTCATACATCTGTTTAGAACTGATTTTTTCTCAACTCTTAAAGGAACAGGATCTTTAACGGATCAACGATTAGCAACTTTTGTTTTTTTTTGTTAAGAATTCTCAATAATTTTAAACTATAAATAATATAAAATAGAATATTGTTGCATTTTTTTCGTATGCTCTGAATATTAACATTTGAAATTTGAGAACTTGAAAATTACCTTAAAGACAGTGTACCACTTTAAATATCTCAAAATTTTATTGTAAAATATAAAGCCTCTCAAAATATTTGATTTCCAGCACCGGCACGAAGTTTAAAAACAGTAATTTCAAAATGGTACACTATGTTTAAAATATTTACGATACGAAAATCTATGATAATAATATCAAAAAAATGCCAGAATCAGTATACATTAAAATAAAAATTGTACAGCCTGAAAACTTCTGAGAACTTTCAAATAAAGAGCCACAAGGGAAGGAAATAAGCAATTTGCGGTTCGGAAGCATTGTTTTTAAATCCATTTATTAGAAAAGAAAATATAAGTGATGAGCCATGTGGAACAAATGTCGGAGAGTTTTTTTCAAGTTCTTTGAAAAGCGAGAGATTGATAGACATGGAGAAAAATGCAAAATATCGAATAACTTTAAAAAGGTGTTAGGTTTCTAGGGTATTTTTGGACACTGGTGAACTTTTATTTGTCTTTAAGGAAAAACGTTGTCTGGAGAAAAGGCACAAACTTTTGTGCGTTCAATTTCGCGAGAATTCCTATAGAATACAATTTTACAGGTTGCCATAAAAACACGAAAAATTTGCATATTTACAATAATCGCATCATTGTCAACGACACTAAAAACCGGAAAATAACCACTAAAAATGGGGGGGGGGGGTGTGAATTTATATATTTGAAGCAACTAGAAAACAAAAACTTTTGATTTTATCAAAGAGTGAAGAAAATAAAGGTGTAATGAAGAACGCAGAGAGGAAAATGTCCGACAATATGTAAGATGTGTTGAACAAATGGGAGACGAGTGGGAAGCAGACTGGGGTCAGTAATGGTGCAAAGGAATGGAGGAATTGGGAGGGATGCGGGAAAGATGAACGCTGATGACATTATTGATAATTGATTATGGTTTTTTAGACAAAAGGTTGGTTTTATGTATCATTTTATGTGGTTCGGGAATGGAAGATAAGAATTTTTTAGTCCAGTATAAAAATTATATTTTATCAATTTCGCGGGCTAAATTTTTACTGTGGAAATGAACTAATCTGAAATAAACAATCTGAAGTTATAAACCTGCCGAAAAGTTGAAAGAACTTGTTTAAAAAATGTTATGCAAAATCGGGTTATATTGTATGCAACACACAATTATTACTAGGCCATTCTTCGAAATATTGCCGGAAAAGTTGGAGGATTTTCAATTTTCGAAAAATATTATTTTTGTGCCAAGGATTAATATAAACTCTGACGGATATAATCCGGACAAGCAGGCGTTTTAAATTTATCAAAAATTCAAAAAAAATCAAAAATTTTAGTTTTCAAAGAAATATATTTTGCTGACAATCTTGAAAAAAAGTAGATCGCTTGAACGAGGAGGATGCCAAAGTGTTTTGAAAAATGAAAAAGATGACACACCCTCTGGTCAAGACCCCTCCACATCTGAACCTCATAAAAACCGCGAGCCGAAAGTTTGAAAAAAAAGTTTTTATTTGCAATTTTGTGCCAAATTTTACACTTTTAAATACCAACAAGAATTTGGTCGTTTAGACCTTTCAAAGGAACTATTTCAAATAGAACGTTCAGAACAATTTTGACGAATTAAAACGAAACAAACAAAATCGAACCTTTGTAAAAACTGCGGCATTTAAAAAGCGATCAACTGGCGAATTAGTACATCTCAACGAGTACTGAATTGATGTTTGATTCTTAAAATTCGCGAGTAACGTTTCTTTAAATACAAGTTTCAATAAAAAATACTATACAACGACGAGTTTTCTCAAATATAAAAATTCTAAGACGCCTTCCCAATTTTTATTACCAAACGTAAAACGAAACACATTTGGTGGAGTGTGGTGGCACATTTTTAAATAAATTGAGGAAAGAAAAAAAAACGAGGAAAAAATCGATCAATTTCAATGTTTTCTCGACTGTTTGGTAGGGAGGTTAATGATGTTGGATGACGACGGAAAAAGAAAGCAACTGGTTTTTACAAATGTTTCGCCACTACTAAACTTTTAGCACTTTTTGTCAATAGTAAGAGTGGCTATTGAGGTTTTACATCTTTATGATTTATGCCGGTCTTCATTGTAAATTGAGAAACATTTTAACTGTTGCAACTTTTTAAATAGTTTCAAAAAAAACTTTAGTACTGGAAATCTGTGAGTGGCATTAAAGCTCGTCATTTGGGGGGTACTGAATACATAGATTAAACGAAAGTCATGGAAATTCTTGGTGAAGATATATACTTATGTCTCTTCACGGAGAAAATGAATATACCTGGCGATAAAAATAGAAAAAAATGGCCTAAAAAGTTTCCTACGAAGAAAACTAGTCCCCCGTAATTGTGTGAAGAATGTTTTTCTAAGTCATTGTTTTGAAGATGAGATTCTCAAATCAAATTTCTCAGTTTGTCTTGCGCGTAGCGGTCGCGTTGCGAGAAAATTCCCAACGACACTCCGCAAAACGAGCGGCCAGAAATTTTTATCTTGACGATACATCTATTAGCTATGTAAAGCCATCCTTTAACAGAAAAATCAGCTTGTAAACTGTTCTTGAATGAATTTTAAAAAAAAGAAAAAATCAAATATACAGCGTGAAAAATTGAAAATTTTATGAAAACTGTTGGGAAGCCAGTATTTTCGAGTCATTTTAAAAGTTAATATGGAAAAAATATAAATCAATGAATTGGTGCGGATCAAAGTGCACTATACTCAAATATGCACACAAATATTATACATGCTAAAGCTGAACGACGGGAGACAAGCTTCCCAGCTTGAATAGTGAGTTTGACAAATAAACAAAAAGCGCTATTTTCCATCCATTTCTTCTATTTGTTTTGGTTTATTATCGAACGGCTAATATAGACCAAAGTGAATAAATGAACGCAAAATTTTGTATATATGGGGGACGTACTGAAGACAGCAAAAATATCGGAAAGAATTGAGGGCAATTTCCAAAAAAAGATGCCGTGTTTTTTTTTGTATTCTCGTTCAATTTATGCATGAAGACCTGCATTCATTCGTTGGAGGTCATTTGTGCTAATGCGCAAGAATTGCAATTTCTTTCGAGGGAATGAAAAATTGCCTTCGGAAATTATAATTTTCTCATTAGTTTTCATGGGATGATCTGGAAGAAACACGATCGGGTAAAGCTAACTTCGTTCGCGGTCAAAGGATTCAAATGTGATGTTTCAATTGCAATTCGATACAAATCAACAATCAACCAATTGAGACATTCATAAAATTCATTTTTGTGTATCATCTTTATGGCGATTAATCCAAATTCTCAACTTCGGACAGCTCTTTCTTCTTGATTTTTCATAAACATAACAATTGGAAAATAAAAATTTTCACAAAAAATATTCAACCAAAAGAAATTCTCTTTTTTTCCCATTTTCAGCATTATTGCGCCAATACTCGATGCTCAGAATTACTCAAACATTTTTCATCAATATTTCCCACACAATGAATTTTTCAGAAAATGAAAATCCCAAAAATTCAAATATCGATTTTCTGTGCAATTTTGCGTCGTGGTGTTTACGGTGACGCCGCGCGGCAAACCAAAATAATTCAAATTCCCAGACCGAAAAATTGATTTTCTTTTATTTTTCGAATAATTTTGACCTATTTTGAAATAACTTGAATATTTCTCGGATGCTAGCTGATCAGGGATCATTGTTGTTTACTTTGGCGTTGTTTTTGTTGTTTCGGGATGTTTGTATCAATAAAAACTTTTCTTTATAGGTAAAAAAATGGAGAAAAACGAAAAAAGCGGCGTTTTTACTCGCGTTAAAAATCGCTGGAGGAGCATCTTCTCAAAGGTAATTTTTACTTGTTAGAAAAATGGTATTTAAAGAAAATCTTTCAGAAGAATCCAATTAAGCTCCGCGAATCGAACCAGAACCACGTGTCGCTGGCTAGATGTATTATGTCCGATCCGGACGAGAATTTTCTCGGCACAATAATGGCGGAAACGGTTGTCGAACCAGTTGAATTGCCGAATGGTGGAGGATTCACTCTTCGCCAGGAAACGAAAAAATTTCAGAACCTGAATTATATTGATGAGGTGAAATTGATATTTATTTTATTAAATTTTGTCACTTTTTGATCACGCAAGTTCCTCGGAAAACAAAAAATCATATTTTTAGATCTCCCTATGTGATCAAATTCGTCGCCCGCGAAGATTTAATCGCGTCACCTCTGGAGAAATCAATTTCGTTCGAAGAATGACCGAGGAAATTGACCTCTCTTCAATGGTTGGTTTTTAATTTTAACCTTTGTTTTAAATGTTAACATTTAGAATGTTGTCATCAATGGCAATGAAATTTCTGGCGAAACGGATGAGAAAAGTGGAGCGGAAAGAGCTTGCTTCAAGCCGGGGCCACATAATCCAACAGGTAAGGTTGAATTCAAATATATTTATTAGGTTTATAATAATGAATTTGTTTTTACTAATCAATAATCAGAACAATAATAGGATCTTTAATTATTTTCATAGATTGTAATATATTTTTTTGAAAACTAGAGCTATAGAGATGGTGGAACATTTGTAGGAGAATTATGGCGAAATTAAATAACTCGCAAACTGTCCGAAAATTTTCTAAAAGTAGATAACGAATATTTATAATAGTATAATGTTTAAAATATAGTTTTTATTTAATTTGTATAAAAAGAAAGTGTTTCTAGTCAATAACAAGTACGCTAAGCTGGCCGGTTATTTAATTCCAGAAAATTTCAAGTTTTTATGAAGAAATGTCTGTTTTATTGTAAATTCTACATAAATGCAGCTGAAATCATTACTTGCTTGCTTTCTGTCAGATTAATACAACCTTTTCGGACAAATTTCTTTTTTTTTTCAAATGCGTACTCACATTCCTAATAATTCTTCGGTTTTTAGACGAACAAATGACATTTCTGAAGCAATGCTTAGATCAAATCGACACACGACCACAGAATATGAACTATTTGACAAAAGGATGGACATTGTGTGATTTTGAAACGTTTTTGAAAACGATGTTGAAAAATGATGAGGATATTTTAAGAAGGACTTTTCTGCGGGTTGAATTCAAGGATATTCCATTTTCGTTAAAGTATTTGAATGAGTAAGTTTAGAGCTTGATATTATAAAATACATTTTTCTTTTTTTTTGCAGGTTCGTAAAAACCTATGCAACCTTCAAGGATTACAAAGTTGATCCAGACTATGTTTACGCAACAATCCATTCGAAAAAGGTTTCAAAAAAGTTAAAAAATCTTTGTAATATCAAAAAAAATTCAGGATTCGCGAGAGCGAAAGCTTCGAGGACATCTGCATCCATTCCTTATTATCGAAGACAAAGTTCGACAGGCTAAAATTTCATATTTGACGAAATTGGTAATCACGTGTCCAAAAACACCAAATATTTTTGTTGCTGTTCGATTCTACTGCTTGAAGTCGTGTAGAACTAATGGGCCAAATGAGACAGGAATTGTGGGAGTTTTAAAAATATATAAATTGAAAAAAAGTTGATATTTTCAGATTCTCCAACTTGATCAAATCACCGGTTCGAGATATGAGCCGACACCAAGTGTTGTGGTGCGTGATGCTGGGTGTATTGAGTGTAACGCGGATTTGGCGAATATTCGAGTGGTTTATGATGATAAGAACAAGGTGGAAGAGAGCGATGATGAAGATGGTGAGAATGAGGAGGATCAAGGAATTGAGGAGACTGATTTTGCTGAAAGGGTTGGTTTTTAATATTGAAATATAAGTCGCATATGAAAAGCTTGAAAAGTTCAATGAAATTATATAATTTTGATTAGAAAACTTGTTGAATTTGACTGTTCTGTAGAATCTTTTTCCGATTAATTGAAAATTATCATCAGAAATTTAATTTTTTGATTAAAAAACAGTAGAATTGGCTAAATTGATGAGGTAAAACGGTTGAAAACAGATGTTTGTAATTTTTTCTATACCTCGTAGCTTTTAATTCTACTTTCTGTTTTTAGTGATAATTTTGTTGAAAAAAATGATTTTCTTACTCTTACTTTTATAATGTTTACCTACGGTTCTCCCTTTGTTCCGGTTAAAAATTTTAGAATTCCAGAAAGTGATAAAATGTTATTTTTATGAAAAAATATGAATTATTTTAGAGAAAAAATCTATTTCAAGTTTTTTAAATTATCCGTTTCAATGAGTTTCTTTCGAATTGCCTGGTCTTTTTCGGAATTGATCTATTTAAATTTTAAATGCACATTTCAAAACTTTTTCAAATTGTCTAGTTCTATGAGAGATTTTCAGATGAGCCCAGTTGACGGCAATTCAAAAGAATACCTGGAAATGTTCCCATTGCTTTTTTCATTAATCGATATCGCCGAAAAGAATCAAATTTCTGAGAATAGCAACTCTGGTGTTGCTCCAAATTTCGATCAGCTCGATTCAGACGTTTTCACGGATGGAGATGATGATGAAGACGAGGATGATGACTCATCTGACTCTGACTCGGATTCTGATTCTGATTGTGATGAAAGCGACACCGAAAGCAGCTCTTCTGAAGATGACGATGATTATTGATGCTAGGAAATTGTAGAAATCTTCGTATAGAACTGTAGAAATAAATTTTTCTTTCCCATATTTACCTCTCGCTGAAATTTTCAAACTTTCAGCCTAAAATTATAGAATCTCTGGCGGGTTTTGTAAAAAATATTTGGTTTCCAAATCTAGTTGTATTTCTTTTTTTTTTAGAGAAAAAGTATTTGTTCAAATTTTGTATTTATTTTTCTCTATTATTTATAATTTTTGTTTGGTTGTTGGAAATAATCTTTTGCAGTGAAAGCTTAATTAAGCCCCGCCCCCTCTCCCTTATCCACCAGTTTTTGTTTATAAATTGACAATTTCTTTCTTTTTCTAAAGTTTTTGTTTGATTAACCAATTTTTGTGCATTTCCCCCACAAATCTCACCAAGAAAATTTTTTATTGCCAACAAGTTGATAATTAACTAATCACATAAATAGTCCCAAATTTTAAACTTCCTTGTTAAGTGTTTTATTTTAAATGTTTCTTTTTTTGTGTTGTTGGAATAAAATCTGTTTTGGGGGTGAAATTAGGACACAAAGAGCTATTTTTCTTTTTATGCAAATTTTTTCTTTCTTGTTCGCGTGTTTTTTTTTCTTTGCGATTTTCGCGTGTTGTTGCAGCGCATTGAAGATATAAGTGCAGTCTATCACCCTTCTCGGTTACGCAGCCACTAGCGTAGTGGCTAGCAGAGCGCGCGGTCGTTTGAAATGCCATTGGATCGATTCCGTCTGGCTTTAAATTGAGCAATGATGGTTTACTCATCTGTCAGTCCACTGAGAGTTCGTGACGATAAACGTGGTTTAGAGTATCTGAGCAGCTTTTTACCCCTTTCTATTTCTTTTCAAATCATTTGTCCTTGTTTTTGAATTGTTTTACCGTATTTGGTATTCATCGCAATAAATTGTTGGTTAATTGCGTGCGACGAATTGAATTTCGGAACCTCCCCTCGCAATCTTACACAAGTTCTTAACGACGAATGATATTTGAATGAATAATTAGATTTTAGGGATCAGGTTGTTTTGTGTATTATTGGCAAAGTGAGGAGGAAGTGATTGATGAAGTGGTGAAGGAACACGAGCAAGTGAAGGGAAAAGAGTGCGCGAAGGATTGGCATATTGTTGACAGATGATGGTTTGTCATCATTGGAAATTAATGAATGAAGTGAAGCTCGGAGTAGTCAAACACCTGTTTTTGAGAAATGTTTCGATATTGAGAATCTCGACTTGAGAAGATGTTGAAGGTTTTGTGCGGACGTTTCAAGATCTTAATTTCTTGAACATTTTTAGATTTTTTCTGCCGATATTTGACTCACAAACAATTACAATATTCAGATTTTACTTCTTTTTCAAAAAATAACAAAATTTGCTGGGGCTTATAAAAGAAAACCAGCTTCATTCATTTGAAAACTACCTATGTTCAACAATTTTATTTTAAGAGTCTGTTTCAAAATCAGGGGTCGTTGTGGGGGAATTCTTTTAAATTTCGTGAATTTTTATATTTTTTTAGAAAGCTAAACTTTTCCTCTTCTCAGAAATACAAAACGTTTTGAAAAATTATTTAATTTATGCCTAATATCTTAAATGTTGATACTCGCACTCCGGATACAATAAAACTCTAAATCCCTTCCTTTTTGAGGTCATCCTTTTCATCAAATCCCCCATTCCAAACAATTTCAACATTTTTAATCCCAAAAATCCGTTAATGATATGTTCCCCCTATTCAAAAATAAATACATTCTTAAAATCTTTTTCATCATAAATTTATTTACGGATACACATTTCCCATGCCCTCGAGAATTAAACCTTACCTTTAGCCCTGCACCCCACTCTAATTGGCTCAATCAGCTCAATCCCCATATGATTTATTTCGAAAATTTTTTATATAATAAATTTCCTTTTTCATTTCTAGAAACGTATATATGTATGGGAGAGAAATGTAAACATTCTATGCACAAAGGAAAATTTTTTGACATTTTTGGAAATCGCTCCCAACCCAACCCCTTTTCCCTTTTATTTGGAAAGGTGTAATTGTGACAGAGCGAGAAATTGTTTGCTTATTATTTCGGAGAGTGGGGGGGACCATTTTGTTTTCATGAATTATTATTATTTATACGCTAGTGGCATAGAATTTTAGATCATGTGAAAGTTGCTCTGTGAATCGAAGCTTATTTTAAAATTGTTGGGATTCTTAATATTTCGAAATAAAAGAAGCGAAATGAGCTCCAAGAGGAAGACTGAAAAAAGTTATTAATTGATGATTTATGTCAAAATATTTAAAAAAAAAAAACAAAAAATCCTGTTGAAAATGAAACCGTTTGAACAAAATAAGGCGGCGGTCTAGTTTTTTCCGAGTTGGGACTTTTTAGTTACAGGCAGCGTTTCAGTTAATACGATCGAAATCCAAAGCGAAAAATTGAAATTAAAATGAGGGCCCATGAGGTCGAGAAAACAATACCACTATTTAGCCACATTCAAATAATTGTGTTTCGCGCCAATTCCGACCGCGTTGCACAATCCGGCGCGCATTCAAATTTTGATTTTTCCAACTTTGGACGACTGCTATGACGCGTGTATTTATCGGTGTGATTTCGCATAAATTGCATTGTACTAATTAGAAAACGCTCTAATTTGTGAAACTAAGAACAGGTAGGGTCAAATTAACTGAACAGCTGTCTTTAATTCTAAAAGTGACAAAATTTTAGCTTTAATTTTTTAAATAATATTTTTTAAATTTTCCTGAAGAAAAAAATATTTTCGATGACGTTCTAATCTGAGAAACTAGGTTCTAGGAAATTCGCAATGTGCTAAATTTTTTTAAAAACTTTCTCATATTAAATATTAATTCATTCTAAATGTTTTCGTAACAAAAATTATGAAACGGTTATTAAAGCACCAAATAAAAATCTAAAAACGGAAAGGCGTCCACTTCAAAAGAATGCGAAAAAAATGAACATAATGGATTTATTTTGATAATGAAAATTTCCACACAAAAATTATAAACCGTCAAAATTCAAAAATTTTCTGATGAACAACATGTTTCCGAGTAAAATAAAATTCAAAAAAAAATGAAACCAAGAATGCTTCATTCTTCTGTGCTGTCCACCTCAACTCCTTCTCTCTGCCATTGGCTGAACATGAGTCAAAATGGGCGGCGCTTCGGAAAGGAAACGGCCGACGACGGACACAACAACGATTGGTAAGCGCATTTTCAAGAGAGCGGACGCGTTTTTATAAAAACTATTCGATTTTTTTTCATTGTTATTTGGTTATTGTTCTGTTAAAAATCGACAGTCGGTATCGGATACCATTACTGTGATGTTTGGTAAGTTTTTGAACTTTTCAGTGTCTATATGATTTTAAAACTCTAGAATTTCGTAAGAAATTCAAGTTGCTGCGTCATCCTTTTTTAAAAAATTAGAAAAAAATTTTCATTGCAATTTCAGATGTTTGTCAAAATATCGATTTTTTCAAATTTAAACTTGCCACGTCATTTTTTAAAGATAAATTTCAAACGTTCTGATTGTGAGATAAATATTAAAACACATTTCCATTCAGAGTCCGTTTACATTTTTTGAAAATAAAAAAAATTGCGAGAAGTTATGAGCCTTCTAACCTGAATATAAATTGCCAAGTCAAAAATTTTGGTGTCTCTGTATTTTATTGGTAAATCACCAAACCAACGCACATGCGGCAATAAACTAATCAGAATTTTTGGCTTTACATTAATAAATTTCTTCTCCAAACATTCCATGAAACTATCTGAATTTTCAAAAATAAGAATTGCCACGCCATTAAACAATTTTCACACAAAAAGTTTTCCTCAATTTTTCCAACAAAAAAAAACTTCTCGTCCAATAAAATGATTCACCATCAATTGTGATATGAACACAATTGATGTTGAGGGCATCGTAAATCAATTTTATAAATATATTCCTCAAAAAAAGTTTGATTTTATTTACACTGTTGTTTCGCTCCATTGAAATTTGTCCACTTCCTCACTTTAAAGCGGAACAATTCGAAGAGACAAAAAGCCGTTTTACCAACAAAACGTGGCAGCACTTTCTTAGAACCTTTCTCTATTTTACCTGTTTTTGCAACATATATATAGAATATATTCGCCCTATAATTATGTGTAATTAAATGTAACATCTCAACTTCATTTCCACCTAATTTTTGTTTAGAAAACAACTAAAATCAATATCTCTCTCCCTTAGGATAGATTTTTTAGAGGCATATCGAAAAAATTCCAGTTGGATTACGGTAGGTGAGAGAGAGTTAGAGAGACGCAGAGAAATTAAAATGCACATGGATGGCGGCGGCGGCAGCGCTTAGAGAGGGGAGAGGGACTATTGATTTTTAGAAAGGGGGGTTTTCAACAAAAATTTGGTTTTTAAAGTTTTTTCCGTGGTAGCCTCTAAAGAAAAAATGTATGAGTTAAATAAGACCACCCTAAGCTTAAATAATGTTTTATCAAATCTATTATATCAATTATTGAATAGCTTGCAGCAACTGAAAGAAAAATTAAAGATTTTGAGTTATAGGCAACAATAACTATTTATTCCGAATTATCATGGTGAAATAGGATATTCAGATATTCACATTTTTACTTAATTTTGAAGAATTGCAATTTCTGACGAATTGTAACTTCTGACGAACAAATTAACGCTTAAATAATATCTATTTTAAATCAATTAAAAATTTGGGCCAGTTTTCCAATACTTTCCAATTTTTCCTCCCAACATTTTTCTCATATTTTCCAGGCTGCCTTTCGCCACAACGATCGCCAGCTTTCAGTGCAGAACAGGAGAAAATGCTGAAATCGAATCGTGCCAATGAACCGCAAAGTTTTGTCAGCACTGGACATAAGGTGAGTCTTTATACGGCAAAATTAGAACGTTTTTGTAGACCTCGTTTTTGCTGAACAGGCTGTTTTATTATTGTTTAAAATTAGCCATTTTTAGCTATGATACGAATCCTTAAAAAATACCAAAGCTGGTTTGAAGCTCTGAATTTTTAAAAATATCTGAATTCAGAAGTATCAAAATTCTACGAGTAACGAAAATTTCGTCAAAGACTGTCAATTTTGAGAAAAAATCGGTGGCTTTTCCATGAAATTTGTCTTCTTCGAACAAATTTTTGAACTCTCTGAAATTCTTGCTTCTTAAATTGTGTTGAATCCTTTACTGTTTCGAAGATTATTTATTTTTTATTTTTTTAGCACCATTGATAAAAAATTGATTTAAAATCATTAATAAAAATCCAAATATAAAAATCCAAATATAAAAATTCACTACAGAATAAGGAAGTTGTTGTTTAGTTTTTAAAAATTTCTGGAATTCTTAAAAGTTGAGCAAAAAAACAGACTCTACAACTTAGTAAGCTTTTTTTTCAAATTTTCGGAAAATAAGATCTGTTAATCTGCTCTAACAATGTAAGAACACGATTGTCTTCATTTCAAATATATAATAGGATTCTCAAGGAAGGGTTTGATCCAAGTCAAGATTCTGAAATTCAGTAGATCCAATATTTTTAATCTCAAGTTTTACGTCAATCGCTTTGAGAGGCACGATTTTAAAAAAAAACTCCATGAAACTTTCCATAGAACCCATTTTTCAGGACGCAAAAGCAGACCTTCTCGATCTGGAAGAAGTTGTAACCGCTTGGGCCAAAGTCATCTTCGACACCACAAAAAGCAAAGCTGAGAGTAAAATCAAGAAGAAATATTTGTCGGTATGCTCATTTAATGTTTAAATTTAATGGTACCCACAAGGGAATAGTGACCATAAAATCCACGAACGAAACCTAACCCATCATCAATTAATTGTGAGGTTTCTATTTATAAGGAGAAAGGGGGATGGGGAGTCCAAATGTTTGTGCGCGCACGATTAGCTGCGATATGAGCTTGATTTAATTATATGGAGCAGCCATTTGGGAGAGAAGCTTTTGGTGGGGGAAATTGGAAAATTTCATTCAAATTGGCACCTTCAAAACGGAAATTATATCTGAAATTCGATATGGAGACACAGAATGGGGACCCTGAATAGAGGGTTTAAGTTGAGCTTTTAGCTTTTTATTGGCGCCAAGCTTCAAAAAAAGTTACTATTGTATTCTTCTGACGTAATCTCGATAATGAAAACTTAAATTTTTCCATAAAATAAACATTATTTTTGATGAATCTTTCAAATATCTAAAAATTGAATGTCTAAGGTTTACAAACCTGAGTTCTGAAAGCCTAGACTAATAATATAAAAAACCTAAAAAAAAGATTAGGCCTAAAGCCCTTTGAACTCCAAGGCCCAATCATCAAGCCTTAAACAACCCCATTTTTTCATGCAGCTCTCCGAAATCTCGCCTCAAAATCTCTCAAATTGAATTAATTTCAATGTTTCTTTTGTCGGCTCCAACTCCAAAAGAATCATAGTAGAATGCGCATCCTTTTTATTTAAATTATGACAAAAACTGAGAGCCCAGGGGGAATGGGGGGGGGGGGGGGGGGAAATTGCCATATGTTCCCAAGTTTTGGGGGAAAACGCTGGGAAATAATTGTAAATCATTCAAAATGAGGTTCGCTAAGGTTCTATATAACAATCAGGTGTGATATTTGACAACATTTGTTGTTTGGCGGGGTTTTCTTTGATGTTAAATATATATATATATATATATTCAATTTCATAAGTTGTTTTGCAGTACAACATCAATTGGACGAAACTTTACCAGGAGTGCTCGGAGCCGATTTATACGGTGTTGGGAGCAAAGCCAAATGTCGTGGATAGTGTAAGATTTTGAGCCTTAACGCGAAACTTGAACAACTCGAGATTACAGGCAAAAGACGAGAAAGTGATCTTCAAAACAACATTTACGAATACGACACAAAGGGATCAAGAATACTCTTTCAAAACTGAAAGAGCAACCAGAAGTTCGTCTACAGTTATAATCGAAAAAGGAGTTTGTCGTGGAGCAGACGTTTCACTGAAACTTAAAACCCCCTGTGAAGTTGTTGAAGCAAATGCTGGATTCACCACCGAAGTCATGCTCAACCATATCGGAGAGAATACCAGCGAGGAAGAATTGACATGGGGCGTTGATAGCAATGTCAAGGTTCCACCGTGTCATGAGACAATTGCTGAACTTGTTATTATTGAGGATGTGGTGAGTTTTAAAGATAGGAAACGTTCTGCTCTTAATTTACACGTTACAAGTCTTATATCAAACTTTTCTTTCAGGTCACCCGCGACTTCCGAATCGAAAACCGCCTCAGCGGAAAAGTTCTAGTGACAAGTGAGTGACAAATTTCATTTTCATGCAAATTTTCCTCATTCAATAACATTTTAGTGTTTCATGAATACCGTAGAAAAAATGTCAAGAGTCCTTGACTTGAATAAGTGGCCAGATTCATAGAATGCAACTTTTCAAAATATTTTAGTGGGGATTTTCCAAATATATATTTTTTACAGTAACCAATCTCAAAGAAAACAACAGTCTTGTCACCGTCATCGAGGCCAACATTGCTGATATTATCCGCGGAATTCCAGATTATACGGCAAAAGGATTCCGATTTGATGGACCGGTAAGTTGATGTTTTTCAATTAAAACCATTTTCCCAACATGTTTTTGAAGACATATGAAAAATAATGTTATATGTTTCTTCGTTACAATAACATTGAGATGAGGACAACCCTCACAGATGTTGGAAGTGTATATGCGTGCACGCTCTTCATTGATGATTTATATTGATTTGGGTAGATTTGGGAAAAGGGGGGAATGGATGGGTGAAAGTGTTGTAGGAATTTAATCATAAAAAATGGGGGAAATTCGAACTGGACATAACGTTGAAAAAATACAATAAAATAACTTGGCGCAGACACCTAGTTTCGGTTGAAAATTGTGAATTCTGTAACGTGGGCTTATTTTTTCAACAAATTCCGATTCAGTTTAAAGAAAGTTCGTTTATTTTAGTGATAACAACGTATTTCTGTAAAAGACAGGGCTCCATCGAACTTCGGTCGTAAAATATGACATTTGGAAAGAAAAATTGATCTCATTTTCTCATTTTGCAGGCTGTAATCTACGAAACACGCGGTCAGTGCATCTTCCGCTACGGTATTGAGCAAAAAGTTCGCATCAACGAATTCCCATTGAACCTTCCACCTCGTCACCTCGCCCATTAATTAATCGTTACTATAAAATATGAATTTTTTGCTCACTTACTTAACCCCTAAAATGTTAATATTTTCTTTTTCTTTTTACCGCTTTATCAACTCGCTTTAATTGTTTCTATATTGTTAATTTCATAATAGTGATATCGTTCACTGCCCGGTAAATAAAATTTTAAAACCAATCAATAATTTATTGAAAATATATTTATCGTCCCCCAAAAAAGCGCAGACTAGTTAGATCACGATATTAAAATCAGGATTAATTTAACGTATATACATGATATTTTTCTTGGAGAAAAGTTAGGAAATTACAATAAATGTGTCAATCAAATGGCTTTGTAGACGATATACAGGAGCATGAACATGAGAAGAACGGTGACAATCAGAAGTAGAAGACGGTTTTGAATGGCTCTGGAAAAATTGAAATTCTTCTTCGAATAATTTAGTGAAGTTATTGACAATTCAGCATGTTATCAATTAGATCATCATTTAAAACAATGTAACAAAATTTACCTTCTTATCATAGTGTTTAATGACTTATTGGCCCTTCCTAAATCCGCATTCGATCCTCTCATTCGATCCCTAGCTCTGCCAATCGTCTCCCTCTGATTCGATAAATTCGACAACATCTCTGCACCGACTTGTTCCGTTTCGACAGCGATTCTATGAGCATCTTGAACTTTTCTCGAAGTTCGCTCCAACCTCTGAGTGTTCGCAATCAATTGATCCTCTTGGCGATGTTCATCCAATTGATCGTCAAAAGCCAAAAGCTCATCACGATCCGCTTCTTCTCGCACTCTTTTGATAGATTTATCGAGTTCGCCGTCCAATTGTTTCTTATCCGATTGGTAGCTACGAACGCGCAGATCGTATTTCGCTCTTTCGGGTCTGGAAAAATTGAATGTTTTGTTTGCAACTTAACCAGTTCAAAAAACTCATCAAGAAATTAGGGTCACTTTAAAACATTTCTAAGTTCGTTTTCAGATCAAAAATACAGAAACCGATAATTTCAAACCTCTGTAACGTTCAACAATAATTTCTTCTTGTATTTTTGAAAAAAAGGTCCAATCCATTCTTTGGATTTGTATTAAAGGAAATTATTGTGCTTATAAAACTTCAAATTCCAGTTTTAAATTTTAAAAACATCGAAAAATAATGAAAACCTCCGTATTTATCAAATTTGCATCATAGGTGGGATAGTGCTCTTTTTCGGTATTATTGTCTCACAAAATCGGTTTCATAAACGTGAACTTCCCTATTTTGCGAAATAGTGTATGATGAGGGATAATAAGACAACGCAACGCAACCCTTCCCATTACCCTCACGCGTGGCGTTTCGATTTTTTTGACAGAGGTTTTTCACGTTTATATAACAGATTTTGTAAACAACTAATAGCACCCCTTAACTTTTTTCAATGCAGCAGGGTGTAGAAAGCTTAACTTTTTCCAGAAAAGCTTTTGATTCGAAGCAAAAACCATTGTGTGCAAAACATAGGCGCTGAAAACGTGTATCCCCCTTAACTTTTTTCAAATTTGAAGGTTTTGCCCCCTTTTCTCTGAATTTTTGAAATAACACTATCCCACCTATGATTTGCATAATTTTCTAAACAGAAACTTACGTATTCGATTCCAGCTCCCTAACTACCAATTGCATCTGATCCAGAAGATCGTTCACATCTTCCAAACTTTTGCGAATTTCTTGCACCGCGTTTGCTCGTTCCGCCGCTGGAAGGGTGTGCACTCTCCCGATTTTTGAAGTGATCTACAAATTTTTGTAGTATTACATTTTTACTTGAGCGAAAAAAAGAAACCTCTGCCGTCTGCAATGAATACTGTTTTTCAAATCCGCTGAGCTGCTCAACAATTCCAGCTTGTGAGCTGCCAACACCAGACATCTGAAAATTTTGGATAATCCGCGAAGACGTTGGAAAAAGCAAGGTACTAATTGGTTTCAACCAATTTTAAATCATTTTAAAATCAAATAATTGATATTTTATAAATCTGAAAATCAACAAAGAACAATAAGAAACTCTAGTTACTAAAAAAAATTTAAAAAATGACTAAAGACTTGAAATGAAATTTAAGCACGATAATGAGCATAAGCACGGTTGGCTTCACATGTCTTATGCAATTCTTGTTTTGCTTGAATCGTCGAGCCCTCATTTTGACTAGCAGCAAGCAATTCTGTTGCTAAGATATCCCTACAAGACATTTTGTTCTAAAATTCAAAAATGCCTATAAAATCCTACTTGAAATGTGTTTCTCCATGTCTAGCTCGTTGTCTACAAATATCTCTCATCATTTTCATAGCGCGGAATTCGGCCTCCGGCTCTTCAATTGGGAACGGGACTTGATAGGTGGTTCCTCCTGCAAATTAATGAGAATTTCAGAAAATAAATCTAAATTCCTACCTCTGGTAACTCCTTGCAGCTTCATCAATGGATGACAATTTTTAATAGCCTTTCTTGCAATAATAAAAGGATCTAATTCGATTTTCTTCTTTTCCTCTTCACCCGCTTTGGCCCAGGCTTTATATTGCCTTCTTTTGATGATTTCAAGAGCAGATTCAACGTTTTCCCTCGATGTATCTTTCTTTCCATCTTTAGTACATACTCGAATCAATTTGTCAATCTAAAAATAGTTTATTAAAATTTTTTAAATCACGAAAAATGACTCACCACATGATCTCTATAAAAAACCGGAGTTGCGTCGCTTTTCATCGCTTTAACAAAAAGAAAATTACGTTCATCGTCCTCATCGAGTGGTTTTTTGAGCTGAAAACAGAAAAATATAAACGGAACAATTTAATATTCGAAAAAACCTCTTGTAAATCAGAAATTGGTTCCCGGAAAACACGTGGATCGTACATGTTGGAAGTGGAAGTTGTTGATGAAATCCAGCGCGTTTGCAGGGAACGGACAAGTTTGTTGGCCATACTGTAAAAATCGTGAAAATCAAAAATCTAATGAATCAAAAAATTGGAAAATGCGGAATTATTTTAAATGATAATCAATAAATTGTTTAAAGGTACATGCAATTTCCAATTAATTCGTGCCGAAAGCAGAAACAGTAAATAGGTTAAAGGCACATTGGTGAATTTGTTTCGATTATTCTTGCCTAGAAAACTAAATTTGAGAGTACTGCCATTGTATGTTTTTTTTTCAATTGAATTTTTTTGAATCGAAAATTGCTAGATTAACCATTGAAAATTCCATATTTTTTAAAAATTCACAGCAAAAAGAAGGCACTTTTGACTTTAATTGCCAGAAATTTCTGTAATAGAACACTTTTTCGGGAAATAAATAAGAAAAAAAAACATTGCCAACCGTTAAACATTAAAAAAACGAAGAAGAAAAAAAAATTCAGTAGAGCACACATGCTGACAACATTTCTTCATCTCCTCTTACAAACATCGACCTCTTAGAATTAGCAGAAACATTGGGAATCAAACAAGTCTTTACAAGAAATAACTGATGTACTCAGGTTATCTAGGTACAGTCCCGTATAGTAACGGTTCAGTGTTGGCGCCAGATAGACAAGTACTTCGAAAAAACAAGTTTATCACACGAAACAAAACAACTCGGAAAGAATGATACGAAACAACAACAATATAAGCCATTATTGTTTTACAAAGAGAAAAGATAGCCGCTCCGAGTTCATGTCTTGAATGGAGATTTTCAATTGAAGCATTGCCTTCATACCCAGTACATTCGCTTCTTTGAAATGGCTGTGTGAGAGGTTGCATTCGATAACAGAATTTTCATCCTAAAATGAGAAATTTAAATCATTAAAAGAATAGTCATACAATTGAAAGTAGAAAAACTAAACCTGAATAGAGACATAAAGAGCCGAAGGAATCGCGTCAGAGCCGGTGAGTTTGCTAATCGTTTTCTCGTCGAGGAATGTGCAATTCGATCCCGTGTCGACCAAGTACCACACTTTGACGATTGGCGCACTAGGCTTCTCGGCACGACGACAATTGAGGCACACCATTAGTCGATTATTCGGTCCAAAGATGCGACCTCCGACCGGAAATGCTGGAGATGAGAATGTTCCAACACTGAGATTCTCAATTCCGGTAATGTCGCTGAGCTGAAACCACAGGATTAGAAATAACAAGAAAAATTACAACAAAAAATGATATAATAAAATTAATAATAACTCACATGCTTGAGACCAGCGTCGTTGATATCCGTCAACATCATATCATGTTGAAACGCCGGCAGTGCTTCCATAATTTCGAACGAGTGCTCCTTGCTGTCAGACGATGAGGAACTCTAAAAAATTTCCTTTTTAAAATGAAAAGAAAACAGAAATAAATACCTTGTTCAATTCGCTTCCCATCTTGGACTACAACGGAAAGAAATGACGGAGAAAGAAAGAGAGAGAGCGGTCTGAAAATAAACAATTGAACAATAGCTAAAATCGAACTACATATTATGTTTATATCTCGAGGGCGCTATGTTGTAAATTTTTTCCCATTACAGGAGCTTCAAATACAGCTGAGATACTCAATATTCATTTAAAATCAAAGAAGAAGTTAGCTATTATTCAGAAGAAGAAGTTAGATATTCAGAAACTTAGAATCAAAGAGCAGAGCAAGAAGTTATCTTCATAATAAATTGTCTAATAAATGTCTTGTGAAGTATATTGTTTCAAATGCAAGAGACACATTGATACATCAGAAATTACAGAATGTGAAACGAAAAGTAAAAGGAAAATGTTGAAAGGTGTTTGCATTGAATGCAACTCAAAGAAATGTAAATTAATTCCTACATCTAAATCCTCTGGATTGAATTCAAAGATAGGAGGTGAAATAGACAAAAAAGATTCGAAGAAGGATTCTAAAGTGAATGAGATTCTAGAAAAAACTTATTATTCTCCAAAAACAGGATTTTGTGGGATCAATGAGCTATCAAGAGTAGCAAAGCTATCACAGAAAAAGGTTAAAGAGTTCCTGAATGAACAAGATGTTTACACTCTACACAAACCAGCTAGGAAGAACTTCAAGAGTCAAAGAGTTTACTTTGATGGTATGGATGATCAATGGCAATCAGATCTTGTAGAAATGCAAGTGTATTCAGATGAAAATGATGGCTTCAGGTATCTTCTAACTGTGATAGATTGTTTTAGTAAGTTTGCATGGGTAGTACCTTTGAAAAGTAAAAGTGGTAAAGAAACTGCAGATGCTTTGGAATCTATCTTTACAAAGAGTAAAAGAAAACCCAAAAAGATGCAAACTGATAATGGTAAGGAGTATTATAATAAAGAAATGAATAAACTTTTCAAAAAATTAGAAATTAATCACTTCTCAACTTATTCAGATAAGAAAGCTTCTATTATCGAAAGGTTTAATAGAACTCTGAAAGAGAAAATGTGGAAAATGTTTACTCTTCAAGGAAATCATAAATGGGTTGATATTCTTGATGATCTTGTGAAAGGTTATAATAATCATTATCACACTTCAATAAAAATGACTCCCATACAGGCTTCAAAAATAGAAAATGAAAGTATTGTCTACAATAATCTATTTCCTATAAAACATAATTTTGAGGAAATTCAAAAAAAATTCTAAATTCAAAATAGGTGACACAGTCAGAATAACAAAATATAAAGCTATTTTTGACAAAGGTTATCTTCCGAATTGGACAACTGAGATGTTCAAAATTGCAAAAGTTCATATTGGTGAACCTGTGATGTACGAACTAAAAGATCTTGCAGATGAAGAAATCAAAGGAAAGTTTTATGAAGAAGAACTCACACTTTACAATAATATCAATGAAGAGTATAAAGTTGAAAAAGTGATAAAGCATAGAAAATCTAAAGGAGTAAAAGAAGTGTTTGTTAAGTGGTATGGATATCCGGAGAAATTTAACTCTTGGATAAAGGAAACGAATTTAAATTTCACAAGTGAATCCGAAGGAGATCCTTTAAAGATCTAAGCATTTTATACTCAATTATTAAAATAATCAAGTTTGATTTATCAAATACTGACAACCTTAACTCTATTATCCTTGATTTCAACAACATTTTCTGAAAGAATCAGACAGTAACATTTAGTACTTTGAGCAATGTTTTTAGCGAAGCTGGCTTTTATTGTAACATCAGGTCGAGATGCAATAATTCTATCATTCTGTTTAGATACATCGAAAACTAATAGTGGATAATAGTAATAGTAGACATCTTCTTCCATGAAAATGTAATCCTTGATACTTTCATAATAACTATTTCTGAATTCTTTAGCAAAATTGTATTGTTGGACTGCATTGAATTTGTCAAAGTCGGATTTCAAGCATTCATACGGATATCTTTCACTATTTAGTTCAACATAAATTTCTTCTAATCCACAATTATCGAATTTTGAAGCATTTAGATAATTGTTATCTCTTGCAGTCTGAAATGCTATGACAATGTATTTTATTTTATCATATTTAGTTCCAAGTTTCCAAGTAAATTCCCTGTTACCATTAGGAATATTATAACTCTCAAATTGTCTAGCAATAAAAGGCATCTGAACTAATTTATTACTTTCAAAGACATTCAAAAGTTTGTTTTGCATCTCTAAGGAAGGCATAATTTTAGGAATTATCCATTGAAGCTTATTTATAGTCATTTTAGCAGTAAATTTAGTGGGATCACTGGAAGTAATAGAATTCTTGTTTTCTGGAGATCGATAGAGTGATAACTGGTGTTTCCTTCCATAAACGACTTTGTTATAGCATTCAGCAAATCCAAAAATATGAGTCAGTGGAATACAAAAAGTAAGGTTACCTTTTCTATTTTTTGTGTATTTATTTATTTTATAAGTCATGATATCCTTTGTCTCAAGGATCCATCCAAAAGTATTTTGTTTATTCATTGTTGAAGAATAAGTAAATAGACCTTTTAATAGTGAAGCTCTTCCAGGATCAATGACATTTTCAACTTGCATACCATCCATTGAGTAAGTTGCTCTATCAAATAAGAACATAGGTCCATTGTTTGTTAATGATACTTCATCTGTATCTGCAAGTGGTGATCCTGCGGCATCATTTTTACTCAATGAAGCTTCTAAATCAATATAAGATTTATGAAGTAATAGATATTGATCACAAGTTTCGATGATAAAATTTATTTCACCATGCTGATTCAAGCTAGATCCACTAGAAGGAAATATATTAACAAGATTTTCTTTTTGAATTGATGTATCTTGAATAATTGGAGCATCGATGTTGAGGATTCTATCGAAAGCTTCTAATGCCATCTTTTGTAATTCTCAAACACTTCTAGGAAGCTTGCTTTCGCTGAATCTATTGGAGATCCTTAATTTATTTAGACAATTTTTATTTATTATAAATATAATTAATGAGAATGTTAACATTTTTAGTAATTCTGGTCATTCTCCAATTAGGAGAAGCTAAACCAATTTTATGTACTCCTAGTTCTCCAATTCATTATTTCAGAATTCCAAAATTACCAAAGTGTAATTATCTGTTTAAAAATTATACTTCTGTTGTGAAGTATGAAGTATTCAAACCTAATATCATAGAATACTTAAGTGAAGCAAAGTTGTGTAAGAAATTGATTTCAGAAGTGTCAATGTACACTGATTTTTCTGGATATGAGCATCTCATTGAAAAAGAAATAAACAATAGGCCAATAACAATATCAGAGTGTAGAGAAATGATATCTTCGAAGAAGTGTGATTACGGAACGCTACAAAAAAGTTCTAATGGAGTGTGGTGAACTAATAATAAAATTGATGAAAATTATCCTAATAGATTCACTAGCATGTTTTCTCCAAAGAGATATTATAAAGAAAATTGTGTGATTATTGAGACTAAGGTCTTCGGACATTTCAATCAAACTCGTCCTTCAAATGTTTTAGCTGATCTTTCAAATTGTAATTACTTAAATGGCTATTGCTCTCCTAAAGACAATGAAGTGATAATTTGGGATGTCAACAAAGACCAAAATTGTGAATACATCTCAATTGCACAACTTGGTGGTTTTTATAGTAATGGGTTTTGGATAAATAGTAGAAACCAGATTGCATTGAGTTTCACATCCAACCTGAGTGTAAGTAGTTGTGGTCAATCTTTACTTTTAAGTGAAGAAGGATTTGCTGTTCGTCCAATAAAACCACAACAATTACCTATTCCACAAGCTCTCAATTCACCAAGTCGAGAATTTTATGAAAATCAGCGTAGACAACAAGAAAAAGAACAACGTGAGAAATATGAAATGAAATTGAAAGAATTTGAGAGACGAAGAGAAGAAAAGATGAAGAAACATTTAGAATTTGAGAAAAGAAAACAGGAAAAAATATTGAGACAACAGAATAATACCAATAATTATACTTCTAATAGAACAAGAAGAGCCATTGACATTACAAACCTCGAGCCTTTTCCATTACCTACCAGCAAGGTACTAATTGGTTTCAACCAATTTTAAATCATTTTAAAATCAAATAATTGATGTTTTATAAATCTGAAAATCAACAAAGAACAATAAGAAACTCTAGTTACTAAAAAAAATTTAAAAAATGACTAAAGACTTGAAATGAAATTTAAGCACGATAATGAGCATAAGCACGGTTGGCTTCACATGTCTTCTGCAATTCTTGTTTTGCTTGAATCGTCGAGCCCTCATTTTGACTAGCAGCAAGCAATTCTGTTGCTAAGATATCCCTACAACACATTTTGTTCTAAAATTCAAAAATGCCTATAAAATCCTACTTGAAATGTGTTTCTCCATGTCTAGCTCGTTGTCTACAAATATCTCTCATCATTTTCATAGCGCGGAATTCGGCCTCCGGCTCTTCAATTGGGAACGGGACTTGATAGGTGGTTCCTCCTGCAAATTAATGAGAATTTCAGAAAATAAATCTAAATTCCTACCTCTGGTAACTCCTTGCAGCTTCATCAATGGATGACAATTTTTAATAGCCTTTCTTGCAATAATAAAAGGATCTAATTCGATTTTCTTCTTTTCCTCTTCACCCGCTTAGGCCCAGGCTTTATATTGCCTTCTTTTGATGATTTCAAGAGCAGATTCAACGTTTTCCCTCGATGTATCTTTCTTTCCATCTTTAGTACATACTCGAATCAATTTGTCAATCTAAAAATAGTTCATTAAAAATTTTTAAATCACGAAAAAAGACTCACCACATGATCTCTATAAAAAACCGGAGTTGCGTCGCTTTTCATCGCTTTAACCAAAGGAAAATTACGTTCATCGTCCTCATCGAGTGGTTTTTTGAGCTGAAAACAGAAAAATATAAACGGAACAATTTAATATTCGAAAAAACCTCTTGTAAATCAGAAATTGGTTCCCGGAAAACACGTGGATCGTACATGTTGGAAGTGGAAGTTGTTGATGAAATCCAGCGCGTTTGCAGGGAACGGACAAGTTTGTTGGCCATACTGTAAAAATCGTGAAAATCAAAAATCTAATGAATCAAAAAATTGGAAAATGCGGAATTATTTTAAATGATAATCAATAAATTGTTTAAAGGTACATGCAATTTCCAATTAATTCGTGCCGAAAGCAGAAACAGTAAATAGGTTAAAGGCACATTGGTGAATTTGTTTCGATTATTCTTGCCTAGAAAACTAAATTTGAGAGTACTGCCATTGTATGTTTTTTTTTTCAATTGAATTTTTTTGAATCGAAAATTGCTAGATTAACCATTGAAAATTCCATATTTTTTAAAAATTCACTGCAAAAAGAAGGCACTTTTGACTTTAATTGCCAGAAATTTCTGTAATAGAACACTTTTTCGGGAAATAAATAAGAAAAAAAAAACATTGCCAACCGTTAAACATTAAAAAAACGAAGAAGAAAAAAACATTTCAGTAGAGCACACATGCTGACAACATTTCTTCATCTCCTCTTACAAACATCGACCTCTTAGAATTAGCAGAAACATTGGGAATCAAACAAGTCTTTACAAGAAATAACTGATGTACTCAGGTTATCTAGGTACAGTCCCGTATAGTAACGGTTCAGTGTTGGCGCCAGATAGACAAGTACTTCGAAAAAACAAGTTTATCACACGAAACAAAACAACTCGGAAAGAATGATACGAAACAACAACAATATAAGCCATTATTGTTTTACAAAGAGAAAAGATAGCCGGTCCGAGTTCATGTCTTGAATGGAGATTTTCAATTGAAGCATTGCCTTCATACCCAGTACATTCGCTTCTTTGAAATGGCTGTGTGAGAGGTTGCATTCGATAACAGAATTTTCATCCTAAAATGAGAAATTTAAATCATTAAAAGAATAGTCATACAATTGAAAGTAGAAAAACTAAACCTGAATAGAGACATGAAGAGCCGAAGGAATCGCGTCAGAGCCGGTGAGTTTGCTAATCGTTTTCTCGTCGAGGAATGTGCAATTCGATCCCGTGTCGACAAAGTACCACACTTTGACGATTGGCGCACTAGGGTTCTTGGCACGACGACAGTTGAGACACACCATTAGTCGATTATTCGGTCCAAAGATGAGACCTTCCACCGGAAATGCTGGAGATGAGAATGCTCCAACACTGAGATTCTCTATTCCAGTAATGTCGCTGAGCTGAAACCATAGGATTAGAAATAACAAGAAAAAATTACAACAAAAAATGATATAATAAAATTAATAATAACTCACATGCTTGAGACCAGCGTCGTTGATATCCGTCAACATCATATCATGTTGAAACGCCGGCAGTGCTTCCATAATTTCGAACGAGTGCTCCTTGCTGTCAGACGATTTGTCAATCTAAAAATAGTTTATTTAAATTTTTTAAATCACGAAAAATGAATCACCACATGATCTCTATAAAAAACCGGAGTTGCGTCGCTTTTCATCGCTTTAACAAAAAGAAAATTACGTTCATCGAGTGGTTTTTTGAGCTGAAAACAGAAAAATATAAACGGAACAATTTAATATTCGAAAAAACCTCTTGTAAATCAGAAATTGGTTCCCGGAGAACACGTGGATCGTACATGTTGGAAGTGGAAGTTGTTGATGAAATCCATCGCGTTTGCAGGGAACGGACAAGTTTGTTGGCCATACTGTAAAAATCGTGAAAATCTAAAATCTAATTAACCAAACAACAAATGAAAAATGCGGAATTACAAGCAATTCTGTTGCTAAGATATCCCTACAACACATTTTGTTCTAAAATTCAAAAATGCCTATAAAATCCTACTTGAAATGTGTTTCTCCATGTCTAGCTCGTTGTCTACAAATATCTCTCATCATTTTCATAGCGCGGAATTCGGCCTCCGGCTCTTCAATTGGGAACGGGACTTGATAGGTGGTTCCTCCTGCAAATTAATGAGAATTTCAGAAAATAAATCTAAATTCCTACCTCTGGTAACTCCTTGCAGCTTCATCAATGGATGACAATTTTTAATAGCCTTTCTTGCAATAATAAAAGGATCTAATTCGATTTTCTTCTTTTCCTCTTCACCCGCTTTGGCCCAGGCTTTATATTGCCTTCTTTTGATGATTTCAAGAGCAGATTCAACGTTTTCCCTCGATGTATCTTTCTTTCCATCTTTAGTACATACTCGAATCAATTTGTCAATCTAAAAATAGTTTATTAAAATTTTTTAAATCACGAAAAATGACTCACCACATGATCTCTATAAAAAACCGGAGTTGCGTCGCTTTTCATCGCTTTAACAAAAAGAAAATTACGTTCATCGTCCTCATCGAGTGGTTTTTTGAGCTGAAAACAGAAAAATATAAACGGAACAATTTAATATTCGAAAAAACCTCTTGTAAATCAGAAATTGGTTCCCGGAAAACACGTGGATCGTACATGTTGGAAGTGGAAGTTGTTGATGAAATCCAGCGCGTTTGCAGGGAACGGACAAGTTTGTTGGCCATACTGTAAAAATCGTGAAAATCAAAAATCTAATGAATCAAAAAATTGGAAAATGCGGAATTATTTTAAATGATAATCAATAAATTGTTTAAAGGTACATGCAATTTCCAATTAATTCGTGCCGAAAGCAGAAACAGTAAATAGGTTAAAGGCACATTGGTGAATTTGTTTCGATTATTCTTGCCTAGAAAACTAAATTTGAGAGTACTGCCATTGTATGTTTTTTTTTCAATTGAATTTTTTTGAATCGAAAATTGCTAGATTAACCATTGAAAATTCCATATTTTTTAAAAATTCACAGCAAAAAGAAGGCACTTTTGACTTTAATTGCCAGAAATTTCTGTAATAGAACACTTTTTCGGGAAATAAATAAGAAAAAAAAACATTGCCAACCGTTAAACATTAAAAAAACGAAGAAGAAAAAAAAATTCAGTAGAGCACACATGCTGACAACATTTCTTCATCTCTCTAGAGCCCTCTTTCTATTTCGTTATTTAAAAGAAAAAAATAGTCGCTTATCGTCAATTTTTAAAAGTATCAGCATTTTTCGTTGATTTCTGGTGTCGTTTTTGTTATATAATGTTCTAGGCAATATTAACCGCAATATACATTGTTCTCCTTTTTTCTTACGTGACTTGTATTTTTTGCAATAAATAAAATTAAAATGTCTCTTTTGCAGATGTTCAATCCTGAAATCCATATCGCAACCAACAATGAAGAAATGGTCAACAATTTGAGAACCTGGCTAGAAGATCGACTTCGCGGCTTGCAAACTGATCATGGAATCATTAGCATTGGTGTATCTGGTGGATCCATGCCAAAGACGTTCTGCGATGCTATTCTTGCTATTAAGGATCTTGACTGGCGTCGTATTCGCATTTTCATGGTAGATGAACGTCACGTCGAACTTACTCACCCGGATAGCAACTACGGTGCTTATATCAAGCTTCTTCCAGAACAATACCATGAAAATGTCGTCGCAGTTCCAATCAGCGAATCAGTCTCAAAAAGCGCCCAATTGTACGAACTTCACCTGCGTAAACATTTGATGCCCGAACAGTACAACGCCTTTGCCCGTTTTGACATCCTTCTGCTTGGAGTTGGACCAGACGGACATACCTGCAGCTTGTTCCCCGGTGCCGAGAGGCTGCCAAAATGCAGTGAATTGAACTGGGTATCTGCCACTTCTGAATCACCAAAACCACCATCAAAACGTGTAACCCTTCAAATGAACATTTTGACATATGGAAAAAACGTCGCTTTCATTATCAATGGAGACCAAAAAGCGAAAATAGTCAAAGGAATCGTGACCGGAGATTTGCAGTATCCAGCAGCTCAGGTTCGACCAATTAACGATCAGCTCACTTTGTTCCTCGACACCGGATCCGCCTCACAATTGCCGCCACAAACTACAGGATCCGAATCGCCAATTCAAGAATGAGGAGATTTTGTTTTTTTTCTATATTTCTTCGCTTCAATCCATGTTGTGTTAAATTTCCACTTTCATTATTGTTCTCTTCTTTTATTTTCTTTTCTTTGTCTAAATTGTCACTATGTGAATAACTATTGAATAAATTTTTTAGGGTTAAATGCCGCTCATCTTGTTAACCGGTCATCCATGCTCCGGAAAGTCCACAATTGTTGATCGACTTGTTGAAAAATTCAAAGAAATTGATAGGGAAGTTCATGTGATAAAGGAAGAACAATACGAGTCATTTTCAAAAGAATGTTATAATGATGCGACCGAGGTTATTTTTCGAATATAAATTTCCAGAAAATATCAACATTTTTATAGGAAAAAGATCTACGATCGTGGCTGCGAGGTGAAGTACAGCGTCGTTTGAATAAGAACACTATTGTGATTTGTGACGGGTTGAATTATATTAAAGGTATTTTTTAAAATAAAGCGATACATCATATATTTAAATCATCTTCAAAAGTTAGGAAAAGTCTTGATTTGATAATTAATGACAAAAAACTTGAAAGAAAAATAACAAACGGGGATCTCAGCACGTTCAAAAACATTGGGGCTGTGGCCGAGAAGTCCGAGCTAGTAAAAACTAGGCTATAACCACATTTTCATGTAAACGTCCTAAATCACCTAAATTTTGTTAAATGATAAACAGAAATTTCCAGGCTTCCGCTATGAACTTTTCCTCGCTGCCAAATTGTGCAACACCACATATTGTCTGGTACAAATCACCCCATCTGTTAAAACTTGCAATTGGCTGAATAATCAAAGTGAAAACAAATACAATGATCAGCAAATTGAACAATTAATATTGAGATATGAACGCCCTGATACGAAATTTCGTTTCGAGAAACCACTTTTTACTATTGATGTTGGAACCGCGGAAAAGTAAGTTATTAAGGAATCCGAAATAAATTATTAACTTTTTAGGGCAACTACTAGCACATATTTGAACGAAGAAGATATATCGGCAGATTTGGATTATCCATCTCCCAGATACGCCAACATTCACTCCGAGGAAATTATCGATTGGATTGTTAAGGTAGGATTTTAAACAGACCTATTGGAAGATGATCGTTTCTTTTTCAGGGTGTGGAATTGACTGAAAATAAATCAACTCAAGTTGTTGCCCAGCCGCCTTCGAACTACATTCATGAACTGGACCGCGGAACCCAAGAAGTCGTTAAATTTTATCTAGATGCCCAAAAGACTGCGGTTCGCGGTCAGAATATTGTGATACCTGAATGTGGAGAAGAATCAAATTCGATAAAGTTTATCAAGGCTAGAACGCTTCCAGAATTGAACCGTCTTCGACATCAATTTGTGAAAACTATGATCAATAACCCGATTTCTGATATAAGGACTATTAAAAGCACATTTGTTGATTTTTTGACGACTAGGCTGTGTTAAAATAATTGGTTAGTTTCTTGTTTGTTTTCATGTCAAATTATTAATTGTTTGTTTTCAAAAAAAAAATTCGATAAAGCATAATTGTTATTGAGATGATTGAGCGTAGATGGTCAACTGAAAAAATGTGATATGTGCTCAAAACTAGGTACACAGTATCGTAAATACCATTGCGGCAAGCTCTGGAATTGCTTGCACAGCACTAAGCTTATAAGGATTTGAGTTACAAAAGGTAATTGTAGGGAACATTGAAGGTTGATCTTGGTTAACAAGGTTCACAGTTTTGGAATATGCCAGAAATTGTAAGACTGTTGTGAGAATCATGTAGACAAAAAGAACCCCACAGATGCATAAAATAAGCATCCAGAGAATGATTGAACAGCGCTGTAAATTGAATATTTTAAAATAGGATGTGAGAAAAGAAAAATCACCGAAATTGAATCTGCCATGTGTGGAATTCCATGCCAACTGCATGTTAGACCCCATTCCTTTATCGCACCTTTTATTTTTCTAAAATTTTTTGATTTTTCTCCAAAACAGTTTCCTTTTCTTCATTTGAAACAAAAAAATAATTTTTCATTATCGAAAGTAAAATAATTCACTTCAAAATCCTACCCTGTCCGAGTAGTTGGTGGTGATGGAACCTCATTTGCTTCAGCTTTTCGATCACTCTCAATATCCTTCACAATATCATCCATGTCATCGTCGAAGAGTGAATCATTGTCGCTATCGAGATTTTGTTTGGAGATTTTACGATTTCGAAGTGCAGAAGTCATGGAAAATGAAAAGAACAAACTAAAGAGCAAGCTATTTAGAAAGTTTCCTGAAACGTTCTCAAATTTCAAACAAAACAATCTTTCATGATTTATTCATTCTCAAAGAAAAAACAATAAATTATTTAAAACTCTTCTTTTTTTAAACACTTGAATTCTTGATTAAATGCCAAGATTAGGGAGGAATATTCAACAGGAAATGGAGAGAAAGAAATTTAGATGAAATTGTTGGTAACATTCTAGGTTTGCTTTCTGGAATAGGAGTCACCGGCTCCAGAGTGACGAGATTTGGTGAACGATCGTCGAGGTGGGGAACGCGGGGTTGGCCCGGTGCCGAATGGGCCAATTGAAGAGCACAAGCGGTTGCTGATTTCTTGAGCTTTGAGGGTTTCCGGATCGGCTGGGATGGTGGAGGAGGCGAGGCGCATGCGGTTCATTAGGTCGTACCATTGCATCATGTTGAAGACGTCTTCCATTTTTCTGGAATTTGGTTATAGAGGAAGCTTTTTTTTTGGTTTCATAAAACATTGGATATTAACAAAAAACCACTGTTTTGGAAAAAAATTCTTTTTTCTTTCGATAAATCAACTTTTTGGAATTATTTTACATCTTAGAGACTAAAAACATACGGAAAACCAATGGCTGAATTATTGAACGCTGGTGGTGGGGTGACAACCGGCTCCGACGCATTTCTAGTCAAAGAGCTTGATAATGACTCATTATTCTCAACCAAATTTCTGAACACCGCGCATTTTGGATTACTACAATCAGCTCGTTTCTTTCCATGTACTTCTTCCTGTTTTTCAGCCAATTGATTAACAGTTGATGGTGTTAATCCAAGAGAAAGCAGCGATTTGAACACCATTTCATGTTGGCAATTTGCCAAGACTGGAAGACGATATCCAAATGGCAAAAGGTCTGCAATATGTATTGTGCTTTGGTATATTGATAAATAAAATTTATTCTAAATGAAACATGGAAGAAAATATTAATATTAATACCAAAAAAGTATGTATATCACAGTTTAATTATCATTATATAATTCATAATAAATAGTGTTTTAAAATTACAGAATATTCTAGATGGCGTATAATTTTTTCCGGAAAAAAAGTAAACGCACTAACTTTGAAATTGATGAGAATAGTCACCGCCAGCAGAATTGAAAAGTTGAGGAGAAGCTGGAGCAGTGGAACCCGTGGAAGAATTGGCGCGTGGACGGTATGTGCCATTCATATTGGCGAGAACCATCAATTGTTGACGCTTGAGCTCGTCTTGACCATCGGCCTGGAAAAAAGGTGGGTGAAAGGTATTAATATCGAATTTAGAAAATGTATATTTCAAACTTTAAAGACAGTGTTTCACTAATTTCAGCAGTCGTGAGTTTTACTAATTTCAGGAATTTTTCAAGATCTTGAAGAGCAAAAAAATGGCTGATATCACATTTCTGTTATGTTATCCGTATCAATGCGGATATAGACACTATAAATTTTCTAATTAGATCAGTTGGATTACTGGAAGTAAATCCCTAAGCTCATTCATATGAATTTCCCTCCAAAAAGCTGAAACATAATCTGAACATCAGATAAAACCTACCGGTGGAACCAACAACGCCTTGATAACACTGGCGCCCATCTCCAACTTCTGATGAGCACCTGGAACATTCGCCGGACATGAGATCTCAATGCTCAACGGTTCGGTTGGCTCTGCTACTGGTTGACCATCTACGTCTTTCTTCCTTCCATGGATGATGATTTTGCAGCCCGTGGTGGCCTCTAGTTGCTTGGCGGTTGTTCCACGTGGACCGAGGATACGACCAACGAAGTTGTACTGAAATTTTGAGGTTTGAAGTTGTCGTTGGATGCCGTTTTCTCACATTTGGATAAAGATCCACCGGGATTGGAAGAATCTCAGAGAGCATGGTGGTAGACCCATCCTTGACGTTAAAAGAAGTGGGAATTGGCTTCTCAGCATCACTGGCTCTCTTGATCTCCTTATCGATCAAACTATAGACATGAGTCAATCCATCGGTGAAGTTCGCCAATTGTTCCCTTTCCTCTTTCAACGAATCGATGTAGTTGACCTGAAACACTTTGTTTCCAGATGCGCGTCTCTTTTTCAGAAAAAGAAAACCAACCGATTTCCCTTCATGGTACGAATGGTTCGAGCTACTCGATTTCTGGCTAGCCGGTACCTTGTCCTCACTTGGCGGTGGAGTCAAAACAAGATTTTCTAAGGCTTTGTGTTGAGCTGACATTTTTTTTTTGCCTGCAAATAATAAATCGAATTCGATTGCAGATTTCGGGGTTGACTTACAAAAACTAGAAGAAGACGAATAGTGTTCCGATTTGGGCACTTTTGTATCCAATGTCTGACAATGGAGAAATCTGATTGGGAAACGGATGTTGGGGGCAAATGATCCACGTAAGTTTGGGATACGTGGCGGTTTTTTTATTTGATTAAGAAGCTGCAAAGTTGGTTTCACGTTTTATGAAAAATTGAAGTATGTTTTTTTGATAGAGCGCGTGAACATTTTTTTCAGCCTGTTTTTTTCTGAAATCTTAAGAATTCTCATTACCTGAATTTCTTTCAATGAGATAAGTAGAATTTTTTAAAATTCCCTTCAATTTTTAAATATATAGAAAACTTTAAGATTCTGGGAACTCCCGCAATTCGTTCTCTTTTTCCAAAACACTGAACTGGACACTGTCCCTCTCCTCTCTCTCTCTCTACCGTCTTATTCACAACAACCAGTCATTCAAAAACCATATATACATGTATATATGCCCTTTTTGGCAATTAGGATGGAATTCGAATGGCTTTAAACCTCTGCCCGTAAGGACACAATAGCATCATCGGACGACACAACAACTAGCCGATTGCTAGCCGCACCCCTCCCGATGTTTCATTGTTGTATTCCGATTCTTTTTCTTCTTATTAGTATTATATTATTAGTGGTATTCTTTTGCTTCTTCTCCTTTTCCTCACACCTCATTCATTTTCATACCCCCCCCCCTTTTCCTTTTGAATAATACTGGTTTTTGTTACGGTCTACGATTTTTGAATATGACTTTTTAGATGTTTCTTAATCACCATAGATGACCCTCTTTCCCGTGATTATTGCTTGTCCTCTCCCTGCTTATATATTCCTCGATTCTTTGAATTTAAGGTTCATATTTGTAGTTTTGATTTTTGCGGGTCGTCCCGCTCGAATAATTTTTAGGCACCTTTTCTATGTGTTAACTTCTGTGGAATTCTATGGAGCGTACACCATTTTACAAAAAAATTATTTTATGATTTAGTGTTTTCATAGCCAACAACATTTCCTGACATCTTTGAACGCAATTTCCTAACCTTAAATACTCGAAAAATTGCAGAAAACTCACACCATTTTGTAGAGAAAATCAAAGTCTTTTTACATAAAAAAGAATACAATTTTGAAGAAAACAACTTTTTCCTAACAAGAAACAACACTTTCCCATTTTCCTCGATGTTAATAAAGTCCTCTCCAAGTTACGTTTTATGATATTTTACTGACCAAGGGTCACCGAAACAAGCTTTCTTCCGACTTCCTCAATAATTCTGATCGGATTAAAAAATTTCACTAGTTTTCACCTATTTTCAATTCAATTTCCCCCTTTTTCCTCGTAATAAATCCCAAATTTTGGTAGTTTTGCTATTTCAAATATGAAATTTAATAATTCTCGAAAACATCAAACTACACCGCGAATGACATAGTAAAGAAGCATACATGAAAAAATCGAGTTCTCTCGAAATTTCTTGTTCGTTTTGTAAAAAGAAAATTGACGGTTTATGGTATGGGATTTAGTCATACCAAAACTGACAAATACTTTGATTTTTTGTTCATGTTGACAGTTTCTCGAAGAAAATCTTTTAAATTATTTTCTGAATTTTATTTTGTGTGCAAGTACGGTGAATTTAAATTGCGTACTTCTTACGTTACCGTAGGAAATAGTAAAAAAAACTGTAGTTTATGAATAAACTGAATAACCAAAAAAACAAGGCAATTTGAATAAATTTATACGATATAATAGATAAAATAGAATTCTTTAAGAAACATCTCAAACCATTTCATTAACATTTAGATTTTCCAATTAATTTACTTTCTTCGTGTTTCTTTTCTTAATCGTTGCGTGTCGAATCAAATTACATAACCGTCTAATGATTTCGAAGAAAACATCATCACAGAATTTTTCGTGTCGAGATATTTATCTTGATTTAAATAGTTAGGTATTTTATGAGATATCTGCCATCTGGTTTCGAGACGGAATTTTCTTGCCCTTTTTAGAAAAAAAAAGGTGAAAGTGACATGGGAAAGATTGATTGTTGATCGTTCCGTTTTTTTTGTCTGTTTTTCACTTTTGTCGCCCTTTTTTATGGCGGGAAGATTTGAAATGAAATTGGTTTGAACAACTTCACATGAGAAATTTCCGAGAAAATTAATCAGCTCGTCTCGGATTGCATTTTTTTCGTCGTTGAACATTTTTCGGAACTTAAAGACAGCTTGTCAGTCAATTTGATCCTACCTAGTTTTAAGTTTAAAAAATTAAAGATTTCTTGCATTATCGTCAAGTTAAACATTTTGTATCATCCATTTTCTACTGAAAGTCCGCAGCGCGACAGCTCGCAGGTGAAAACAGCATTACTTTGTGAGAGACTTAGATTTTGTTGGTAGATCAAAAAAGAATCTACTCTTGCACTGTATGTAGCTCTTGAAGAAATCATAGATTTTGAAACTCAAATTTTAAAAGGAACGGTTCAAATAAATGGAAAAATATATAAATATACTGTATAATAAAAGTATTAGTGATATTTTCTTTGACTACAAAATTTTCAAAGAATAAATCTTTAATACCCAATGAAATTCGAGCTCTTTTTTTTACGAATTTAGTGGCGCGGTTTCGAGCCATTGCTGTGGCGTATACACAACTGTTTTTTTTTGTTGAAAATCTTAAAACCGTGACCTAGAAATTCATATTTTTGGGTTTCTCGGCCACATCACCAAAATTTGTTCAGACAAGCTCATTCCATCGTACTTTCGTTACTTGTTTTCTATTTTTTTAATTTTTTTTTTCAAATTTATTGATATTTCCATATTTTCTCTTCATTTCTTTTTCCAATTTCCGGATTGAATTTCGAGACATCC